>VZTU01031020.1:88-157800 GCA_013400835.1 Zapornia atra | reverse complement strand
GAGGAGAGGAGAGGAGAGGAGAGGAGAGGAGAGGAGAGGAGAGGAGAGAAGTAGAATAGGAGTATTTCAGTTTGAAGGGACATATAATGATCATCTAGCAAAGATCTGGATGTCTTGCTCAGAGGTGGATACATGCACTGGGCTAATTGAGTCCCACCTGACCTGTTTCACTGAATAACTGAGCTTTTCAGTGACAGCTGCAAAATAACTGGTGCAAGAACACCTCAGCCCTGGCAGTGCCTGATGCATTTTCTTTGGGTGTGAGAAACATACTGGGGCAAAGAAACCCAAGGTTTCATTAAATTAGGGGGTTCACATGCTGTGAGGGTGGTCTCCACAGGTGGCATTTCCCTTTTTTGCTCCAGCAGTGAAGCCCACAGCACCACGGCAGCGCTTAATGGGAGCTCAGGTCTCAGCAGCAGCATAAACCTATTGCCTGGGTCACATCAGTTCCTTAGGATAAGCATTTACCTCTTACTGTGCTTGTGCACTAAGTGTGTCACAGCAGGACCTCGATCTCAGCTGTGCCTGCTGCTGCAGAGGTATAGTAAATCATCAGATCAGGGCCCAGCATGGCTCTTTGGGCTCATAGTTCTGTCTCTGCAGCGAAGAGTCTAATGTTACCCCGGGGAGCTGTAACCTAAACCGGATGGTATTGCTGATGGGCTGCCAGCCAGGTTTGTTTTCCTCCATCGTGTCCCTCCCCTTATTGTCCTAAGTGTGCTTGTTTGCTTCCCACATAAGCTATAGCATGTTCCTTTAGAAAAAGCACACTGATAGGAGGTTTCGTGCTGTTGCTCTGCCCTGTGATGCATACAGAAGGGAGGCTGGTTTCCAAGCTGGGCCATCTCTTCAAGAGGGATGGGTTTTCCTTTTGCAGAGGGCCGCATGCTCGGCTGTTCAGCCTGGCAGCACTGCAAACGCCAACTGCCTCTGGCTGACACACGTGACTCCATCTAACAAGTCCCACTCCTACTAGGAAAGGAGCAAGAAAGAAAAAAAGCAATTGAAATGTGTGGAATTACAGACCTTCAGCAGCCCAAGTGTCAGGGAAAAAATGAGCACACTGATGTAATGGGACTGCAGAGAGAAGATTCAGCTCTCCGGGCTTCACCTCTGCTCCAAGGATAGCTGAGAGCAAATCATTCCACTGCCCTGCTCCTTACTTTACTCTTTGGCAGCACATAGAGATACACAGCCTCAGAAGTATGGTACAAGGTGTAGCTGGGTGGTGCTCATAATGTCTTGTCCAGTGCAATGTGAGATAGATAGGCTGGCAGCTCTTTCCCAGATCTGCTTCTCCCACACTGCTCCATTTACCGTGGTCTGGTAGTGAGGGAAGGTGTGCTGATGAACAAAGAGCATCTGTAGGACCCAGCTCAAATCAGAAGTCCCCATCCTACACATCCCTTTAAATATATATATATATATCTAGTCCTTCCTTTCACACCATCCCTGGATATGTTTAACAGACGGTTAGATGAGGTACTTAGGGATATGGCTTAGCACAGGACAGGAGCGGTTGGACTTGATGATCTTAAAGGGCTTTTCCAACCTAGTGATTCTGTGTGATTCTATGATTCGTGTGCATCCACTCATTGATTACTAGCTATGATTGGACATCTTGTACTTTCTAGGGGAGCTAAAATACAGTGACTTACAGCACTGTGTGTTCAGGCCATGTTGTAGTTACCTCCTATGAGACTGCTACATTTGATCTGCATCTCCTCCCTACAATTCTCTTGCATCTCATGTACATTTTTGCTTGCTCCTTTGGTGGACTGTAGACATCTAACCTGCCTTCTTATCCATGAGACTCAACCTCTTCCTTCAACTCTCTACAAGAATTAGACACCTTATTGTTTCAGGGCTTAGTAATATGGCTTAAGCTTACAAAGTTATTAATCCATTATCTGTCCCTTAGGCAAGGCTTTCCTCACTGTTGCCATTGCTATTCACTGATGAGCAGAAGTAGCTCACTATGAGTCTGATGTACCCATCATCTATGGTTGTCCTTGGTGACTGTGTTGCATCAAGGGGACCTATAAAGCTTTTGTTCTTCTAGATAACTTTACACCAGCAATGTATCCTCTGCATCATGAACAAATGGATTAAAAACTTTATGGAATCAAGGCATCAGTGGACTTCTGCATTAAAACAGTGATAAATGAGGATGCTGCACCACTATCTAGGCATGCATTGCCCTGATCTGTACAAATAATGCTGAGTTAGATTCAAAATTTCCATGGAATAGACTGGGGGCCAGCTAGACTAGCTTTAAATTCTCTAAACAAGCAGAAGAGCTTCCCTAGATGAAAATGAGAAACGTCAAGTGTATCTAAGATAAGACAGGTAAAAGAAAAATCTGGGGTGAGTACAAAATATCTTCTGCTCTTCTGGTTGGTCACCAGTCCTGATTAGTCCTTACAAGAACAGTGAAGGAGACATTGCAGAAGTGGATCTGTAGAGCAGCCAGTGCAACCTCAATATCTCCATCTTCAGCACATTTCTCATCCACAGGCCCAGCGCTCCTCTCACCTATAGGCACAGAGGCTGTGCTGCTCTGAACAACTTCCACTCAATTATTTAAAATTCAGTTGCTATGGATCTACTCAAGGCGATCAGTTTAAAGAAAATGCAGATGGCCGCTGGTTTTGAGTTCCCTCTGTGCTTTGGTTAATTTGGTACGTACAGGTATTAGGTTAATTAAATGCCATGTGTTGCATGGGGACCGACTGCATTTGTGGATTAATAAGTACCCGGGTGTGTTGTGTGCTGAAAGTCCTCAAGCTGGCAGATGGTTATTTCGCAAAGAAAGGAAGGCAACGGAGAGAAGTCACTGGGAAATGAAGAGCTTTCCTGTTAAATCCTGCAGCTGTTTTTCCAGAACGGGTGGTTGCAGTGTCCCTTCAGATCTCTGACTAAGTTATCACCCCTTACTGGAGACACTGGAAGAATTTAAGTGAAGAGAAGTAAAGTTGTTCAGTTTCCTCGGAGGCTCCTGCAGTGCCAGTCGCATGGAGAGAGCGTGCTAGCTGGCCAGTGGAGGACCATGGCCAGTGCATGGAAATTTTTCTGCTAGGAGAAGATCTTTACCAAGAGCCATATTGTGAATCAGGTCAGAGTGTGTCCTGCAAGCGGTCGGCATGGTCACGCTACAGGTCTGAAGCAACCTGTCTCTCTGGCTTTCATAGTGGAATACATGTAGAAAAGCAGAGAGAGGGGCGTATACCACCGCAAAATTTAGGAGATGCTGAAGAGGAAGAAAGTTGTTTTCGTGCAGCCATGTGCTGAGGTAGTGGAAGATCAGGAGAGAGACCAGGGTAAATGGACGCTACTCCGCAACGTCAACCAGGCCCTGAAGCCCACGACCATTTTAGCGGTAAGATAGGGGGGTCCGAAGCCCTGAGCATGGCTGGATGCTTTCAGGCTACTTTGAAATCAGTCTCATTGTTTCATGGGATTCTCATACTGCTTGTGCCAGCTTCTCTTACCTTCCTCATGAGTCTTTGTTCTCCCCTGCAAGGACTGTAGCTGCTCTTTGGTGCAACCTTCTCACTCTTTGCATTTGGAAGTTCTTCCTAAAGATCCTCTTTATGGGTTGTGTTGATCTATGTGTGTGTTTCCTCCTCTTGCACTGCTGCTTGGTTGTCACTGCACATTGTGGGGTCCTGAGGGTCACTCTCTGGACCATTTGAGTCCAGTGGAGGGCTACAAAGGTGATGAGGGGACTGGAGCATCTCTCGTTGGAGGAAAGGCTGAGAGAGATGTGGCTCTTTAGCCTGGAGAAGACTGAGAGGGGATCTCATCAACACTTATAAATATCTAAAGGGCAGATGTCAAGAAGAAGGGGCCAGGCTCTTCTCAGTGGTGCTCAGGACAGGATGAGAGCCAACAGGCAAAAGTTGGAACACCAGAAGTTTCATTTCAGTGTGAGGAAAAACTTCTTTACACTGTGGGTGCCTGAGCCCTGGGACAGGCTGCTCAGAGAGGTTGTGGAGTCTCCATCTCTGGAGATATTCAAGACCTGCCTTGACACAAACCTGTGCAATGTGTTCGAGGTGATCTGCTTTAGCAGGGGGGTTGGACTAGATGATCTCCAGAGGTCCCTTCCAACCCCTGGTGTTCTGTGAATCTGTTTGGAAAGACACTTGTACCCAGCAGCTGTGTTGAGGAGGAAGAGTTGGTCCACGTTGATACTGTGAAGTGACTGGTGGTATTCTCACTTCTCTAGTACTCAGTCATGTGTGCTGGAAAATAAACTGCATCAGTCAAGGCAGGTTATGCAACTTAGAAGCTGTTGTGCCCAAGCTGGTAAATGCATGAATCACCATGATTTGCCCAGAAATCCCCAATTATATTTGAAGCTTTTTGGGCTGATGCAAAGGTGATTGCATCAGTGGAAGGAGTGTAACTGACTTCCGTGGGGTTTATATCAAATTGATTAAAGTCAGGGAAGGAAATAGGTCGGCACCCTTAATAAGTGATGGGTTTTTTTAACCCTCCAAATCTTTCTGAGCTTACCAGCTTAGCCCATCCCATAAGACTTGCTTTTTTCACCAGTGTTAAGAACTGTGCTGTAATGTGTTTAGAAAGAGCATTTTGATGGGATGATCACTCTGTGCATTAGGCAGGAAAGCACAGGAGCTGTCTGAGTGGTAGAGCAGTATCACTTTACTTTGGGGAGAGCAGACCGCCTTTTTATCTCAGCTGTATGATAACAACATAGGAAGCACGCTGCTTTCACAGCTATTTTAAACTAGAGATTAAAAAAAAAAACAAAACCCCAAAAAGCATTGAAATTCTTGTTTTCTTGATCGAGGGCAACTTTTATTCAGGTGCTGAGGTGTCAGAAGGGCTTTCTGCTGAGCGGGGACTGAGCAACCTGGCTCTTCTCTTGCTGACACCTTGATCAAGTTACCCACACTGTGTGTGAATTCACCCAGCTATGCAGTGAGGATAATAGTGCTGAACACTCTGAAATGCTTTGAGAGTCTTGGATCAAAGGAGATAAATTAATATTAATATATGTGGATTTATAATGTATCTGTGCATGATTTACTGCATTCATTAATATTGTTGGGGTTTTTTTTTCCTTTTTAACTGAGCTATGAGATGTGAGGGTAAGGCATTTAATGAGAAAAATATCTGAATATTATATTTTTATGAGCAGGGTAAAGATACTTAGTGCTGCAGCACACCCCTCTGAGGGAAGGAGAACCCAAACTGAGGGCTGTATTCTCAGCTCCATGTAAGGAGGATGACTTTGTTGATATCCTAGATAAAACCTAGCAAGCAGGTACCAGGGGTGGAATTGACCATAAAATGGCTGGGGACTTTTTCTTCATGTGCAGGTCTGTATTGTCTTACATCCCTGTGACACTCATGGTTTACTATCTCCCAGAAGTCCTGGTGAGCAGTGACTTGGATGGTGAACATCTCACCATGGTTTATATTGCTAGATGTCTCCAGTTCTCGCTGCCCAGAGTGGAGCTGAAGGTTGTTCAGCAGCCCCCTGGGTCAAACAAAATCTGTAAATAGAGAAACAGTCAATAGTGGATACTCAGAAAAGGGGTTGTACCAGAGCACATGCAAAGTGATCCCTCCCATTTGCCACTTTCCCTACTCCCAGCAGTTTCTCAGGACTTCAGAAGGTCGATATTGCATTTGCATTGCGATTAATAGGTACAACTGGAGCTGACCCCCAGGAATGTGGCATTAGGTAGGGCTACAAGTTCACAACATTAAACTCATGCATGAAAATGTACATTTGCTTGCTTGATGAAATCTTGCCTGCCATTAACTAGAATGGCTCTACAATTTTAGCACCTCTTCACGTTGGGTGGGAAACAATTCTGCTTTGCATCAAAGAGTGTGGGTCCTGCTTGGGAGTGTGGTTTGGGGTTATTTTGGGAGGGGTTTGCTTTTGTTTTGAGGAAAACAGCTTCTTTAAAAGCCCTTTTTGCATTTGTGAAATTTAATACCCACAGAGCTGACGAGCAGATAGTCCCTGCCCAGCAGGACTGACAGAGGTCTGTAGGATCACCAGTGACATGGACTGAGTGGATAGGGGTCAACTGCTTGCTGTGTCTTCCAAAACAAAACACACCAAGGTCTCAAATGAAAGAGGTGAAACATTTAAAACATGCCAAAGGACATAGAGTATGAATGTTAAATCTTTCACAGCTTCAGGAAGCAATTGGGCACACTCATGGTAGATAAAATTCACTGAGAAGTATTAAATGCATCTACAGATTGCTGAGGTTGGAAGACTTCCTAAAAAAGTATGTGTATATATACCTCTCTGGTATGTTCTTAACCCCTTTTCATCCATCCCCTTCTCACTAGCCTCCAAGGTGGGGGAATATATATTTGATAATGGTTATCTGCAAGGAAAAACTGTGCCACAATGCTTTCCAGAGTTTTAAAACCATCTCCCAAGTGTGACTTTCTAGCACAGAGGGGGTTTTCTGCCTGTATCCCTGCTCCGTGACTTGCTTGTTGCTGGATGCAGTGTGTGACCAACAACCACCCACAAGCTCATGAAACAGAGATAGTGCAGTGGGTGTATGCAGAGTGGAGCATGCCCTGCTGCTGTTACCTTGGAGGGGGTTTCCTGAGCATCTATGAACAAAAGAGGGTTTATGGCTTGACAAGGAAGTCATTTGACTTGTACCAATGATTTGGGTCCAAAACATCAGCAACTTGTGTCCCAAGGGATGATGAACCTTCTACAGCCCTGAGTGTAACAGTCGTCTCTTTGGTTCCAGGGGGATTATGTGTGGATGGACCTCAAAACCGGACGGGAATTCGATGTCCCCATTGGAGCAGTGGTTAAACTGTGTGACTCTGGACAGATCCAGGTTGTGGATGATGAAGACAATGTACGTACAAAGAACTGTGATAGTCCTTCTTCAGCTCCAAGGCCTGGTTAGGCCAGGTGTTATAGGGTCACAATGACTGACTTTGTCATGGGCTTCTCACATCTAGGGAATCAATTGTGCCATGGTTTTCTATTTGTCGAGACAAGATAATGTTATTTCCCTACTTTTGTGGATGTACTGGGAATGAAAGTTTGAGAAGCTTGTTGAGTGCAATGATAAAGAAAGCCTCCAGAGTACGTTTAGATAGTGGTTTCAACAAACAGAATCACAGAATCATTAAGGTTGGAAAAGACCTCCATCTAGTTCAACCATCCCCCTATCACCTATATTACTCGCTAAACCATGTCCCTAAGTACCTCATCCAATCTTTCATGAAGACCCTGAGGGATGATGACTCCAACACTGCCCTGGGCATCCCATTCCAGTGCCCAACCACTCTTTCTGAGAACAAATTTCTCCTCATTTCTAACCTGAACCTCCCCTGGCACAACTTGCAGCCATTCCCTCTTGTCCTATCACTGGTTACCTGTGAGACAGGCTGATCCCCAGCTCATCACAACCTACCTCTACCTCTGATCCTCTGCTGTTATCCAGTCCTTCCTGACTTCCTACCAATACAGGATGTGCCCAAACACTGGTTCTCCTGCAATTTCCCTACTCTCTCTGGCAATGCACTTGGAGCCCAGAAAACCAACTCTATCCTGAGCTGCATCCCCAGCAGTGGGACCAGCAGGTCAAGGGAGGGGATTCTCCCCTCAACTCTAGTGAGACCTATTCCTGCAGTACTGGTCCAGCTCTGGGATCCTCAGCACAAGGATGTGGACCTGTTGGATCATGTCCAGAAGAGGCCATGAAGATAATTCAAGAGCTGGAGCACCTCTGCTATGGAGACAGGCTGAGAGAGTTGAGGTTGTTCAGCCCGGAGAAGAGAAAGTTCTGGGGAGATCTCAGAGCCCCTTCTAGTCCCTGAAGTGGTTCCAGGAAGGATGAAGAGGGACTGGTGACAAGGGCAGGGAGGGACAGGAAAAGGGGAAATAGCCTTCAGCTGAAGGAGGGGAGATTTAAATTAGATATTAGGGAGAAATCCTTCCTGGGGTGGATGCTGAGGCTCTGGCACAGAGAAGTTGGGGCTGCCCCTGGATCTCTGTCAGGGTTCAAGGCCAGGTTGGGTGGGGCTTTGGGCACCCTGTGCTATTGGAGGGTGTTCCTGCCCATGGCAGGGGATTGGAACTAGATGGGCTTAATGGTCCTTTCGAACCCAAACTAGTCTGGAATTCTACTTCTATACAGTGATGGCTGTTTTAGAGTAGCATCTACATCACAAGCAGAGAGATATCTGAGGAGGTTCTCTGTATTTTATTTTTCTTTCTTCCAGACTGATATAATTTTAAGTGTTCTGATTCCCTTTAAAGATGGTAGAAAGTGATTTGGTTCAGCAGGGTCCTTGTATCCCATTTGTACTGGCTGTTGAAGCTCTTTAGAAGGGAGTGGTCTAAACAACACTCTAAATATTCCAGTCAATAGTATTTTGTGTCAGAGAGTTAACCAGTGATGTGAAAATGTAGTTGTGTGAAGGGAAGAAGAAATGTGCTGTTCATTTAAAACTCTGTATGATGCACTGGATATCCACGCTGCCCTGTGTGTCTCCTGTTGCTCCAGTAAATCAAAAGATTTTCCTTCTGTTATGAATCTTTCAAATTAGACACTGCCATGCCCCAGGAATAGAAGCTGTGGCCTGTGTGCTAATACTCTACAGTGTATGTTCTTCCATCTGGTCCTCTGTCTGGGGTGGGCTGTTTCAGTCACTCATCCCAGTGGTATCTCATTTGACTTACCCTTCTCTGCCCTTGCTGTTTCCCCAGGAGCACTGGATTTCCCCACAGAATGCCAGCCACATCAAACCCATGCATCCCACCTCCATCCATGGAGTGGAGGACATGATCCGCCTGGGGGACCTGAATGAGGCAGGAATCCTCAGGAACCTGCTGATCCGCTATCGGGAGCACCTCATCTATGTGAGTGTCCTCCCCACCTCCACCTCTTGGTCTGCACTGCATTTTCTGCCCTCCTTAGCTTTGGGGAACCCACATGGGGGAAATCATGATTGAACTGAGCATCTGGATTTCTACTTTCACCTGGAGCTAAGTGGTGGAGGCCTTCGGCATTGTTAGAGGTTATGGATGCCCCAGTGAAAGATCCCATGAGCTGGGTAATAAGCAAAGCCCCTATCACCTCACTGTATAAGTTTTGGGGACATGCATTAACTTTTTGCACACACAATAACCAGTTCAACCCAGACCATGTGCAAACTGTCGTAAACTTAAAGCCAAAACCTTTAGCATGCTGGATGTGGCCCTTCTGCCCTCTGAAGCATTAAATCATTCAACCCAGGTGGGTGAAGGCAACGATTGCTGGAGGTGTAAGGGGTAGAGGAAGGATGAGGAGATGTGTGCATGAAATAACTGAATACAATGAAGTGAGCAACTCCCAGACAGCTCTAAAGTATCTCCCCATCTGTGGTTATGACTTACTACCTCTAGGTTGCCCAGGATCCTGACAGCTGATCTCTGGGGATCACAGTGTTCTTCCTTAGGTCAGCTCAGTCTTGTCATGTCTGATGGACCCTGTGCAGTCTTGCAAACCCAACCAGACATTCAGAAATCAAGGGGTTTACATGGAACCAGACAGAACTGCATCTCTTTTCTGCAGTAACACCACAAAGGTCAGCTCCCCAGCAGGACAAGAGTCTCTGTGCTGGTTTTATCAGTGCACTCCATGCTGTGTGGTCTAGAGCCCATTCTTGGTGCAGAAGTATTGGGAGTGTGTGTGTATGTTCGTGTTTGCCAGTAGCTGGTGTGCTCAAACAGCCAATTCAAATAGGAAAATTTCATATTGCTCTCAGATCCTACAGTTTTCAGGTACTCTGGTAAGTGGCTGCTGTGATTTTGAAAGCCTTTTCAAAGCTAACTGGGAATCTAACTTTTAAAGGTTCCAGGGACTGCTAGATTTTCAGGCCAGAAGAAATCCCAGACAGCATACGCTAACAGCCCACATCCAAGACTTTATCTATGAAGTGTGCTTGTTCTGCTTGATTTCCAGTGCCTTTTCAAAGGATGGTTTTGGATTAGAGTTGGGCAGTGATGGAAAATATACCGCTCTGTTACATAGGCTGTTCATATGGTTGACAGCCTTCTGCCCCCAACTCTGGAAGATATCCATCTTTTCTTTCAGAGATGGATTTCAAACCTAGAGGAACGGTATATTGCTGCTGAAAAGGTACCCCTAATTTCCCAAAGCTTGGAGGAGAAAAGAGACCCCTAAATTCATCACTCCCCAAAGCACCTTATTTGTTGTGCATGATCCCCACATCCCCTGTATTGACGGTTTAGGAGAAAAGGCATGACCAAAAAATTATTCATTTATTAAATTATCTGAGTTACTCCCTGGAGCTCTTTTGAGGGAGACAGAGCTATTTGTAATGATGAAGCAAAAGTTAGCAGGCCAAATTTCTGCTTGAGGTGGTGTCATCATGTGCACCCAGAGCAGTCACCAGAGATAGAGCCAACAGAGCCAAGACTGCCTTTCAGCTGTGCAAACATAGGTGCCTGTCAGATGAGGTGATTGCTTTAGAGCTGTCTGGAGCTTGGGTATCACAGAAGAGCTTATGGTGGAAGGAAACTTCAGGCTGAGGGTCTTAGTCCAACCTCCTTCAGCTCAGAGAACATCCATCTTCAAGATTAGATGTGGTACTTATGTAGATAATTAAATTCAACCAACCTGAATACCACCCAAGAAGCAGAGATAGCCAAGAAATTGTAGGGTATTGGCTCATTCAGGAAATGTGGATTTATCCAGCGAGCATTGCCCCTTTCTCTCCTGTTTGTGGGCACCCTGCAGTGGTACCAATCGGATTCCTGCAGCACTCTCTTCTTCTCTGAGAAAGTTGGGATCACGTTGGATACGGTTTTCAGTGGTGTCCAGGGTCCCTAGGTTGTCAGGCTAGTGCTGAGTGAATAGAGGTCCTCAGATAACATTTCATGTGTGCAATATCAGATAGCTCCTGAGTAAAACCAGCTCCTTCAGTAAAGCTCTGCCTCTGAGTTCCCTCACCAAGACATTCACAGGCATCCAGGGAGATTACAAACACAAACAAGCACTGGGCAGAGAGTTGTTTGGCAGCGTCATCCTAATAAGAGCTAATGCAAAGGGCAGCTGCTAACCTGGAGGTGAGTGTGGGTGGCAATTTGCATTGAAGTGACTCAGTAACCACATGGTTCTCTACTAGGTTTTTTGGGTATGATGTTGACAGTGCAATGTGTCTTACAGAGCTACTGCATAAGGGATGGCCACATGCCACAGAAAGATTTGCATGACAGAGGTTTGAGGTTACTGCATCTGGATTGTTCCACACCACTAATGGCTTTGGAGCACCAGCCCACTTGTACCTGGGCACAAGACAGAAATTGGTGCAATCTCAAAACTAGAATGATACTTTCAAAATGACATAGAATGACAGAGAAGCATGCAAACCACCCCTGACTACACATGTATTTTTGGAGGCTCGGGAACACAGCTTTAGATCTCCCCTCTTAACAGTGGTGTCAGTAGGCATAGATTTCTGTCAAATGTGGTAAATATTGATGTCAGTTTTGTATAGCCAAGGTGCTGTATGGATGCCATGTGGGCAGGGAAGGTGTTTTTTTTCCTGGAATATACTATTTTAAAGGTGGTGAAGCTCAGTGTGACTTTTCCTTCACTGCTTGAAAGGATTTCTGAGCCTCCTGACTAAAGGGGGACTTTTCCAGTGAGATTTCAGTCCCTCTTGCTTCCTCATCTCCTTAGCTTTGTAGAAGGTGTAACTCTGCTCTAATAAAACACAATTTTCCTTTTTCTCCTCCCTCACATTTTACTCACAAGACAAACTGCGGCGGGAGGGTAAGTATAACTCTTGGTGGTATCATTTGCAATCTCTGTCATGCTTTCCACTGGATCACTTGTTTCTGTTCACCATCGTGGCTTCTCATTTACATTGCACTGCCATTGCTACTGCTTCACAAATGCACTGGCAGCATTGTCACCTTTGCCGCAGAGCTTGACCATCATAACAAAACTGTAACACCTTCCCAGAGCTGGAAAGTCCACAGCCTGTGAATGCATTTAAAGCTCTAAGTGCTCCTCAGGAGTAACCTCATCTTGCAGGAAAGAAGCTTCTGCAGCAAAATGAAGAAAGCTTCAAGAAAAGCTTGTTACCCATGGTTTGGCTGCATGCACTAAGAGAAACTATGCTGAATAACAAATGGGTCTGGTGAGGAGTTTGGACTCACGAGTAAGGTTATAGCTCTTTATCTGGAGAGAAAGCCAATACCTGCCACTGCTCTCCAAGGGCTGACAAAGTGCAATAATGTTTGGTAGAGCTTTAACCCGCTAAAAATCCAGATGAACTCAGCCATGGTGTCCTGGGTAGCAAGGGAAGCAGGCTCAGAAAGGATTTGTTTGCAGCTAATTAAAATGTAGGCCATGCAGGCAGTAATGAATTTGCTCTGAGATGTGGTTCCTGTGGTCAGCTAGGCACAGTCCCTGCCTACTGGTAAAGCTTTATTTTTCTAAGACAGGAGGGCTTTTCCCTCACCCAGCAATAGAAACCAGAGATAATATTTCCTTGGCAGTGCCCTTTGGCCCCTCATCAGCAAAGTGGACAAAGCTTTGCATCCCATCAGCTGTGAGAACTGGGCAAATTGTGGGTATTTATCAACTAGGAATGTCCGACAAAAACAAGCCATAGTACAAGAGTTCATGCTGACTAAGTGTTTTGTGGATCACAAGGGAAGGGTCAGCGAGAGCTTCCAGAAAGCACTCCTGCAACTAATGGTTAACTCCTGTAAAAGCCTCGCTGGCTGCATTTGGGGCAGGGCAGATCAGTGTGGCTGAAACACAGTGATTTTGGATGCCTCGGCAAAGAGCCAGTCTTTTTTTTTTTAAAAGACCAAGAAAGACTAGAAGAGTTCCTAAAATTAATGTGTTCCTAAAAATAACATAGTAAGCAATTATGAAAACAGTCTTCCAAGCATCTCATCCAGAACTGGAAGGAGATAGGGTTCATTTTGGATCTTGGTGACGTAACCCCATTCAGGAATCAAGCTGACTCCTGTGATCACTAAGAGTATCCTCTCTGTCTCTGTTGAAGGCTGCTCTGGGACTTCTCTGCTCCCTTATTTCAATACCTTCTTCTTCTAACATCCAGGCTACATGACTTCACAGCCAATTTCTACACTTTGGATTTGTGACAACTTCATTCTTGAGCTTAAAGAGCTTTTTTCCTTGACTGGCACGTAACCCCCTATTTCATGGAAGTCTATCATATCCCTTCTCAGTTACCACTGTAAATTCAAACCTCACCTGGGACTGAACAGAAAGTTACTCTAGTTTTGGCTGAGAGGGTAGAAAGGGATGAGCCCCTCAGGGCTTTCAGCATCCCTAGGATAGGACAAAATTGCCACCTACTGGCTGCCTCTCAGGAAGCCTGAGGTGGTGGGAAGTGTTGCACAGTTGGTGGCAAATTGTCATCTGGCTCCAGTCAAGCCCTCTCCATCACAGTTGAACGATACTAGACTTGATGGGAGAAACTCGACTTGGGGCTGACAGCTCATATCTCCGTTTCCACTCCTCTCCCCAGGTGTGGTAGTTATTGTCCTGCCTTCAGAAATGAGGAACAGCTCAGGCTTGTTTTATTTATCAGCCATTTTTCAATAGGCACAAAAAGAGGAGCAGCCAGCAGAGCATGGAGAGATTTTCATTCTATGATTTTATAGCTTTTCAGTCCCTGAAGGGAGCAGAGAAACAAGAGGGAAATCAACTTTTTAAAAGGGCAGACAATGGCAGGACAAAGGGGAATGGATTGAAGCTAAAGAAGGGAAGGATTATGAGATACTAGGGGGAAGTTCTTTACAGAGAGAGTGGTGAGGTGCTGGAACGGGCTGCCAGAGAGGTGGTGGATGCCCTGTCCCTGGGGGTGTTGAAGGCCAGGTTGGATGGGGCCCTGGGCAACTTTGTGTAGCTCCAGGCCTGGAGATTGGTGGCCCTGCCTGTGGCAGGGAGGTTGGAGCTCTGTGATCCTTGGGGTCCCTTCCAACCCAGACCATCCTATGCGTCTATGATTCTCAGTTCACAAGCATCCTCACCTGTGCCACGTCACTATTTTATATCAAAGGTTTATTGTTGGTTTTAGGCCATGCCAATAAAAAACCATGAAGATTATTTTTACATGGATTTTTTTTTTTCTTGGAAAGAATGTATGCAGCAGTGGTGCCACTTTCACTGCTGGTCTCACTAGGAAAGAAAGGTGAGATTAATCTTGTAACTTTACTTTCCAAAAGTTAACCTAGAGAAGGTGACTTGGCTCTTTTGAATTCATGGAGTAAAAGCCTTCATCTCATAAATCTTGGTTAGCCCTAGATGGAGCCCCATGTATTTGCTTGCTCTGGACACTAACTTTTAGACAGCAAAAGTAGGGGAAGAAGGTGCATTTTCCCTGCCTTCAGCTTGGGCTAAGCATCCTCACCACAGAGCTGCACCTGAGTAAGATGACAAAGGTCCTTGAGTCCATTGGGAGAGGCTAGAGAGAAACAGTTCCTGAAAGAGCAAAACACCACAAAGGGTTTTTCTGCCCAAGGACCAGGACAGCTTTACTCATTGGAGTGCCACAGAGAGCATGCTCATTGGAGTGCCACAGAGAGCACGGGATGAAAAAGGAAGGTCATTTTCCAAAATAACCTAGAAATAGCTGAGAAGCGTTATGTCAAGACTTTGTGGGCCATATCCATTGTCATGGGACAAGGTTTAAATTGCAGCTTGGAGAGGTTTGGTTAGGGAGACATGGTGGAAAAGAATGCACTGTAGAGGGAAGATTATCAGCTCCGTTCTAGATTTGTAAAAACAGGTTAGACAGACATCTGTCAGGAATAGTTTGGGTCCAGCTGGTTCTGCTTTGAGACAGGGCAATGGTCTCCAAGGCCCTTTCATCACAACTTTCTCATGTCTTTTTGCAATGCAGTAAATATATACGGATATGTGCTGGCTCTGGCAATTTTTTTTGCAAATAAGAGCTTGACTTGAAACTCTGAATCTTAACCAAAGGGCATCTGAAATATTAATTAAGCTTGAACCCATGTTGTGTGTGAACAGGGCTGAGTATGAACTGATTCAGGTAGTTCAGGTCATTTCTTCCGGTTTTGCTCCAGGCTCCTGCAAGCATCTTTGACTTGAACATCATCTTTCATCCAGCTTTTGAAAAGCCTTCATTTTTCTGGCCTCCAAGCTGCCCAAGCCTCTCAGCCACATCTCACTGTCCCCATAAACCTTCATGTGCTTCTCCTCCAGACGTACACTGGTTCAATATTGGTGGCAGTAAACCCCTACCAGCTCCTGCCCATCTACTCACCTGAGCAGATACGCCTGTACACCAACAAAAAGATCGGTGAGATGCCACCCCACATCTTTGCAATTGCTGACAACTGCTACTTCAACATGCAGCGCAACAACAAGGACCAGTGTTGTATCATAAGGTGGGTTGGTGAATTTCTAAATGGGCCATATCCTCAAAAAGGATGCTGGTGGTCGATAAGGAACAAGTTATCAAAATAGAATCTTGAATAGAAATTTGAATGACGATAAAGCTTCTCCATGGGAGCAGCCAGTCCCTGGACCATACGCTCATGGTCTGGTGATTATACCTGGAAAAGTACTGTCTGAAAGTACTTCCTTTCTTACTGCTGATTGCATGTTTGTATTTGCTGGAGAGACCCAAACACAGGCCACAGCTTGAGCCAAATAGACTATAAATCAAATCTGGATCTTGGTTGGAAGCTGTTCAGTACTGTGTCCTACCATTTCTCCTACTAGTCTATGGGATGTTGGAAAAGCCATCCTTGGTGGCCTCATCCTACCTGTGCTAACAGAAGAGGAACAGAGATAACAGTTCCTTTGGAGACAGAGAAAGGGACATGGGTAGGGATGCGGTAGGGTTTTCACTGACCTCAATTCCTGTTGTCTTCACAGTGGTGAATCTGGAGCAGGGAAGACAGAAAGCACAAAACTGATTCTGCAGTTCCTGGCAGCCATCAGTGGTCAGCACTCCTGGATTGAGCAGCAGGTTCTGGAGGCAAATCCCATTTTAGAAGGTGAGGCCTCAGATGATGGAGGCATTTTTTTCCTGGCAAAAAAGTATATTCAGATTCAGGAATCACAAAATACAGCCAAATGTGAGTCACTTTGTTGTATTTTGAGTTTCAAAAAGTGACATTTTAAAAAAAATCAGAATAATGATGTAAACATTTGCTAACAGCATATTTGGTTTCTTTCTCTCTGAATTTCTGTTTCCCAAGACAAATACTCTCTGATTTGGGATGTCAAATTTTGGACAACTACTGTTGAAAGCAACATATCTTAGCCAACCTGAAATTTTCAATTGTTTTATTTACTTAAAATTGAAAACTGTGGACTTATTTCACTTAAATCAGCACTTTTTTCCCCAAAACATTTCACAACAGAAACCCAAGCTTCACCTAATTCTCTGCGTAGTCTGGGATTTAAAAAATGCTGGTCACCAATGCACAAAGCTCTTTTGAAAAATCTCACCACGCCTTCCAATGCTGGAATTATAGCTGTATGCAGCACACCAATATCCTGCATTCAGCTAATTAATTTTGTTTTAGTTGAGCATAGCTGCAAAAAATCCCATCCCTATTCTTTGCTGGTTCAGCAGAACATGAAATTAATTTGATCAGAGCTCCACAAACTAAACACCTTGTGCTGGTGATGCATAATAACAAACCCCACCTTTTCCTTCCAAGATCAGTCAACGGTAGTAGAATGTAGAGAAAGAAAGGCAAGAAAGAACCAGACAACATGAAGCAGTTCATGGCCTTAATAGGTTCATTGGCAAGCTGTTACTGTGATCAGCCCCACTGTTTTAATTGGATGTCTGTAAATTAAATAGGTGATCTGACTCTCCGGCCTGAGTGTGATGCCAGATGGACCTGTTACACTTATGCTGAAAAACAGCATTTTCCCTAAAGAATAACATTTATATCTCTTCTGCTACTCAGAGAGAGTAGGGTTTTGCTCACTAGGAATCAATGGAAATAAGAATATTCTAACAGCTTTCCATGAGTAACATTAACAGAGCAGACAAGGAAATCCCTGGATCAACGTTCCTTCTCCATGTGCTCCTTTGGAGCTTCCTTCTGTTGTGACATGAAGATGTCACAAGGTTCTCAGGGCACTGCATGGCTGCCCGACCACTGGCATCATACAGCATCGTGGTGCATGTCATGCACACAGGGTATTTGTGAAAATGCACATCATCACTGATAGGACTGAGGAGAAGAGAGACTGTACCTCAGATACATCTTCATCACCTGCCAACAATCCTGGAGCAAGGGCATGCTGGCCAGGGGGCTCATACCACTGGCCCACATCCAGACAGAGGACAGACATAGGTACCTTTCTCTGCATGGTCTGTTTGCAGAGCAAAGCTTCTCTCTGAAGTTGGCTTGGTCCCTCTGTATTTCCCTAAAGGATGATCTCTTTCCTTTCCCTCTCAGCCACCAAATCACTCACCAGAGCTCTGTCATTTCCCTTGGAGTGTCACCTTGCACCCTGCAGCATCCTCCTGCCATCCCTGCTCAACCCTCTTGTATTTCATTGGCTACTGCCAAAATCCTGCTGTCCTAGCCCTTCTTCCTGGATGAGGTCATTCTGTTCCCATGCCTTCTCCTCTATTTCTGAGGGCAGTCATCTGTGGTATATCCTGTTTCCCCATGCTGAGATGAAATTGAGCCAGCCATACTTAAGGGAAACACTTTACAGGATCACAGAATCACAGAGCGTTAGGAGTTGGAAGGGACCTCGAAAGCTCATCTAGTCCAACCTCCCTGACAGAGCAGGATCACCCAGACTAAACCACAGAGAAAAACACCCAGGTGAGGTTTGAATGTTTTCAGAGAGGAAGACTCCACAGCCTCTCTGGGCAGCCTGTCCCAGGGCTCTGTCACCCTCATAGTGAAAAAGTTCTTCCTTATATTCATTCCCATGGAACTTCCTCTGCTCCAGCTTGCACCTGTTGCCTCTTGTCCTATCGCTGCCATCACTGAGACTTTAGGGATGATTTTACCCTCTCAACCATCCTCTTCTGATAATTTTTCTTTTCCCTCATGAGACCAGAGCCATGATCGTCCCTGCATGAGGTCCTCTCTAACCCATTGCAATTCTTCCCCATAGCTTTTGGGAATGCAAAGACCATCCGTAATGACAACTCCAGCCGATTCGGGAAGTACATCGACATCCACTTCAACAAAAGGGGAGCCATCGAGGGGGCGAAGATTGAGCAGTACCTCCTGGAGAAGTCCCGGGTCTGCAGGCAGGTAAGGCAATATATCTGCAAGGTGCAGGAGAGAGCACTTGGTCAACCTTTGCGGTGCCATTCTCCTCACAGAGCTGACACTTCTTCTTCTACTGCAGGCCCAGGATGAGAGGAATTACCACGTGTTTTACTGCATGCTGAGAGGAATGACAATGGAGCAGAAGAAGAAGCTGGGTCTTGGGAAAGCCACGGATTACAACTACCTTGCAATGGTGAGAGCACAGCGAAGCAGAGGTTTGGTGGGGTGATGGGGTGAAAGCTTCTAAGCAAAGGAGACAGAAGCGAGAGGGGTTTTCCCTGCAGCCCAAGAGTTGCTTTGCTGGTTATACAATTGCAGAATTCCAGACTGGTTTGGACGGAAGGGACCATCTAGTTCCCACCCTCTATCATGGGCAGGGACAGTTCTCACAGACCAGGGTGCCCAAAGCCCTGTCCAACCTGGCCTTGAACCCTGCCAGGGATCG
The DNA here is from genome assembly GCA_013400835.1 of Zapornia atra. NCBI lineage: Eukaryota > Metazoa > Chordata > Aves > Gruiformes > Rallidae > Zapornia > Zapornia atra. The sequence goes on along the minus strand of VZTU01031020.1, from coordinate 139,033 downwards.
AGGGGCAGCCCCAGCTTCTCTGGGCACCCTGTGCCAGGGCCTCATCACCTACACATTGAAGAATTTCCCCCTAATACCTAATTTAAATCTCCCCTCCTTCAGTTGAAGGCCATTCCCCTTGGCCTGTCCCTCCCTTCACTTGTCACCAGTCCCTCTCCAGCTTTTCTGGAGTGAGGGATTGTAATACTACCCTGAGGTCCCCCTGGAGTCTTCTCCAGGCTGAACAAGCCAAATATTTTCAGGCTGTCTCCAGAGCTCGGATCATCTTTGTAGCTTCCTCTGGACCTTATAAAACAGCTCCATGTCCTTCTTGTCCTTTGGACCCCACTGCTGGACACAGTACTCTAAGGAGAGGACTCACCAGAGCAGAGCAGAGGGGCAAAATCCCCTCCCTCAACCTGCTGGTCATGATTTTGATGCAGCCCATAGTTGGCTTTCTGGGCTACAAGCACACATTGCTGGGTCATGTCGAGCTTCTTGCCCACCAACACGCCCAGGCCCTTCTCCTCAGGGGTGCTGTCAATCCATTCTGCATCCATCCTGTAGCTGTGCTTGGGATTGCCCCGACCCATCTGCAGGACCTTGCCCTTGTCCTTGTTGAACTTCATGAGGTTTACACAGGCCCATCTCTCAATCTTGTCAAGATCAATGAGTCTTAGCAACAGGGTTTGTGAGACCTCTTTGTCCTACCGCTCTAAGCCTCTCAGTCTTAGGGCAAACTCTTAACCCCTGTGTATAAGACAAGTTATTTCCACTCTTCCTGTGGAGCAGGACACACACTTCAATGGTTTTGGTGTTTGGTGCACAGACCACTTGTTTGGAAATAAGCAGAGTATTAGATATGACCCCATGCTCTCGCAGCAGTGATGGACAGGGAGGAGTGCATGACTGGATGGCACATTCTCGGCAGTGTATGATGCTGAGCTCTTTCTGCTCCACATGTCTAGCAGAGCAAACAATCTCCAGCCCCACTCCCTATACACCAGTTTTGCAATCCTGAGGAGCTGGTAGAAGCAGTTGTAATTAAAACTGGCTCATCAGCAGCAAGGTGGAGTCTGGCATGTTTCCTTCTTGCTCTATATCTGTATCTCAGGGAACTTTTTCTCCTCTGCTGATTGCAGCCAGACACAGGGGAAATGAGGACAGGCCACAAGGCTGAGCACTAAATCATAGTACACATCAAAGTGCAGAACTAGATCCACAAGTTCAACACCACCTTTTACTTACTCATCCCTTAAATAAAACGGCTGCTGATTTAGGGGGAAGCCCTGGGTAGCCTAGGGTTACACCTGTCCATGCCAGGCACTCTCTGCTTTACCCCATGTACTGTATGACCTCTTTGCCTCCCCAGGGTAACTGCACAACCTGTGATGGCAGAGATGATAGCAAGGAGTACGCCAATATCCGCTCTGCAATGAAGGTCCTTATGTTCACTGACACAGAGAACTGGGAGATCTCCAAGCTGCTGGCTGCCATCCTGCACATGGGGAACCTGCAGTACGAAGGTAAAAGGACAAAATACAGGGGCTGTGGTCCAGCACACTTTTACTCCTTATTCTGCATGGTGGGAGGGAAGCAAGCCTAGGGATGGAGGGCCACCTGCCGTGGTGCCATGCCAGGGATTCAGGTGTTCATGGTAGTGTGTCAGGATAATAAAGGAGGACTCAGCTGACCTGCTCAATCTGCAGGGCTACCAGACTTGACTCCAGCATTCTCAGTGACATCTGCCTTTCCTGAATTTAAGGAGGTAGAAAAGGGCCACAGGTTTTTCAGGGAGAGACTAATGGAGCATTTGACAAATGCCTCTGCGATTGTATATGCTTTTGTAAAGGTACCAAACCACCCTCCTGCCAGAAGCCTAAAGCACTTAGATGCTAGAAATCTATTTGCCCCATCAGTCATTTAGGGTGGCTGGCAGAGCAGAGCACAGGTCCTTTGCAGCCAGCAGCAGGACTCCAGAGGCTGCATGAACTTTCCTTTCTGATGGCAAGATGTTTCCTCTCCATCACATGGATCCAATGGAGAAAGACACTTCTCCTTTTCTCCTCACCCCATCTACCTTCTGCAGAGCCACATCCCTTGCTGACAGCTTTCCCTCTGCCTTGTTTCCCCCAGCTCGGACCTATGACAACCTGGATGCCTGTGAGGTTGTTCAGTCGGCATCACTAATCACTGCGGCATCGTTGCTGGAGGTCGGTGGCTCTGCGGTGTGGCTGTCCTCTTTCTGACTTGTTCCAGTATTTCTAGTACATCTGAGCCAGGCTCTGCTTGCACCCCCAGCTCTAGGAGGCTGGAGAGGCCTGGGTACACCATGCTTACACTGGCAGCCTGAAGGTGGATGTCTCTATCTGAGCTAGGTGTCTGAGATCCCCTTCACACCAGTGGAGAGAAACAGACACTTGGGTGGCACATCATCCTAAAAAGGACATCCAAAATGGCTCATCCCTTAAAACAGATTTTTTTCCTCAGTGATGTAAAGAGAGTTCATTACAGTACCTGAAACAGATACATCCCTTATACTGTGTGTATCTGAAGTGAGATGACACTCACCCAACCCATCCATGCAGTGGCTGGAGCATTCTTCAGTGGCCTCCCTAGCAGGTACCAGGGCTCCTTCAGGGAGACCGTCTCATCTCATAGGCACTGCTGGTCCCAGAGCATGGTCCACAGCTGTCTACAGGCTGCTTTTGTGGACTTTAGGGGGTGAATGTTTCCTTGGCTTGATATCAGAAGTATGAAAATGGGTCAAGGGGAGTCAAAACTGATAGGATACAGCTTCTACAAGTTTTCCTTCATCTTCTCTCCCCATGCCTCATTAACATTTCACACTAAACCACAAGAACATCTTGTGTTATAGAGACAGCAGCAGTGTTTGGTGGTATCTTTACCAGGTTGACCCTCAGGATGTGATGAACTGCCTCACCAGCCGCACTATAATCACCAGGGGTGAGACTGTTTCCACCCCTCTCAGCATGGAACAAGCACTGGATGTGAGGGACGCTTTTGTAAAGGTAAGTCCTACAACATTCTGCTCCTGTTTATAAGCTGAAGAACTCTGCCATTTTTGAGACCAGAGTGTCCACTGCATAGTAGAAGTGTCTCACTTGGTGCTCATCTGAGTTCAGATCAACAGATATCCTTGAAACTGTGTCCTTATTGGGACGCACAAAGAGGTGAGGTGGAAGGAGTCTAGATATCCTGGTCTTCAGGGGATTTCCTAACTGGACTTGAGACTGCCTAGACACAAAAGTGACCTATGGAAGGAGCCAGCATTCTGAAATTGCTTCACCTAAACTTCAAGAAAACTTCAGCTTGAACCCCAGGGATAGATCCTCAGCTGCTATAAATCAGAGCAGCTCCATTAACACCTGCAACACCCACACCTGAATTTCGGGATTTGGGCATATCTGCAGCAGTAAATAAAGCCAGATATCACAGGAATAGAGAGCAGTTTGGCAGTCATCAGAGGACTTGATATCAGTTGAGGCTTTGGGGTGATGAAGGTGGATGGGGTGGGTGTTCATCACTGCTGTGCTATTTGCAGCCCCATGTANCACTCTATCTGTGGGGAGCTGGGAGATCAAGCTAGCTGGTTTGATACCTAACTAGTTTGAAAATCCAGACAGTGTCTTCTCTTGTGGTGTGGGGCATTTAAGTCAGGCTCCCCTCCTGGTATAACTGCTGTTGCTTATACAAAATAAATGAATAATGCTAAAACATGGAGTTCTGGGATTACTGAAGCAGCAATACTGCTTCATTAAATCAGCAAACTCTTCAGCCAGTGCTGCAACAGTTAAGTTAGCATCTTGTCCAGGTGAGATGTCTTTGGCCTGCCTAGCAGTGTAACATAGCTCTGATGATCTGTAGAGAGAGATGTTTAGAAACCGAGAAAAGGCTTAGACCAAGCCCACAGAGCCAAAATTTAGGGAATTTGCTTTCAGCTGACTTTTATCTAGGTTTTCAGGTCCATTATGATCTGCATAATGGTTCTTGAAGCTTTAAACAGTGCTAAGAGTCTGACATAAATATTTGTGAGCCTGTGCTTATAGATTGTTTCTGGCCATTGTTTAGGGAGCCTGTGTCATCTGAAATGGTGCTGCAGACTAGCTGGGTGAATTCCTAACCTGTCTCAGTGAGCTCCATCTTTTTGATGTTGCAGGGAATTTATGGGCGGCTTTTTGTGTGGATTGTGGAGAAGATCAATGCTGCAATTTACAGACCTCCTTCCCAGGAACTCAAAAGTGTCAGGAGATCCATTGGCCTCCTTGACATCTTTGGCTTTGAGAACTTCACTGTGAACAGGTATGGGGCCTGCAAAAGGAGAACCAGGTTTTAACCCCCCCGTCACCACCCAAAGATCAAGGTCTTGTTGTCCTTTCACCCCTCCTGAGATGAAAAGGACTGGACAAAGTGGGATTTTTTTAATATGAGAGATTATGAGAACTAATCACATTTACCTTGTAGAAGTCAACATATTTCCTTTAGCTGTTCGAGTATTGGCCATGTAGTAGCTATAGGAGGTGACCTCCAACTGACTGGTTTAGACTACACACATCTAATGACTACAATATTGGGTTTTGGGGAAAAAAACTGATTATCTGAAATGATAAGGAAATTATCAGCCAGCAGCAACCTTACTGATTAGTTTATGAAGTCTGAGAGTATTGCTTCAAGCATGCAGAGATGGAGAAAAATAGCACAGTGGATCTAAAGTGGCCTTTCCTTCACCTTCCCTCCACAGTTTTGAGCAGCTTTGCATTAACTTTGCAAATGAGAACCTGCAGCAGTTCTTTGTGCGTCACGTCTTCAAACTAGAGCAGGAGGAGTATAACCTGGAGAACATCAACTGGCAGCACATCGAGTTCACAGATAACCAGGATGCCTTGGACATGATTGCCATCAAGCCCATGAACATCATCTCCCTCATTGACGAGGAGAGCAAGTTCCCCAAGGTATGTTTTAGACTCAGCCCTACTGCCAGTGACTCTCTTGGTTTTACCCCCTTTGCACTTCGTATGCTGGCACCCTATGAGAGGACTGATCAGCCCCAAACACGCATTCACCAGTTGATTACTTATTCATAGCTTTTATTGCTCTGTCACATTTTCTTCCAAGTTACCATTTCTGGTGGAAGAATACACCTGCAAGAGGCTCAAGAATTGCCTTTGACAAAGCTCAAGAGAAAATAATATTAAATATACTTCCCTTGTATCATTACCTTGAATATAGCACAACTTACCAGTGATATTTCACCTATTTCTTTATTTTTTCATGTTTTGAGATATGCCTACCAACACATCTCAACATAAATACACATTGTCACCTGAGACAACAAAGAAATTCACTATTGATTGGAAAATTATCTTAATGGGACAAACCCATTAAGATAATTAATGGGTTAAACATTGGATCTTTTTCTGTATGCACAGGGTACAGATGCCACCATGTTGCACAAGCTAAACTCCCAGCACAAGCTTAACACCAATTATATTCCTCCGAAGAATAACTATGAAACCCAGTTTGGTATCAACCACTTTGCTGGAATTGTTTACTACGAAACAAAAGGTATGGGGCAGCTCCTGGGGCACTGCAGGGGTGAGGGGATGCTTGGGGGAAGGATAGCTGCTGCTACATTGGAGCAGAGCAGGATGGTAGCCTGTAGTACTGTCAGTGTACTCCTTTTCTGGCTGCAATGACTTGGCCCTTCAGTGGTCCCTGTGGTGGTGTTCTTTCACTCCTATGTGCCCATGATAGAATTGCAGTGCTTTGCACCATGGGCATCCTTGATCCAATCTGAAGAGGTACCTCTGACATTCTTTTGGTCCCCCTTTCTCTGGCTGCTCATCGCCCCCATTACCTCACCAAGAACACCTAGTAGACCAGCTACCCAGAAGATGCTTGCATGGGCATCCTGGCCATGTTGCACTGAGTCATCTATCTATATGTTGTCCCATAATTCCTCTAGGTTTCTTGGAGAAAAACAGGGACACGCTGCATGGAGACATCATTCAGCTGGTACATTCCTCAAAAAACAAATTCATCAAGCAAATCTTCCAAGCAGATGTGGCAATGGTAATGCAGGGGAGAAAAGATATTCATTGGGAGGGTGGAGGGGGGATGTTCCTAGAAGGGGAAGAAGATTTGCAAAGAGTTATGTTGCTCTAATGTTGTTCTGGGGTGTTTCAAAACTGTTAGTGTGAGCCAACCATCAGAAAGCACTCACGCGGGGTCACAGGTACATCCACACTAGCACCCCCTGTTCACTGCAATTGGCTCATAGAATGTTATTGTGTGCTGTGATTGCTCCTCTCCTCATTGTGTAGGGATGGGAACAATAAGGTGTTTAATTGTAGAAATCAGAGAGAGAAAGAACTGGCCCCTCCAGTTGAGTAGTCCAGGTCTGTGTATAATAGAATGAGATGTGAAAACCGAATACTTGTAGACCAAAGCAGAGCAAAGGAACAATCTGGCTGCCCATAAAGCACCACAGCAGTTTAAGAGGGGATCTTATTAATGTTTATAAATATCTCAAGTGTGGGACACAGGGGGAAATGGCCAGCCTCTTCTCAGTGGTCTGTGGGGACAGGACAAGGGGCAATGGCCTCATGTTGGAGCACAGGAAGTTCCACACCAATATGGGGAAGAACTTTTTCACAGTGAGGGTGACAGAGCCCTGGGACAGGCTGCCCAAGGGGGTGTGGAGTCTCCTTCTCTGGAGATATTCCAGACCCATCTGGACACCGACCTGTGTGACCTGTCCTAGGGACCCTGCTTTGGCAGGGGGGTTGGACCTGATGACCTCTGGAGGGCCCTTCCAACCTCTACAATTCTGTGACCAGCACACAGTTCTTTTTTACCTTTAATAACAGCCTACATAGAGGACTCCAGTTACAAAAGCCAAACTTTTACCTGCCCTTTCCAGCTTCCAGCCCTCCAGGAGGGTATGTACGTGCTCCATGCTCAGTGTGGGGTAAGACCATGTGCTCTGAAGCTTTGGAGAAAGGCACAATTTCAGCCTTAACTCTTCCCTCTACATGTAAGTCTTAAATGCTGAGATTAGTGAGTATTTCAACATTAATAACACAAATACATGATGTTTTCTTGAGTGACTTGAACATCTCCATCTCCCTACTAAGACATCATCAGCCCTTCTCCCAAAATTAAAGGAGAAACAGATGTAAAATATCAGCCTTGCCAAACCTGGAAGTCTACAAAGAGATGTGACTATGGCCAAATCCCCCAGTGTTTCCCTAGGTAGAGCCACAGGACTGCAGAAGCTTTGGGGGTAAAGTTTTCCAAAGCAACTCATTTTTTTAGATGTTGTAGTCCTGTTTCCAACCGCAAGCCAATGCCACTGATGGTCCAAGGGACTTAGGGACTTTCAGGAGTGCCAAACAGATTAATATCTTTGCCTGCTAAGGGAAACAAATGTTTAAATTCCCAGGAAATTTATTTAAATAGGCTATGCTCACTTTTGCAAGCCTGTTTCCTAACCTTTAGCCACTCAGTTTTGCTCCTGCTGAAATGAATGATCAATATCTTTTTGACTTCATTAAGAACAAGATAACATTTATCAGCCCCAATTAAGCCACCAATTGGCATGACACTCCCAGTGGGTTCAGAGCTATCCCCAGATGTGGATACTCCCGCTGAACTAGATGCTAACTCCCTTAGCATCAGTGCTGCCACTTGTTTTGCCTTTCATTGCTTGTTCCTCACTGCTTTTGATTTTCAGTGCAAGCTTTGCAGTTCACCTTGGAAATTATTTCTTGCTTCCTTGGGCAGAGCAGAGTTAAACTCTGGTAAATCAAAGAGAGGGAGCTCTCAGGTTTAAAGAGTCGTGCCGACTTCTTCATGGGAACACTTATCAAGCATCCTTAAATGATGCTGAAAGCACATATCAGGAAAAACAAGATTTTCACCTGGACATTCACTAGAACTTGAGAATTGAGACCTTTTAAAGCATCACAGCACTGGGTGTTTTTTTAAATAAACCTTTTATTTTACAGTTCCATTAAACATCTTGGGAATCTGTCCTGAGTGATGTTCCCTGTGCTTTGATACTTCAATGATCTCTGCATTTCTTTTGTGAATAAGATTTGTAACCTGAGTGTACCAGCTCCCTTAATCATACACAATGTCAGCGTGAACTGAGAGAGCACAAATCCCCAAAACGCCATGCAAACAAAACTGCTCAGACAAGCAGGATCCATCATGGAGATGTGATGATTTTGCCATTGATTTCCACTAAAGTTCAATAATCTTTGCAGCCCCTTTCTTAAACACATTCTCAAAAAGGAGGAGGTGAGCATAGGCCATGGGAACTGACTGCATGCAGCAAAAAAAGCCTCTTCTTGGAAGTGTGCACAGCTTCCCAGAGCATCAGTGAGACAACCCATGGAGAAACCTTCCAGAGATACTCAGGACAGGTCAATTAAATCTAGCATCTTCCCTTAAAAAGATACAAGAGGCTGGTCTGCTAAGGACTAATTAAAATAAGGAAGCATTTTGTTCAACAGGTTCCAACCCTGGGTCCTCAGGAGCTCATTGATGAGTTTGTAGGGTTTTGTGAGTCAGTGAAAAGCAAATCCATATCTGCTTTACATTCAGTCTTTCAAATAAGATCTTTGTATGCCAGAAACTTGAGAAAGCCACGAATCAGATGAGTTTGAAAATTTGGTGAGAGCATTATTTGAATATTGTAGTAACTATATGGTCCCTGGTGGGACTCGATGATCTCTTGAGGTCCCTTCCAACCCCTAAAATTCTGTGAAAGGCCTAATATTAGAGCATAACAAAACCTGTGTGGTGAACTGGGTATTGGTGGAGCACGTGGAGCTGTGAAGCCTGATTTACGCATGCCCATCGTGGAGGAGGTCTGTCTGCATGTGTTTGTTGAATGAGAACATTGGTTTGAGTGGTGCCAGGCTAAATGAAGGATTCAGTGGGAACTGTACACTGTTCCTCTGAGGAATCAGCTAATACAGCCTGACAGCACTGCTTGTTTGCAGAACAGGTAAAAGGAGTACTGGGGGATAGAAAAATGTGAAGAGAAAAACAAACAGGGGCTTTCCCTTGGCAAAAAAAAAATCAGTTCTGTAGAATTTAGATTACTGGATTAAAATTAGGGAGGTATATTAATCTCTTTAGAATATTTGCCAAAAATTGTTTCTCCCTGGCACCTTCCCAACAGCTGCCTGTTGAAAGCACTGGTCATGTAAGAGGAGGGATGCATGAGGAAGAGGAGTGGGGATGCTTGAAACTGGTTAGATAAAAAATTGAGTTTAAAAGTTGGAGAAGAGTTGTTTCCAGGAGGCAGGAGCTGGGCAGTGATGGTTCCTTCAACTTCAGGGTTGTGCACATGGAGATGAAGGGGGAAAGCCAGGAGGGAGATCGAGAAATATCTAAGAATTAATGCATTTTGTTTGTGAGATATTTTAACAGCTGGACCTCCAAGACTAATAATGCCAGGCTCCCATTTCAGTTATTTCTTCTTTTCACTATTTGCTCTTCTCTGTCTCTGTTTTTTGGTTTTTTGTTGTTTTTTGTTTTGTTTTTTCACCTGTGCTTCATGTAGTTTCTCTGTGGCTATGCATCCAGCACATTTGGCCAGTCGCCCACACCCACACCAAAGGTAAACTGAATACATGAGTTCCTCTGTTGTATATTCACCTCTCCTTGGCAAGGATTGTTCTTTGCTCCTGTTGGTTTATTCCTCTTCCTGCACTGTCTATAGAGGATCCATTTCAATGTGATGAGGAGTATTTTTACAGCTTGCTGAATAGATGCAGGTGTATGACTGTGTCGTTTATTTCTAGGATTCAACTCAGAAGAGCTTTGTAATGATGGGAATTTGGTTTGGATAAAATCAGAACCAGCCCGAGCCAAAGTCTGGGGGATTTTTTTCTGATATTTGAATCATTGCAATTAACTTCAGATGGATCATCTGAGGGATCTGGCTGTTTGTCATGGTGCCACCATTGGCTTCAGCGGGACATTATTCCTTCATGCAACTGCAAATCTGGCCCTGTTTTGCCCTTTTTGGAGTAGGAATACAACAGTTGATGTGCAAAGAGAGACTCCTGGATTGCATTTCTGGGTCACTTAGAAATGCCATCATTCTTGGGAGAGGTTAGGTCTTATTCAGGGGAGAACTCAAAATCCAAGTCTTAAAAGATACAGTTAATATTGATATTTGCAATGATCATCAAAACAGGCTCTTGGCACCTTTTTTAGGTCTTTTCTGTTGCATCTCATCTTCTGACTGGTTCTGATGGCTTCCCAAACCTTTCTTGATAGATATTTAGCCATAGGGTAGCATACTGTGTGCTAAAGGGTTTGTGACGTTAAGATCTGTGACTCTGCTCACATTTCCACAGCAATCTTCCAATACTCAGAAAGTTATGTTAGAGATGAACCTGACTTTCAAAACTGAGATCCTTGCATGGGGCTGAATTTCAACCTTCTTACCTCTGCAGTGTCTCAGGATGTTTGGACTTGGAATTCCAATGAGGGGAGTCTGACCCAAAATGACCCAAAGCCATTCCTTGCAGAGGTGGATTGCTTCTCCTTTGTATCATCATTGCAAATTGTTTGGATAGCAACATCTCACTGGACCCTGCTCTAGGGTTGTAGCAGTAGCACACACCAAAACAGACAATCCTTCCTGAGTTAGGATATGGTGGGATTAAGCTCAGGAGACAGAGAAATGAGAGGAGTAGCACTGATGATTTCTATGAGTTTTGTTCTTGTCACATTTGTTGTCATAATACAGCCTCATGTTTTGTAGGTTTTCTAATGAAAAAATAATTTATCATATTTGTTAGTCACTGAGGCAAGGGTAGAACAGTGAAACCAAAAAAGTTTCTAAATATATCAGCATCAGTAAGTTCTATAAAATGGGGGTTGAGTTCAAAATAGCAATAATCAGCACTGTTATGTGGCTTATGCCAAGTTTGCATCTGAAGGCACCTTCCAGACTGCACAACCTTTAGGAGAGAGACTATCTCTTCACTATAAACCACTGCTGTGAGGGGAACCTCAACTTTCAGTGGTCACTTGAGGCCACCAAAGTGACATTTCATATAACAGAATAATAAGCAAGAAGCATTATTTCTCTCAGGCTGCAGAAAAGGCTGAGAACCGACATATCTATGATTCTATGTCATGTTGGCATGGCCCAGTTTAGTGACCTTACAGCTGTAAAGAGATGGGAGGACAGTCTTTCACCCAGAATTTTTCCCCAAAGTATTGCTGGTGGTACATCAATTCCCTCTCCTTCCTTAACTCACCTTAAGTAATTAATCTTTCTGAATTTCCAGTGAAGCAGGTCACCATCTCCCCAGAAAACCTAGTGCTGATCACAGAGATCCTGATGCACCATGCAGCCTTCCCCTTAAAGCAGGAGAAAGTGCAGAGCTATAGCAGGAGGAACTCTTACCATTTCTGACTCAATGGCATATTTCCTTCTACTTGCTTTTCTCCTTGTTTCTGTTTACTTGGTTTAACTGGTACAAAGGAGAAAAACACCCCAAACCAAATGGTGATCGCCCTAGCTGGAAATCCTCCTCTGTATTAAGACCATCCTACTTAACATAACCTCATGTCCACCTTAATCCACTGAACCCACAGGGTGCAGATAGGCTGGTTGTTGCTTTCTCAGCCCTGGACACATGATAAGTAACTAAACATGTCCAAGACACCAAAAAAAAGAGTCTGAATAGGCCCCTAGAGATTTTATAGCTTCGCAGAGATGCTGGGAAATATTCTGATTCTCCAGCTGTGCCATTGGGGATCTCATGGGCAACACCCTCTTGTGTCCTGTTGATGATGCTGAACCGTGACTTTTGTCTTCACGTTACTGCAAACAGCCATACACATCTCTGTCCAGACTGGCTTGAGGTGGCAGAAAGAGATGATGTTGAAGCATTTCTGAATGTCATGTTGGTCTGCACATCTTTCTGAGCATCTCTTTTGAGGTGATGCTTCTCAGTAAATCATGTCCTTCTCTTATTTTTCATATTTTTCTCTCTTTTTTTCTTTCTTTGACAATGTGCACAGGCTGAGTGATTACTCAGTGCCCCAGTCTGGGCTATTGCACCTGTAAATCCTACTCATCTTTCTCTATGACACACAGGTCACATTCTCCTGTATGCTAGGCTCTGTATGGACACCAGTGAAGAGATAGTCTGTGTCCCAAAGATGCTACAGTCTCAGATTTTGAAACCTAAACCATGTCTAGCCAGGAGAAAAGAATGTGTTCAGCTCTTTCTGCTTCAGGCTACAGGGACTGTGCTTGTTTTGAGCTAAAAAATGCTCCTCCTCTAAAGTAAAACCTGTATTTTTGGTGCCTCACTAGACTGTGTAGGCAGGCTACTCCATCCTTTTTTTTAAATTTTTGGTGCCATATTGTTGGAATAAGGGAAGAGGGGTGATTCTCCCCATGCTGGTGTTGAGGTGATGGGGGAAGGAACCATAATGTCCAATGCAAAGCCCTTGTCTGTGGTTTTGTTGTGTAGCTGAGAGCCTAGTTAGTGCCCGTGTAGCTGGTACCCACTATTGAGAAGTGTCTGTGCACAACTGTCAGGCCCTGGAAGCATGGGAATGGCTGGGACGGCTCATTCTTGAGAGGAGGAGCCCAGACCCCTCTGATGATTTGCATAATAAAAGTTGCTTTCTGGGCGTTGTCCCTTCCCTACCCTCTCTCCCAGCAAAAAGCTCTCACATAAAAGGATGGAGATGGCAGCACTGCTTTTTAGCTGAGCCAGCTGCATGCAAGGAAGAAATGCAAGCCATCAGCAACCTAGAGAGACAGGTCCTGCCATCTAGGAGTGAACCATTCATGTGTTTCCCTTGTAGACCCTTGTACAAAGTCTTCCTACCACACCACCATGACTAAAAACTTGCCTCTTCCAGCCAAGCCCCATTGACAAACCTGGCTTCCAACTTTCAGCCCTGCTCCTGCATCTGTTGCTGCTTCTAACCCCTGTAGGTATCCTTTTACTTTGCACAGAGTTGACCCCTTACACTTAATTAGCAAAGTGATAAGAAAACATTAATCAAAGCTATCCAAACCAGGATTCTTGCTAAAACAGCCTATTTCTCATCAAATATGTAACAGAATGTGACCACCAGACTTTACAATGCTCTGCAGAGCTGAGCAGCTGCATCCATTAATTGCTCTCGATTTTTTAATGGTTTGTCTTTTGGGATGGGGGAATTTTGCTGGGAAAAAAAAATCACTGAAAACCCCTGTGCCAAGCTCTGCTGGACAAGCAGGCCAGGTTTTCCTGGTGTGTGCATGAGCTGGGTTTTCTCTTGTTGGAATTCCATGATAACTTTCTGTTTGTCTTGATTGGATTTGTCTCATCATCACATCCAACCTGAGCTGTGCAAACTCCTTGCCCATGGCAGGGAGGTTGGACTAGATGATCTCTAAAGTCCCTTTCAACGCACACCATTCTGTGATTTGATTGAAGCTGTTAGGGTTTTTTGGGGGGAGGGGGGATGAGGATGTTATCTATCAGGTTATTGGTGATATACAATGAAGCACATGTAAAGGTTTTAGTAAAAATAGAAATAATACTCACTGTCTTGCAAAACGTAGCAGCAAGACCAGTGCAAAAGTAGACTTTGTGACTCCACCCATGGCTTGAAGTCTTGCAAAGAAGAGTAAGTTTGGAGGAAACATGCAGTAGAACACTTCTGGAATCCTCCCTTTGTGAAATCCCTGGCCATCAGGTCATGCCATAGTTTTCCCTATTTTTGATTCAGAGGAAGTCATATGCTGGTGCCCAACTCTTCCTTCAACCCACCAGCCACACTCACTGCCCCACACAGGCTCTCTGTACACCAGGCCCTATGAGACACACATCACCACTGTGGCTGATGTGTAAGGAGCTCAGGGAGAAGGGGCTATTTAGGGAAACCACTCCATTCTGTTCTAGAAATGCTTGCCCCAAACTGGAGATTGGATTATAAATTTAACTAGGGGAGATAAAACAAGGAAAATGCTCAGAATCATCCTGATTCACCCCAAATACCTACCTCATTTGGTCTAGTTAATATTCTTTTCCAAACACAGTTTGAAATTTCCATGTAGTACAGGCTGAGGACTATAGACCTCTCCAGCTCCAACTGGAGCTGTTGCTGTGACCCCACAGTGAATGTGACTCTAGCTTGTTTTTCACCATACATGACCCTCAGATCCTACACCCCAGGGAGCAGGAGAGGCTCAGCCTGACATAAGGAACCACAACAGAGGGTTGGCATGGTCATGTTGTGAGGCATGGGGCCAGGGAGGCCCAAGCCATTCCCCAGTAGCATCCCTGGGCAAATGCATCATCCCAAGCTACAACACAGAGATATTTGATGGCCCAGAAGGGACTGTTTGTTCTCACGGGCAGATCTTCCTCGTGGCTCTGCATAGGGCAGTTGAGATTGCCACTCACACAGGGAGGTTTTAGCAGGAGAAACGAAATCATGTCACTTTTCCTCCCTGGGTAGAGGCATATGGAGCAGGCTGCCAGAGTCTGGCTGCTGTGAGCTCACCGACTCTGCCCTGCCCCTCTCCTGCTGCAACGCTCAACCACCTCTGGCCCTGATCCCTCCTCCAGCCCCGGCTGTCACAGGAGGTTCCCAGGGACATGGCCAGAGGGGAAAGGCACTGTTATCCTTTCATTTCCTGAGCCCGCTCTGCTGCGGTTTTGCAGGGAGCAGAGACAAGGAAACGCTCGCCGACACTCAGCAGCCAGTTCAAGCGGTCTCTGGAGCTGTTGATGAGGACTCTCAGCATCTGCCAGCCCTTTTTTGTCCGCTGCATCAAGCCCAATGAGTACAAGAAGCCCATGGTAAGTCCTGTTTTTGTCTCTTGGTAGGTCTTTGTATGGGGAATGCCTGCAGGGTCACTCTGCCCCGGAGCCAATGGCAAAAAATTCATGGAGCTAGCATTGGCCCTGGGTGCTTAGATAACCAACCTGCAGCCCTTTCTGCAAGCAAAAGGGTTGGTAAACTTGGGCACGTTCTTTGTGATCCAACAGCACCCCAATACTTTTTGCAGAGAGAAGCTCCTGGTCTTGTCCTTCTTCCCAAGGACAACCTCAAGGACCTCTTTCTCCTGTAGGAAATGCCTCTGGACTTCTACAGTGTGTAGGTGCCTTCCTACTAGAGGCTTAGGTTGAGCTGTAGGTCCCTGGGTTTGATCATATTGCAGGGTTCAGTGTTTCCTAAAAGTGGTTTAGTTCCCTTGTGTGTTTTCTACCAAATCTTTGCTTCCAGGGACACTCACTCTGTTTCACCCCTGTTAGATCCTTCCAACTGTTTGGGGCTTTTTTTAGTACCAGATGTGAAAGCACAGTTCTAAAAGTAGGGAAAAAAAGAGGCCAAACATCACAGAGGACAGGTGAGAGGAATTATTTTGCTGATTCCCAGAGCATTGCTTTGAAAGCAACGAACAATCCAGGGACAAACTTTAGGGAGCAAATGAAAGGGGAGGAGATGGCTGTAAATCCTGCTGCCCACAAACAGGTCATGGAAGGGACTCTGAGTTTTGCACCAAAAAGTAAGCATTAGGCAGGTGTGGAATATGCCATTCCCACTCCCAGCACCTTGCAGGATTGGACTCTGGTGCTGTTAGCAATCGCTGTTAGCTGCTCATCACTCTTAGCAGCGATACTGTTTGGGGAGGAAAGTTTTATTTAATAACCATTTCAGCTATTAGCTTCTGTGAGTCCCATGCCTTTGCATTTCAGTAGTGGCTAATCTAGCCAGAGCTGGCACTTTATCTAAAGTCTGTTAGCAAAGCTCAGCTGAGTGCAAAAAAAGCTTAAAATTATGAATTTCAGAGTTGATACCTACAAGGGGTATTTTTCTGCAATTTATACTTGCTGTTTGGTGAACTTAATATAATGCAGGGGAAAGTTTGGTGGCTTTCTCAGAAAAGTTTATGGTGCCCTTATCCTGGTTTTGGTGAGCAGAAAAAGGCACCTAATAGCATGTTAGGGGAATATTTTGGGTTGCTATTTAACAGTATGTCTGGTTTGAGATTATCATCTGAATTGAGATCAAATCAAGAACATGGGTGATGTTGTAAAGCAGATTACATCCTGATTGTTAACAAATTATTCCCAATGCCCTCAATGACTTTGAGCTGCTTCTATACTGGGATGTTTATGATTCAATTTGGCATTTTGTCCCCCACATAGCAGGTCTGTATTTCATCAGTTCTTGCATGTGCTCAGCCAGAAGTCTCCATCCAACCCCTTTACCTACAAAACTTTCAGTGGACATAGAAACAGCTCTAAGATTGAGAGAATCAGGCAAAGAAAATTTAATCTCTCCATTAAGGTGGATGAACTGAATATAATTTATTGCTAAATTTATTTTGGGCCTTGCTTTAATAATACAAAGGGGAGGAAAAAAAATCCCAGATAACTGTACACAGAGCTGTGCAGGGTGACTGCAAAAGAGAACATTTTCTGGGAGTTCATTTTCTGTCCCTGACTTTGAAGGAAAGTGTACTGATAGTGATAGGAAATGGAATAGTGGGAAGTGAAAGGTCAGTGGAAAGTCCTGACTGTTACTTTATGTTATTTTAAAACTTTGCTTCCTTCTAAAATGTGCTTTGGGGAAACAAAAAATAAATTGTCTGTATCAGGATGCTGGCTGGAGTTCTTTGGGTCTGTACCTCATCCCATGGTGCTGGTCCTGAGCATTGCTCTGTTTTTCTGGTTAGTCTGAGAGAAATGCATGGGATGAATTAAACAAAAAATAGTGCAGAGAAAGTCAAAACTGTCTCCTACAGTCCATTAACACGGGTGCCTCATCAGACCTTGATGCCAGGAAGCTTGCAGTTTCCCATATGTGCAATGACCCAGCCCTGCAGACTCTGGAAGGTTTATTTCAAGTCCACAACTGCTCACATACCCTTCTGTTTCATGGTGGGGGGAGACAGAGCAACACACACCTCTTTCTTTTGCACAGTTCTGGTCCTCACACTTCAATACGCACTGTAGATAATGGTTTGGGTTGGAAGGGACCTTAGAGATCACCTTGTTTCAAGCCCCCTGCCGAGAGCAAGGACACTAGACCAGGTTGCCCAAAGCTCCATCCAGCCTGGCCTTGAACAGTTCCAGGGAGGGGGCATCCACAACTTCCCTGGGCAACATGTTCTAGTGCTTCACCACCCTCATAGTGAAAAATTTCTTCCAATTTATAGCCATAGTCTTCTGGGATCAGGATCTGTCTTATGTCACTCCAGCTCTTTCATGGTTAAGTGGCTGCTATGAGCTAGTCAATCAGGGCAGATAGATAACACCCTGGAAATAACTCTTTGGCCCAGGCTAGGGTTTACTGTCCCAACTTTCTGTGGTATGCCAACACCACACCAGAGCTGCCTTTATTTTACACTTACACTAGCTGCTCCCAGCAGACAACATCAGGTTGCAAGAAGGTGCACTAAGGGCTTCGGTATCCTTCTTGATGCACTAAAGCATTGAGGCAACAGCAGGGACATTCCTGAACCTCCCTTTCCTTCAGAGGATCTGCCTATCTAGCAGCACCATTCACTATCTACCCAGAGGTGCCCAAAACAAGGGAGAGCAGCAAGGTTTATTACCAAAAATCTTATAGGACTGACTGAGTTACCTAAGTCTGCTGTCTGGCCTTGAAACAATCCATCAGAAGCAGCCATGGACACTGGTCTGAGACTGGTCCTTTCCCTAAAACCCTCAGCGGGTCTCATTTCATGTTCATTTTAAGCTCCTCAGATGTCCTTCTGGACAAAGGGTGGTTTGATGATTGCAGGTTTATTTCAGAGCCTTAGCACCTCCAAGGCTGTATTCTATGTGACTTTGGGGTGTTACCTACCCTAAGATCAACTGGTACAGACCTTTGAATGTCTGAGCCTTTGCTGATATGGTCCTCTTCTTCTTCTGCCTGCAAAACAGTACTGCCTTTCCCATGCAGGAGTGATGTGGTCATGCTGGTAAAGCTCAGAATGGTGGTCAGAAGTTAATGACTATGAGGGGTCATTGCAAGGGTGATTGTACAGTTTGGCCCTTGTAGATAAGGCATTGCTGCCCGTTTTCCCAAAGTAATGTTCACTGTTGCTTCTTGCTCTCCAGTTCTCTCAGTCATTTGTGTAATGTATAGGGCACACTCTTGGGTCCACCATGTGAAGGGTTTGGCTGGGTACCTGACTTGGTTGACCAACACATCTTCAGAGTCACATCTCTCTGATGGCAGACCCAGGCCAAAGTGTGCAATCAAACCACTGTCTCCTGTAACCCCCCCAGCTGTTTGACCGGGAGCTGTGTGTCCGTCAGCTGAGGTACTCGGGGATGATGGAGACCATCCGGATCCGCCGAGCGGGCTACCCCATCCGCTACACATTTGTGGAGTTTGTGGACCGGTACCGAGTGCTCATGCCCGGAGTGAAGCCAGCATACAAGCAGGTGAGCATTTTCTTGCACCGGTAACAATTGCTCTCCAGAAATACTTACAGGGTCCACATCCTCTCCAAAAGCAATTTTCAACATTTGATCCCCAGAAGTCATTTGATCCCCACTGTCATTTGATCCCCAGTGGTGCTCTGGGCTTTCCCAGTGAAGGAAAAATGGTTATGGGACTGTATGGTGGCAATATTCCACCTGTCCCTCTCTGTCACCTTGAATGTGGTGACAGTCAAGCCTTGATAACTTCATTAGCAGAAAACTGCTGGAATTGGGACCAGAAGAGGTCCCTGATGGGCTTGGGAGGAGCAATGGGTGAGGCTGGTCCTGGTGAATCCCACATCCTCTCCTTCCAGGGTGACCTGCGTGGTACTTGCCAGCGCATTGCTGAAGCGGTGCTTGGGAAGGATGATGACTGGCAGATCGGCAAGACAAAGATATTCCTGAAGGTAGGTGGCCTCCCTGCCATCTGGGACCCTTATATGTGAAGGCGTCTCCTATCATCCCCTTTTCATCACCAGACCCTTTCCCATGGTCTCTGGGCTGGTGTGCAGTGGGTAGAACCTGGGCCAAGGCAGGATATTTGGGACCGGTTTAGGAAGCGTTGGGCAGGAAGAAGTCCTGATGCTGTGCCAGCATTGATGCATGCACATACTCATGTGGACACAGAAACACGTAGAGCACACAGCCTTTTCCCTCCAGGGCTAAGCCACTCAATCTCACCTCCTGCCTTCACCCAAAAGGCACAGCAGCTGGAAGGATGTCCATGCAAAGACCTGCAGAGAGAAGGACTAAGAGCACAACAGGTTTGCTGTGATTTCAGCATGTCCTTGCACTGCCCAGCACATGCCCACAGCCTCCCTCTCTGCTTTGGTTCAGCTGACACAGAGCAGCCCAACATTGCAGATTGCAGCCCCATTCACACTCAAGTCTCCTTACAAATCCACTCCTGTGTTGCTCTGGGAAGAGGAGGCTGAGCTGGCCAGGAACTAGGTTGGAAGTTGCCTCTCTTACACAAAAATCTCAGCAACAAACCCTGACAGCTTATGCCTAAATTACCCCCAACCCCATCACCAGTGCAAACACCCCCATCTCTTACCCAGAAGCTGTTCCCACTAGTTGCTCTTTCCAGAGACTGTTATCAAGATCTTGCAGCTGTCAGGGCAGGAAACAGAGAAATCAGGAGGCCCCAAGGGGCTGCATGAGGTTGAGCAAAGCAGGAAACGTGTAGAGCTGCCTCTGCTGCACCCAGCGCAGCAGGGCTCAGAGTGCTGTCACTGGGAAAGAAAGAGGAGTTACAAATGACATGGGAGGAATCAATAGAACACTTAGACTGATGTAACTGAATGCCTCAGGGCAAGAAAATTCAGTGTTTTGGGGAGCTGTTTTTTCCTTAGAATGTAGTAGAAGCATAGCAGCCTTCGCTGGAGGGAGCAATGGGATTCAGGCAGCCTGGAATTTGTTTCCAAACCTCTCCAAAGCTCTAGGAGCTGTTGGCACTGTCAAGGAGCTCTGCATGAAAGGAAAACATACTTTACTTGTTTTCAGACTCTGAAGTATTGTATGCACAGCTTCTGGATGCTCTGGCTCTCTTGGGAATGAAGGCAGTAGATCACTAGGGTTTATGTTAGGATTTCCCCAGTGCATAGGCAAGGTGATACATGGGATGTAAAATGTCCCAAGAGTTTATTTTGGACATATCCTCTGGGGAAGTGCCTCGTATGATCCCTTCTGCCACATCAGGCAGATGGAGAGCTTCAGACATGGGTGCTGTGTTTTTTCCTCCCACAGGACCATCATGACATGCTGCTGGAGATTGAGAGAGACAAGGCCATCACGGATAAAGTCATCCTCATCCAGAAGGTGGTCCGTGGGTTTAAAGACAGGTAGGTGTGAGCCCCACTGCCAGATAGGAGGTGAGCTAAGTTTGATGCTTCACCCAGCAAGCAGCTCACCCAGTTCTCACCTGATCTGTCTTGCCTGCAGCTAGGGAGAGGGGACCCTGATGTGTTGGCACGCAGGTGCAGCAAGTATTGGAGGAAAAAAGTAGAGGAAAAGAGAGGAAGACTATCATCTGCCTCAAACATGGACAGAATAGCACCTTCTGTCCCTGTTCAGTGCTGTCTTCTGGGAAACTGTTTGCTATGGCAATGCAGCAGTGAGACTCTGAGCCTGGACTGCAATGGGACCATTGGCTTGTCCATTGTGATTAATGTTGCTCTCCCAAAAGCCCAAAGGGTTCAGGACTTCTCCCTTTGCAACCCTGTTTCCAGACTTGGGAGGAGGACAGGTAGCCCATTAGGAGTTTATTAAATAGTTGTGGAAGAATAGGAGGAGATACAGCCAAGGACACGCTTCATCAACAGAGGAGAGACAGTTCTTGGGGCTTTGTGCTCTTTGAGTGTCTGAGCCATGGCTGTGACTCAGGTTGTGCCTGGGATTTTTGTCATGGTTTTGTCCCACGCAACAGCTAAGCTATTTACTCACTCCTCCCCTCCAAAGGGGATGGGGAGGAGAATGGAAAAAAAACTTGTGGGTTGAGATAAAGATAGTTTAATAGGATAACAAAGGAAGATAATAATAATCACAGAATCACAAGGTTGGAAAAGACCTTTAAGATCATCAAGTCCAACCATTCCTGTCCTATGCTAAACCATATCCCTAAGTACCTCATCTACCCGTCTGTTAAACACATCCAGGGATGGTGACTCAGCCTGTTCCAGGCCCTGACAACTCCTTTCAGCGAAGAACTTTTCCCTCACATCTGATCTGACCCTGCCCTGGCACAGCTTGAGGCCATTGCCCCTTGTCCCATCTCCTGTCCCCTGGCTGAAGAGACCATCACCCACCTCTCTACAACCTCCTGTCAGGTAGTTGTAGGCAGTGATAAAGTCATTTTTTTAAAAAAAATTAAATAAATAAAACCAGTAAAAAACTATCACAACAATAATAATAATAATAAAAAGCAATTGTGCATCAAAAAAGAAGAAGAAGAGTAAAGCAATCTGACACCCAGTTTGTTTCCAAGTAGTGATTCCACCTCCCGGCTCACTTCCCCAGTTATATCCATAGGGTGATGTTCTATTGTCAGGAATATCCCTTTGGCCATTCTGGATTGGCTGTCCTGGCTGTGCTCACCTAGCTTCTTGTGAACCTGGCAGGGTGTGAGAAGCTGAAAAGTCCTTGACTTAGTGTCACACTACAACCACATAGCAACAACTAAAGCATTAGTGTGTTATCAATCCAAAACACAGCACTATGCCAGATACTAGAAAGAATAATTATCTCATTTGAAACCAGAAGAGTTTTGCAGAAGTTCATATGCCAGATAACTCAGTAATCCTTCCCACAGTAATCCCAGTGAGATCCCAAAGTCCTTCCAATGCAGTTATTACCAATGTGTCTACAGGTTTGATCAGGTCAGACTGAAGGGGGTGGGAGAAGCAGAAAGGGGTAAGAGGGTGGTGCTGCTGAAGTTTGCTCTTGATCATTTGGGTGACATAGAATCTGAGACTGAAGCAGGGAGGACAGGAAGGGAAGAGATTTTAGATGAGAGAGGAGAGTACAGCAGGGTAACAAGAGGGGACCATTCTCAGCATCTTCTGCTTTACCATACACATAACCTGGCAGATTCTGCTTGCAGAGATATCAGAGAGAGACCCTCCAGATCTTTTTATGAAAGCAAGGAGAGCTGGGGGAGGAGAAATTTTGAGACCAAATATGCAGTGTTTACTTCACCTAGATGCTCAGTTTCAAATCTCCAGAGAATGAGGCCCAGGAGATAATAACTTGCAACCAGACCTCAGAGGCAAGTGACTGAAATGCCTTTGCAGGTCCAATTTCCTGAAAGTGAGAAATTCAGTCCTGATGATTCAGAGATACTGGCGTGGACATAACTGCAGGAAGAACTATGGTGCTGTAAGTATGGGGGTTCTTCGTCACACCTCTCACTCCCTACCTTTTTCAGCTGAGACATATGGAAGTGTTTCCTGGCTCAAAATACGCCACTGAGTATAGGAGGGGGTGGGATTGGCTTTTATCAGCTGGCACAATGAATGGAGGTCTGCTCTTGCTGCTTTGCCTTCTCATTGAAGAGAGCACCTAACCACCTCCTAGGTGTCCTTTTCCCTGTTAGATGTCCATTGCACAAACCAGTCACTTAGGGTTTTAAAAGTCTTCCACTAGTTTCCAGGTGACTGAAAACTCAAGAGCAGCTTCCTCTGAAAAACAGATTCCATCTCCAGGTGGGATTGTACCTGGGTTTCTCCTCAACCCAGTCATGGCCCTCTTCTCTCCCTATCCCAGCTGACACTATCTCAACTGCAGGACATTGGGAAAGTGTGTTTGGGTTCTAAAGTGTCTCAGTATCACCCTCCAAGCCTGCAACTTGATAGGAAGAGCCATTACCAGGATGTTCAGGATGCTGCCTTCTTCCATGAAACAGCTGTCAGGCAGGAGGTCTGCAGATTTTAGACCTCCATGGGAGCAACACTTATGGCTTGTGGCTACCTTGAGATCACCAACCAGATATCCTGAGCCCTCTCAAAAGGAGAAACTCTGTAGGCCTCAGCGGTGAAGAAACTGCCCTTTTTCTTCCTGAGCTTTGAATCAGTACGGCAGCAGGAGGGCTTAATTTCTCCACCCTCTTGGAGAACCTCCTTCCCAAAGTCCTGTCCTAGTGGGGGCTGATTTCTTATTTACAGCAGTGTAAGAAGGAGATTAGCAATGTAAATCTGCTTAGGATGGGGCGAGCTTCTGGGCAGTGGGGTGGTTTCATCCTGCTTCCTCTGGCAGATGCGGATTGGCTTCCTGAGACTGCAGGCCCTCTACCGATCCCGCAAGCTCCACAAGCAGTACCACATGGCTCGCCGGCGCATCATCGAGTTCCAGGCGCGATGCCGGGGCTACCTGGTCCGTAGGGCTTTCCGCCACCGCCTCTGGGCTGTCCTCACCGTCCAGGCATATGCTCGGGGCATGATCGCTCGAAGGCTGTACAAACGCCTCAGAGGGGAAGTAAGTAGCATGAAGGAGAGGTCAGTCATGGGAAGTGGAGGTGGGGAGAGGGGAAATCAGTGTTCTTCTGCACCATATGCTTGTGGAATCGGTTTTTAAAGAGCAAAAAAAGAATTTGTTTTTTAAAAAAATATATATATGAGAGACTATTCAGAAGGGCTCTTGTGTTTATTCCCTCAGTATCATCGACGTCTGGAAGCAGAGAAACTTCGTCTGGCAGAAGAGGAACGGCTCCGTAAGGAGATGAGTGCCAAGAAAGCCAAAGAGGAAGCTGAAAAGAAGCACCAAGTATGTGGGGACTGATCTCTTTCTGGGGCTCCTTCTCTGTTTTCCAGGGACTGTTTTTGCTCCTTTGAGAGGGAATGCCAAAAATATCTGAGGGATTTCTGCCTTGCATTTAATTCGCTAAAGCGCTCTGTGCTGTAACTAGTTTGAAGCTGCTCCAGAATTTCTGATCTGCTGCACAGGAATGCCAGAGATTACAGTTATTACTTGCTTGCTTTTGCTGCCATACAAAGGCTGAAGGGTGAACTGGGACACCGCGCACACAGGGTTGTTGTATAAAAGATATAATTGAGGTCAGTGAGAGTCTCTGTGCATGGACCAAGCCCTCTAAACAGGCTCTAAGGAAGGATGTTGATTTGTCCTTCTGCAGTTATGAAACTGAGGCATGGACGTGTCACTGATTTGCTCCAAGTCACATTGCTGGGATACTGCCCCAAGCACCAGGCAGCTTGCCTTCCTAAAACCAGGCTCTGCAGAATTTAGTCCCAGCTCTTTGGATGGAGAAGTTTAGTCGTTGTACTTGTCCTCTTCCAGGTACGCCTGGCCCAGCTGGCACGGGAAGATGCAGAGAGAGAAGTAAAGGAGAAGGAGGAGGCACGTCGGAAGAAAGAGCTCTTGGAAAAAATGGAGAAAGCACGTAATGAGCCAGTGAATGACTCAGAAATGGTGGACAAAATGTTTGGATTCCTGGGGACAACTTCCTCCCTGCCTGGCCAGGAAGGACAGGCACCCAATGGCTTTGAGGTACTGGAGATATTCATGAGCCTGGCTATCACATGAAAGACTAGCAACACCTTAGTGAATCAGGGGGGAATGAGGCAATCCAAAAGGGGCTCTGAAGGTTTCCTTCAAGACTAGGCTTTTTGCGTGGCCTCAGAGGGTATCCATGCTCTGGCTGGGGACATGCAGGTGGTCTGCATGCTTTCTCTGGGGCTGCTGTATAGAGGAAAGCAGTATTGCTGTAAGATCGTCGAAGACTTGTTGGCCCTTGAGATCCTCTGCCTTGTGGCTCATCATGGCTCATGACATTTCCCCATGCTAGGAGTGGGGCCATGCTTGATGCTTCTCCTGTGTCTCTGGGGACATACCTGGGTACAGGCATGTTCTTTGTGATTTGGGCTTTGCATGGGCTCTAGATAACTTCTTCTTTTGGGATGGAAATCGGATGGGCAGAAAGTCAGGCCCAAGGCAAAATGGTAGTTCAGTATCCAAAGCCAAGCTGAATGCCTGACATGTCCTTCCCCACCAGGATCTTGAGAGAGCTCAGAAGGAGCTGGAGGAAGAGGACCTTGATGCAGCATTGCCTCTCCCAGAGGAAGAAGAGGAAGACCTCTCAGAGTACAAATTTGCCAAGTTTGCTGCCACGTATTTCCAGGGCACAACAACTCACACGTACATCCGCCGACCTCTCAAGCAGCCTCTCTTGTACCACGAGGATGAAGGAGACCAGTTGGTGAGGCAGGGGATGAAAAACCTCAAGCAGGGCAGGGTGGGTTGGAACAAGCCAGAGGAACCCTTCAGTCAAAGGGTACCAGAAATTTCTCTTTGGGATATACTGGTGTGCCCATGGTCTGATAGGGATTACAGCCCTCCGCCACTCATGTGTCAGTAGGCATTGTCCTTCCAGCATGCTTTGAGCACTAACAAGATAAGTATTGGAGGGAAGTAGTGATGAGTTCATCTGAGTAGCTTGATATTTGTGTTAGGATAATTAATGAAGTTCTCTGGGCTCGAGGCATAGATGATGCAAATTTTTAAGCAATTGTCACTTGTGAAGCAGCTACTTGGCAGCTGAAAAAGCTGCTTCTTACCTTACTAGTGCAGGGCTAGCAGAGGAGAAATACTTGCCCTGTAACCAGCAGAAGAACCGTAATGAACTTGCATGGCTACGGTGAAGATTACTCTGGCCATGAACTTGTCTTCGTCATGGTTCCTCTTCCCCTCTGTAGTGAGTTAGGAGTTGCCAATTGCATCTCTTCTGTAAGTTTGGCATCTCCTAGCCAAGAAGCAAACTTCTTGCAGTGTGCACAAAGACACCCATGATGGCATGAGCACAAGGACTGAATTTGTGGTCCCAGCCACTAGTCTGCCTGGCTTGCTCATGTGGGATGTGAACTGTGGGAAAAACTGTTATGTTTGGCATGGGAAAGTGTTTTATCTCCTGTAGATGTACAGGGAGATCACACTGGTGATCCTGATGGACTCAGCACGGCTTGACCACCCTATCTACGGCTAATTAATGTAACATTCCTTTCAAACAGGCAGCACTTGCTGTGTGGATCACTATCCTCCGTTTCATGGGAGACCTCCCTGAGCCGAAATATCATACTGCCATGAGTGATGGTGGTGAGAAAATACCAGTGATGACAAAAATCTATGAGACTCTTGGGAAGAAGACCTATAAGAAAGAACTGCAGGCTCTGCAGGGAGAAGGAGAGGTAACTGCTCCAGCTGTGAAAGAGAAGCTGTTGTTAGGAGCTGGATATTGAAATGTGTTGGAAAGAAATGACTTGTGGGGCTTACTGCAGGCAATCAGTTTGTCAATTTTATTTGCAATTGTGCTATGAAGGGAAAATTGCTTGTGTCAGATGATGATCCTGTCCCTTCTTATTCATAGGAATAACAGAATTTCCCCCAACAAGTAAGGAAAGTGCCCTGATATCTCTCATGGGGCTTTTATCTCTTTCCTCCTCCTTGTAGGGCAGAAATACATGGCAGGGGAATGTGATGTCCTGCGTCATCATCTCTCATTTGGGGATTTCTTTCTGATCTGCCCTGGGTGAGAAGAGACTAAATTAAAGATGTGCCCTTAATCTTGGAGCAGGAAGCAAAGAGTTGCCAGGAGATTAAGCTATTGAAATAACTAAAGAAAAAAAAATATCCCTATTGCATCCCCAGTGCATTCTGGGATGTCACTTTGTCTTAAGACCCCTCCCAGATAAGACATTGTTCTGGATTAATTGCTCTCCATAGCACTGATACACTTTCATCTTTGGCAATTGCTTTATTCAATCAGACAAGATATTACCTGGTGCTGGGGTCTTCTAGATGGCACTGCTGCATTTTCCAAGAAGTTTTCTGTAGTATGATGCCTCGGAAAGCCGGAATCAAAACTTTGGTGACTATTAAGCAGGTATCCTTTATTGCAGCGCTGGGCACACAGGGGATCGATCGCTCCTCCAAATGTGTGCGCCCATTAAAGCCAAATTTCTCATATTTATACAGATTAATTATACATATTCATTATAATTTCTAAGAAAAGGCAGGGTTATGCAAATTATTTCCAGGAAGTCATTTCCATTAACTCCTCCCAGATAGAGCATGCTCAGGGACACTCAGGGGGTCTTCCGGTGGTCTCCAGGGATGAAGGCTGGACGTCTTTCTCTCTCAGCGCATGCTCTTCACGGGTTTCTCCATGCTTATCTGGGCTCCCAACACCTGCACCGAGTAGTTAGTCTTTCACTGGAAACAAGATAGACTCTGTCTTTTAATTGGTCGTTAGTCTCATTATTTACGACTCCTCTATCTCCTACTTCCTCTGGTTTCAAGGCTGTTACTGTTGCATTGTTATGGTTAAGTTTTGCTCTGCTCTCACAAGCAGCTTACACAGTTACAGCTTTCTCTTAAACTAGCCTTTTCTCAAAACTATGAAAATTCTTATATTAAAGTTGTATTAATTGTCTCTTAAGCTACCCCTATACCAATCCACTCAGCATGATCACTTCTCACTGAATCAAGTATCATCAGGACAAGCCCCTACAGCATTTGCAGATGTAAACTAACAAATCTAGTTTTTAGAGTCAGTGATATCATCCAGCACTTTCAGTGAATTACCTGAAGAGAGTAGCTTCACCTGGATTGTAATTCTGTAAAAATATACACCAAGAATCACCTTTAATTCCTTCTGCTTATTGTTTCTTGTTTGTTTATTACAGAAAGTCTTATTTTGGCAAATTGAGACATCAGATATTACAGAAGAGAAGGAAAATTTAAGCTGTCATTTTTGCCTGTGATTATATCTGCTCTGCAGTGTACACAACAGTGCAGAGAGATGTCTGAACTGACCCTGAGCATGATGGTATGCAAATCCAGGTTTGCAGTACCATCTTGGCTTTATAATGGATATAAAGATATAAGTGGATATCACAGCTGTGCAGCTCAAAGTGATGATCTGGTATAAATTAACAGTCTTTTCAGAACTTTTTAATGGGGAGAGGTTAACTGAGTCAATTATCAATGCCATTTTAATCCCACAGCTGGCATACAGTTGACATAAAAGCAGGAAGCCAACAGTAACTGGATGGTATGTAGTCAGTGCCTGGGTCTGTCATCAAATTTATTCTTCTGGGAAACCTGATAGACCACGGAGATAGTTGATGGTGATGAAAACACAATGAGTAACTACCTGTCCATGAATTGACTTCCAGCTCACAAGCCTGCTGTGCAAATGGCTCATCTCCAAGAGTGGTCTTGCTTATCTCATTTGTGATGTATGAACAATTCTGAATAGGACACAGCAGAACTGGGTGGACAGAAGTTGAAACAGACACTTATCCTGTAGGGATGGGATGGGATGGGATAGAATAGAATAGAATAGAATAGAATAGAATAGAATAGAATAGAATAGAATAGAATAGAATAGAATAGAATAGAATAGAATAGAATAGAATAGAATGAAAGAGGAAAGAGGGGGGAAGAGGAAAGAGGGGGGAAGAGGAAAGTGGGAAAAGGGAAGAGGGGAGGAGAAGGGAATAATATTTGAGTTGAAAGGATCAATAATTCAATTGAAAGGTACCTATAATGATCATCTACTCCAACTGCATGACCACTTTAGGATTGACCAAAAGTTAAAGCCAATTAAGGACATTATTCAACACAACTTTTTTCAGTAGTAGTTTTGGTCTTGGGGGTGTAGTGTTTCACCGATTAAAGAGTATCTACAAAATTCAGAGTCAGATCTGGGTTATCTCAGGTGTCATAGCAATATGGGTCCACACTTCTGCTTCCAGCCAGGCTCTGAAAGAGCTCAATCAGTGCCCAGGATTGTTGGAGTTTTGCAGAAGCCCAGAAGAGACAGAGAAAGCACATACTTGACCAGGGGAGCACTTTCACGGCAGGGTGCTGTGTCTCACCACATTGCACCCCACGCTTCTTTCTTTGCAGAGTACTCACATTGATGGGCACAAGAAGAGCAGTGTGCGACACAAACTGGTCTCCTTAACACTCAAGAAGAAATCCAAACTGACGGAGGAGGTGAGAGGAGACATTTGGCCGCCTGGCAGCACAAGTGCCGTTGGATTGTCTGCAGCCCTCTCTGACTCTCTTCTGCTTTTCCCTAGACAACATAGAACCAGCCCTCCTCTGGGTTTGGCGCTACCTGTCTCTCTGCCTGAAAGATTTAAGGAGTGTTTAAGGGGAAAGGTTGGCTTCCCGTGTCTCCTTGAGTCATTCTGCACCTCGCGCCGGCCTCCCCTCGGCTCCCGTTCTCCATCCAGCCAGCACCTTCCCTCCCCTCTTTCACAGCCCTCCATCCAGCTGTCGATACCTCCCACCACTCTGTGATGGTCTGAATGTTATCCCTGCTTTTAGTTTCCTGCCCTCCACTATGGCATAGGCAGCAGATTTGGGGTCTCCAAAAGCACTCATCCATTCTTTGCTCCTCTCTAGTGCTAGGGGAAAAAAAATCCCAGTCTGTGGGAGCAGTTTGCCTAATCTGAGAGCTTTTGAAAATCCCATCCCAAAACAGTGAGGAGCAATAATTATTTTCTTTTTTTCTTTTGGGGGGTGGGGAGGACACGAAAGCAATGCAAAGACATGGATTCAGTCTTCTTTTACACACTGTCTTGTCCACTTCATCATTTCACCTGGCTGTAGCTGCTTGAGAGCACGAGGATTGCTCTATGAGATAGTCACCCTTCCCTCTAGGGTCAGTAGGGAGAAGTAGGACTGGATCCTGCTCACCTTAATGTGGATTTAAACACACTCTAGAAATGCCCATCTTTCTGTAGTGTCTCTAATGGGACATGGGGCTGACTAGCTAAGACAGAGAGCTGGAAGGTGGATGAATGCCATACCTGTTCTCAAGAACAGCACAATGCTGATGTGCTTTCAGCTGCACAATTAGCATGGGGAGCAGGTCCAATTCATCAGTGTTTTAATTATATATATTTTTTAAATATGACTAAGTTAAAAGGACAGGTCCTCCTTGTCAATAAACTGGAGTTAGCAGTAAGCTGGAGTTATTCCAAAGATCCTTGGTCACCCTATCCCAGCTGCAGGACCAGCTCAGAGCTGTAGGGTGCCATTGTAAAAAGCCTGAGGAAAGACCAAGCAGGTGGGAGTGTCACTATGTAGGACTATTTTCAGGTTCACCCATACGTGATTGATGCCAACAAATTGCCCATGGCTATTAAAGTGCTAGATTGAAGAACTTCTGAGACCCCTCCTGGCTGGTGGAGTCCTCCTCCTGGGGGGGAACCATTTGGGGTGGGGGTGGGGGGAACACAGTAACTAGCAGTACTGAAAGAGAGCATTGTGTCTGCTTGGCAGGTGACAAAGAGACTTCATGATGGTGAGTCCACACTCCAGGGCAATAGCATGCTTGAAGACCGACCAACATCCAACCTGGAGAAGCTCCATTTCATTATTGGTAATGGCATCCTCAGGCCAGCCTTAAGGTTAGAAACAAGGCAAAGGCATGAACATGCCATTCTTTTCATTCCTTCTTCCTTTAGCTATTCTTGAGATGTTCAAATTATTTTTCTACTCTGTGCAGCTTTGCAAAGCTCTCATTATATCATTTTTCTGGTTGTAACGTGTAATATGGGCTGTTCCTTACTGTCCATATAAGGTCTGATGGAAAAACCATGCAGACAGACTCAAATGGTTCTGTGAAAGTGCTTGTGTTTACTGGATTGGGTTTTTAATGCTCACTCTTGCTGTTCATTACCCTTTGTTTTCTGTTTGACCATTCAGATGTCTTTTGTTTGCGTGAATAATTTTAATGAACTAGTGAATGAAAATACAAATGAAAGCCTCTAACTCATTTCAGTTGCTAAATTAAGCATTCAAAAATGGAAAGTGCCAAATTAAGGCAAACTGCACATCTTTGTTTTAGCACATTTATGTGTGTGTGCTTCAATACAGTCCTTGTTTATGTAGACTCATGTTCTTTCCACTGACACCTATCTGGTCACTTCAGGAACATCCTCATCTGATGACCAGCTTCTCTAATTTTCATTTTAAATCCCAGTTCACCATGAAGCCCTTAGCCTTACTTGTCTGCACAAAGTCTACTCTGAAGGCAGACCTGCTAGTGTTCTGTGGACCTGCCCATGGGGTTTGGCTATGTTTTTGCTGTCTCCCATGTATATGAGGAAATACTGTTATCCCTCATTTTGCAATGAGAGAACTAAGGTTAAAGTCGATACTGGACCTTAATTCCCAAATTGAGATACCCATCAATGTTCAAGCCTGTTATTTGTAAGAGCTGGACAAACCTCGACCACCGCTGGAGCTGAGAGTGCCCAACACTTTCAGAAAGCAAGTCGAGGTGTCTCAAGAGGAACAACCAGCAAATGAAGACTCCTAGCTGATGGCCCTTTATCAAAGTTAGTTTAGAAGACTCTCCTGGTATCACTGGGAAATCTTTGTAAGAAAACAGGGTTGACTCTATCATCTAGAGGAGATATTAAGCTGCCTGAACTTGAGACTTCCCTTTATTTCCTTCTTTCTCTATGCAGTGTCTGTCAGCTGTGGGAAATCTCAACTAAAGTATAAGGAAGGCTGAAGCATAGGGAAGACTCAGCAGACGTTACAGGACTGTCAATGGACAACATGTTAGAGAGTGACACAATCAGGGTGACCCTCATTAGGGCAGCAAAGTTGATAGCCTTGTGATTCTAAAACGAACTTTTAACTATCAACCACATGCAGACAGGGTCTG
The DNA here is from genome assembly GCA_013400835.1 of Zapornia atra. Taxonomy (NCBI): domain Eukaryota; kingdom Metazoa; phylum Chordata; class Aves; order Gruiformes; family Rallidae; genus Zapornia; species Zapornia atra. Next base: position 107,341 of record VZTU01031020.1, on the reverse strand, counting down.
GCTTTATCTCTGTAAATTTTGAAAACACCACCTTGTTACCTCTAATGTTTTTTTTTAATTCCTATTGCAGGGATGAAATCTATTGTCAAATCTGCAAGCAGCTGACCCAGAATCCATCCAAAAGCAGCCATGCCAGGGGTTGGATCCTGATGTCCCTCTGCGTCGGATGTTTTGCTCCTTCTGAGAAGTTTGTGAAGGTAAATTGTAGATTATATTTGTCTTGTGAATTATCTGCCAAAATGTTTTCTTTTCCATCCATGGGACCAGTTTTCTCTTGGATTTCACAGGAGAGGGAATCCTGGTCTTTATTTTTACAAGGAATGAAAATGACATAAGGCTCTTAAGAAAATTGTGTGTGAGCCCAAGCTCAGTGTGTAAAGTGGATCAGATGAGCTCTTTCCTGTGACTCTAGAGGGAGTGTAGACATTTCAGTTCAGACAATGCCTCCTGCACTGAAGATGTGTGAAGATGTAATTATGTGAGTTCTTGCAGGAAAGTTCATTGTGGTAGGCTGCAAGTGGAACTACCACACCCAGAATAGCCCACATTTCCCCCCTGCAAAGGTCTAAGCATTCATTCAAGCATCTACTGGCTTGGACAGTATGACCTCAGGCATGTACTCTAACAGAACTGGCGAAGAATGGTACTACACAGCTAATTATAAATATAATTTAATATAAAAAATTCCACATGGAAAGGGATGGGTTTAATTTACCTGGAAGTATGTTTGCATAGTGGCTTTCTGCATGCTACAACTTGTCCCACCAGATGTCATACTGAAACTGCCCAACTCTACATAGATGACGTGTAAGGTATCTTCAGAAACACTGAAGGATCAGAGGACTGAAGTCAGTGGGACATGCTAAATGGCTGACACTTTTGAAAATCAGGTTGTTCTGCAGGGTGGTGGGTTTTTTTTCTGGGCAGTTTTCTTGCCTAGATTTGAATAGTCTGCCTTTCAAATGAGTTACATAGCTAGAGACTAACACCCACTGGACTGCTCAAGTTAATCCCATGTCTCAGAGTTCAGCTGAAAGAGGGCAGAGGGCTCAGCACTGTATCTTTGCATTGCCATGCCATGACAAGACCTCCTTTTCCCCTCTCAGATCTTTGAAGGATGGAGCCTGGACCTGCTCCCAACCTGCTGGAGTTAAAAGTATTCTATTAATTTCCATAGATATCAGATCAGGTAATTGTTTCTCAGCACCAAAAGAGCTGAAGCCAAGAATAGAAATCCTTCCTTCATCCCCAGGCCTTGCCAGTATGAAATCTAATAAAGCACATAAATTCCTGGCAAAGTGTAAGAAAAATAAATTATGTCTGGAAATGAGATCTGAGAAAGTATGCCACAGGAGGTTGTGTGGGTTTAAATCTTTAATAGTGGAAGATTATTTTGGGTGAGCGAAGCACTTCTCAGGAATAATTTATGGGTAGCTCAGAAGACTCAGACATGTCCCTCAATCCAAAGTTATGGTCCATGCTGAAATATATGGCAATATTCTCAAAATCTTTGGAGACCATTTATGCTAATTCTGCCCTTATTCATCCTGGACAGTAGAGGCAACTTTTACACCTGGGGTCCTACTCTGAATCTCCTTCCAAAGAGGTTTCTGTCCCCATAGGCAACCTGTGGTGACCGAAGCACTTTGAGTACCAACACCCCACCCTGTGGTTATGCTTCAAGGCCTCAGCTTTGCAAAAAGAAACACACAGGCAGTGACTCAGACAATGCCTCAGAGCTCCTCTGAAGCCATTGTAATTATCCTTGGGCCATCACTGACACCTTCCAACTTAAGAGCTACGGATGTCATCTATCTGGATTTCTGAAAGGCCTTTGACATGGTGCCCCACAACATCCTTGTCTCTAAGTTGGGGAGATATAGATTTGATGGGTGGACTGTTCAGTGGATAAGGAACTGGCTAGATGGTTGCATCTAGAGGATGGTGGTCAAAGGCTCCAAGTCAAAATGGAAGACTGTGACAAGTGGTGTTCCTCAAGGGTCTGTGCTGGGACCAGGGCTGTTTAATATCTTTATTAATGATACTAACAGTGGGATTGAGTGCACCCTCAGCAAGTTTGCTGATGACATGAAGCTGAGTGGTGAAGTTAATGTGGCAGAGGGACAGGATGCCATCCAGAGGAAGCTGATGCCATCCAGAGGGACCTGGACAGACCCAGGTGAACCTCATGAAGTTCAACAAAGCCAAGTGCAGGTTCCTGCACCTGGGTTGGGACAATCCCCATTATCCATACAGGTCAGGAGATGATGTGCTGGAAAGCAGCCCTGAGGAAAAGGACTTGGGGACTTGTGGATGAGAAGCTGGACATGAGTCACCAATGTGCATCTGCAGCACAGAAGGCCAACCTCATCCTGGGCTGCATCACAAGAAGTGTGGCCAGCAGATTGAGAGAGGGGATTCTGCCCCTCTGCTCTGCTCTGGTGAGACCTCACCTGGAATACTGTGTCCAGCTCTGGAGCCCTCAGCACAGAGTTATTGGAGTGCATCCAGATGAACCAAGAGCTGGAGCACCTCTCCTACAAAGACAGGCTGAGGGAGTTAGACTGGTTCAGCCTGGAGAAGAGAAGGCTCCAGGGGGACCTTATAGCAGCCTTCTAGTACCTGAAAGGTGCCTATAAGAAAGCTGGGGAAGAACTGTTCCCAAGGGCATGGAGTGATAGAACAAGGGGTGATGGGTTTAAACTAGAAAAGTAAAAAGCTCTTCACTATGAGGGTGGTGGATCACTGGCACAGGTTGCCCAGAGAGGTGGTGGAGGCACCATCCCTGGAGGTATTCAAGGTCAGGCTTGATGGGGCTCTGAGTGACCTGATTAGTGAAGATGTCCCTGCTCACTGCAGAGGGTGGGACTACATGACCTTTAAAGGTTCCTTCCAACATAACACATTCTATGATTCTATGAAAATGTTATGCTTTGAGATAAAACACTCTCATGATGAAATGTTAACTCTGCCCCCCAACAATATATGTTCCCATCAAGACTTGTTTTTTTGTTTTGTGAAAAGCAGAGGAATATTCAAAGTTTGTTGAAGTTCAATGACCAGTTCTGTTTTGAAGCTACATTAACCCAGTCCATTCTGTTCTGGATTGGGAGACAGACTCCGTGTCAGTGCCAAAACTTCCTCTCAAGATTCTTAATCTATTAGTATCATGTTTTCAGGAGTTAATTGTCATCCAAAATCTGATTCACTATGAATTCACTGACTTCACTGTTTCAACCTACAGCTTCAACCATGCAATTGCTACTGTTGAATGTATGACAGCCACACATGGGCTATCAGCTGTTTAGCTAGATGATGCTTTGGTAACCCCATGTCTTTTTCAGTTGATGCCCTCACTTCTTATTTAGCAATAATTATCTACAATTTTAATAGAAGAAAAAGCATATAAGGGTAAATATTTCTTCCTATTTCCTTCCCATACTCTTCTGTGCAGTGAATGGTGTATCTGTCTCATGGTTACTTTTCTGCTGAAATCTCTAAGCTTCAACTTTAATATCAGCAATATTATGGGGGAAAAAAAAGATGAAAAATATCAGGAAACTCTTGTGCCTGCAATTTCTTCCACAACATTCAAAAGTGTCAATTATGACTGAATATTTTGAGAAGATGTTAGCTGATAATGAGGCAGGCTTTGATATGTTTTCCTGCTCCCAAAGATGAAGGTCACGCTTTGGATCCCATTAACCACCTTTAATTACATGCTATGCATGGGTCAAGACACATTAGCACTCCTGTTCTTTGTACCTTTCTTTCAACTAATAATAGACTTCAGCAGGAAGGTTCAGTCACAAGGAAGGAGGAATACAAAAAATATGCAATTTGCATAATTCATTATTAACAGCATAATTAAAACTACACTTTTACACAGAATCAGCTACAAGCAATCATTTGCAATATCTCCCACCCATATAACCTGTGTTACTTTGTTATTTCACAGTATCTTATAATCATAAGATTATAAAATAATCATTTTAATAAAATATATTATTATAAAATAATCCTATAGATTAATTATGATTGACAGAGATGTCTGTCTCTCTGCTCCTGTTATTTATGGACTGACAGGGTTATAGAGTGGTCTGTGTAACTGAAGGAACAGTTATGTGTTATCATTCAGAGAACTCTATCTCCAAAGTCTCTCTGTAAAATAGGATTTACGGAATTGTTAGTCTTAGCTACCTTTTTATCTAAGATATTTATGCAATATTTTAAAGTGTATTACCTTTTATGTCATGGCAGTTACTGGATTTAATTTTCTCTACAATAATGTGGTTGCATTTTTAACATGTGGTGAAGTACTCCCAATTCTAATTTAGGATCTTCTAAAATGCAATTTAAAATCTGACCAAAGAAACATCTGTTGAACCTCATTTTGAAAGATCTTTTGCACTGACAGCTAAGTGTTCTGAGTGGCCTTTGCTTATACTTCCAGTGCTGCATCATTACTTACAGGTCTTTTTAATTCACTCCGATATTTTTGGCCAACAATTAATAACTTATAATGCATCTTTAAAATACAGAAATAGAAATCAGAGGCAGAAATAGCAGGAACAGAAAAGCTGCTGTACTAGCTTTGATCAAAGGTCTTTCTAGGCTAGAATCTTAACTCCACTGAGGCAATAAATGGACAATATAAGAGCGATATGTCCTAGGGAACCTGCTTTGGCAGGGGGGTTGGACCCAATGATCTCTTGAGGTCCTTTCTAACCCTTACAATTCTGTGATAAGGCAAGGGGGCAGACTGTCCTACTCTCTAAGCTTCTAGCAATGTGGTGTAGGAACATCCTGAGCCCAAGAGGTATCACTGCCATTGACAGTCCCAGAGGGCTTTTCTCCAATGAACCAGTGCTTTTTAACTTTTGCAAATGCCTAGCCCCTAGAGCCGATGGTCTAACCAATGTGTTCCCTGCTGCCAAAAGTATTTAAGGAACTTTATCAATGGAGGTCCCCCGGGTTATGCTCCCTACTGCGAAGAGAGGCTGAGGCGGACGTTTGCGAATGGAACCAGGACGCAGCCACCCAGCTGGCTGGAGCTGCAGGTATGAGCCCCACCATCCCCTCCCCAGGTATCTGGAACTCAGGGTTTGAGCCTTTCATTATGACGGGAGCCACATCTCTGGCAGGGCAAAAAGTAGCATGAAAAAATATTTATTTCTCTCAATAATATTCAGATATTTCCAAGATGCTACATCCTGGATTTACTCCAGAGCATGTGGAAGATCAATCCCCTTGACTACATCAGTACTTGTAAATTAAATGTGCTCAAGAGTGCTCTCAGGCACTGAGGCCAGCTGGCACGGATCAAGCCACCATGTATGCTAGAAAACTCTTTCAGACGAAGGTGGTTGCAGGCAAGATGTGTCCTGAGAAGGCCCTGGGACTTTTTCGGGGATAGCTGTAGCTGGAACAAGCACAGTTTGTACAGTAATTGCTCCATTTCTACATTGTTTACTAGCATAGAGAGCTGTGCTCCAGTGCCCAGGAGCATTCCCAGCCATGCCTGGATTTATTGGATTGGGGACTTTGATGAATTAATGTATTAAATAAAAAAATCTGGGACTTGCAAGTGCTTCCAATGGCTGGCCACACATTATCCTCTTGAAAAGTATATTATGGTAGTATTGAAAAGCAGACAGGTAGAGGGATCAGGAAGTAGAAAATAGTTACCACAGTTGGGTGGAAGAGTATGTAAGCAAATGGTCTTGATGGGATTGAAATGCCTTTATAAAGTTTGACTTTAATCCATTAGGCAACCAAGTCCAAGAAACCGATCATGCTGCCTGTCACATTCATGGATGGGACAACAAAAACACTGTTGACTGACTCTGCAACAACTGCTAAAGAGCTCTGTAACTCTTTGGCTGACAAAATCAGCCTGAAGGATCGATTTGGCTTTTCACTTTACATTGCACTTTTCGACAAGGTATGTCTGAAGTTATGCTCCTGACTAACTCTGGGAAAGAAAAGGGAAGTTCTCATTGCCATCACATAACTTCCAGAGGGCAGAAGGACCTTGTGCCATCAGCAAATGGCGGGCCTTGAGGTCAGGGATGAACATTTCTGCAGTGCAAACGCCAGTATTATTTTCACAGTAAACTGGACTGGGGTTGCAGATACACATATATCTTCCTCCTTGGAGATATTCAGAATTGAATAGCAGAAGGCACGGAGCAATATGATCAAAGATTATGGTGGATTGACCCTGGCTGGAGGACAAGTGCCCAACAAAGCCTGTCCATCACATCCTCCCCTCCACAGCTGGGCAGGGGAGAGAAAATATCATGAAAGGCTTATACTTCCAGATAAGGATAGGTAGAGATCATTCATCAGTTCAGTTGAATTTCTAGTAAAACAAATAGCCTAGATTTTTATGCATGGAAGCAACTATTCTTAATTGGAAAGATGATGATTGAAATTAAGCTTCCAAAATGAGCTGAAATCTGAACTGCCATACCTGCATTAGCATTTAGCCTGATTTATTCAACCTAAAAAACACCATTTATTTTTTCAGAAATGCCATAAAAATAAAGGTGAGCATCAATAAGAAGGGAAGACAAACCTAGGGTAAAACTTCATCACATGAGACAACAGCTCTAAGCCAGTGAAACAGAATTATTCCCATAGCTGTTGTGTAAGAGGATGAAGTATATTCCCACCTGCAGATGTGGCCTCCTCTGATTGTGGGTGAAGAAGCAAATGGTTTCAACTCCATCTTCTTGGTCTTTCTTGACAACATGCTCATCTAGGGACGTTGTCTCTGAGGAGATACAGTGTTTTAGGGCCTCATACAAGACCACGGTGAAAAGAGAGAGGTAATAAATCTTAGGGAACAGGACAAGCTTTTTATTCTGGGTTTGTCTGATGCTTAGCATGGTGGTATCCACGTCCATGACTCTGAAACAGGGTGTTCCAAAGCTCAGTAGGAATAAACAATACTTATAATGGGACTGTTGGTTTTGCTAATTCATGTTGATGGTCTCTTTTCATTCTGGATGGGAAACTGTGGCTCAGAACAAAATGTCTCACCCAGATCTGTGTAGATCTATTCAATCTTGGCTGTTGAGTAGAGATAGGTGCTTTGATTTATCTTAATTAAAAAGGAAGTCTGGAAGGCTGACTCAGAGACAGGTATCTCTACCTAGAGTGGTCAGCAGTCAGGTGAATGCCAAATTTCTTTCTGCCCTGCCTAGGTCTCCTCACTGGGAAGTGGCAATGACCATGTGATGGATGCTGTCTCTCAGTGCGAGCAGTATGCCAAAGAGCAGGGGGCACAGGAACGCAATGCACCGTGGAGGCTCTTCTTCAGGAAGGAGATCTTCACTCCTTGGCACAACCCAAGTGAGGACAATGTGGCCACCAATCTCATTTACCAACAGATTGTGCGAGGGGTGAAGTTTGGGGAGTACCGGTGTGACAAGGTAAGCGACCTCAGCAGCTACTGGTCTGGTCCAACATGTATCTTTGACATGGTGAAATAAGTTTCCTTCCTGAAATCCTTTTAGCTGGGGGATTATAGTATTCACTTGGGAAACAGTAGCTGCAGGAATGATAGAATTATAGAATGTTTTGGGTGGAAGGCACCTCAAAGCCCATCCAGTTCCAACGCCCTGCCATGGGCAAGGATACCCTCCACTAGATCAAGCTGGCCAAAGGCCCATCCAAGCTGGTCTTGACGCTTCCAGGGATCCAAGGACAGCCACAGCATCCCTGGACACCCTGTGCCAGCATCTCACCACCCTCACAGTAAAAAATTTCTTACTAATATCAAACCTAAATCTCCCCTCCTTCAGTTTAAGGCCATTACTCCTCATCCTGTCACTCCCTGCCAGTGTAAACAGTCCCTCTCCAGATTTACTGTAGGCCCCTTTAAGTACTAGAAGTTGCTCACAGGTCTCCCTGCAGCCTTCTCTTCTCCAGGCTGAAAAAGTCCAACTCTTTCAGCCTGTCTCCAGAGCAGAGTTGCTTCAGCTCTCTCATCATCTCTGTGGCCTCCTTTGAATTTGTGCCAACAGCTCCATGTCCTTCTTACATTGGTGGCCCAAAGCTAGATACAGAATTCCAAGGGGCTCTCACCAGAGAGGGCAGAATCCTCTCCCTCAATCTGCTGCTCATGCTGCTGGGGATGTCGATCAGGACATGGTTGGCTTTCTGTGATGCAAGCACACATTGACAGCTCATGTTGAGCTTCTCATGCACCAACACACCCAAGTCCTTCTTCTCAGGACTGCTTTCAATCCATTCTACACCCAGCCTGTAGTTGTGGTTGGGATTGCACCAACCCATGAGCAGAACCTTGCACTTGTTGGACTTCATGAGGTTCACATGGACCCACCTCTCAAGCCTATCAAAGTCCCTCTGGATGGCATCTCTTCCCTCCAGTGTATTGACCACATCACATAGCTTTGAGCAGTGAAGGATGGATGTTGAGGTAGTGGCCTGGTTAAACAATGAGTTTGCTTTTCTGGATCCCACAGGAAGAAGATCTGGCAGAACTGGCTTCACAGCAGTACTATGTGGACTATGGGTCAGAGATGGTACTGGAAAGGCTGCTAAATCTAATTCCATCCTACATCCCTGACAGAGAGATCACAGCTTCGAAAACAGTGGAAAAATGGGCTCAGCTTATTATAGCTGCACATAAAAAGGTGGGGACAATTGATCACCTGGCAAAGGCCAAGGTGCGCTTCAGTAGCTTTGTGTGCCTTTTAAACATACATCAGACATCGTAGCTCAGGTCTTAGCCTGGCCTGAAGCTAGATCAAAGAGAAAGGGTAGGTTTTGTACTAACCAAATTCCCCTTTTCTACTGGTTCTGAGGCAAAGATCTGGCAGAAGAAAACAGCCTGCAGAAATTCACTGTATCAAAAAGCTATCTCTCTGGTCTCATTCATGTTACACAGGATTGTAATGGTATTGGTTGTATTATAGTGGCAGTTCGTGCCTCCAGACAGTCAGGACCTTATTGTGCCAGGCATTGTATAAAACCTCCCTGACTTCCATAATAATATTTGTGACATCCTCCATAACTCATTACCCATAACTCATGATCAATCATGAGGGTTGGTCATCCAGGCATGAGAATTAGCCTTTATGTAACAGTAGGACCCAGCTTCAGATTAAGACCCCTAAAATGTAAGCATGTCCATGTGTATTAGGATTCTCACCTCCAATTACTGTCAGAGGATGCAGTTCAGTTGGGTCTCACAGGTCCTCCATCAGCCTGTTGGCTACATACACAAGTCGCTCCTATCTGAGGATATCTTAAGTGAAGCTTTGATGCCTGTGCTTAAGGGTGGCTATTGAGTGTCTGTTTCCAACTAAAGGACTGTCAAGCTGAAAGGTAGATGCCTGTGTACCTTAGGAAACCCAAAGTTAGCCAAGATGAATCCCACCCAGACTGGTCACTTTAGATGCAAGCACAGTCTTCTCACAGTTAAATTATTCCCTGAAGTGGAAACCAAGATTTTGCCAGGTCCTTGTCCAACCTATCACACATTCCTGTAGGACTTTGGCCCTTAGCCTCACTAGGACCTAAATTAATATTAGTTCTAAAATCTTCAGGTGATGTGAATCAGTTTTGTTTGCTCTCTTCCTGCTCTCTTTGGTTTGTGCTTCATGTTGTCTTTAATTTGCTCTGTCTGTAGGGAATTTATACTCAGAAGAGACAAGACCCCAAAAAAGTCAAGGAAGAGGTAGTGGATTTTGCCCGTTTCAAGTGGCCTTTGCTGTTTTCTCGGTTTTATGAAGCCTTCAAATTCTCAGGTAAATCAACAGAGCACATCCTTGGAGCACAGGATGCTCCAAAGTAAAAGGAAGGAGAGATACGTACTCCACAGACAAAAAGAGTTAATATCCATTTAGCTGGTCTTTTTAGATCTGTAGTTTTTGGTGTATCTTCATTAGCAGTGGCTCAAGCTATGAGTCTGTTGCTGTTTCTCTAACTAAAAATAGCACTGAAGTTTTTGATCATTGCATCTTCCCTTGAAATGCCCATGTTTCCTGCATCCTAAGATCCTCCATGAACTGATTGCATGTCTTGTCTTTAACCCAGGGCCAAGCCTGCCTAAAAATGATGTGATCGTAGCTGTCAACTGGACTGGGGTGTACTTTGTGGATGAACAGGAGCAGGTTCTCTTAGAGCTCTCTTTCCCAGAGATCACAGCTGTGTCAAGCAGCAGGTAAGGAGGAACAGACTTAGCTGGTGATCTCACCCTAAACCAGCCTTTTTCCAGGTTTTGCCTCTTGATGCCATTATTTATATCTCCTATTACAATACATATCCCAGAGGGGGAAAGCTGCAAGGGCAGAGTTTCACCTTGGCCACCATTAAAGGTGACGAATACACTTTCACCTCCAACAACGCAGAAGATATCCGGGACTTGGTGGTGACCTTCCTTGAAGGACTAAGGAAACGATCCAAGTATGTGGTCACTCTCCAAGACAACCCAAACCCTGGTAAGTAAATGGCCCAGCCAGTGACTGGTATACACAGATTAATTACTCCCAAAGAATTTGGGGGGGCGAGGGGGTTGTAGAAAATAAAACTAATGGCTGCTTTTCTTGCAGTGGGAGAAGAATCTGGGTTTCTCAGCTTCCTCAAAGGAGACCTCATAGTTCTGGACCAGGACACAGGAGAACAAGTAATGAACTCAGGATGGGCTAATGGGTTCAATGAACGGACCAAGCAGAGAGGGGATTTCCCAACGGATTCAGTCTACGTCTTGCCTACGGTCACCATGCCTCCACTGGAGATTGTGGTAAGCTGTCTTAGAGAATGACACAACTTGATACAAAGTCTGAAAAGGTCAAAGGCCTTTCTGAAGAGCTTAGATCTAGACCAGAACCTTCCTGACAGTAAGGTGGATATCAGAGTGGCTGAGAGAAGTGGCAAGTTGTCCAAAGCAAAAGTGATCTTGCCTTTTTCTCTGGTTTTTGAACATCTCAATCTTATGACTTGGAATATCCATGAACCCTGCTACACCCCTCCATCTGCCCTGATTACTTCTGGGTGTATTTAGGGTTGGTGGGAACATTCACATATGGAGCTATAGGACCAAAAGCACATTCTCTTCATTCTTACTATTAATTGGACTTAATGGATTATTGTTACTTGCTGGTTTTCTTTTCATTTTGCACCTGTTTCCTCTTTCTGGATACATCTAATATATATTCTATCAAATATACCAGGTGACAGAGACTTTTTCATCCCACAGGCACTGGTCACAATGACACCTGATCAACGACAAGATGTTATCAGAACCTCTCAGCTGGCAATTTCTGACAGTGAAGAGAGGGTAAAGCCATACACCTTGGAGGAATTTTCCTATGATTATTTTAGGTGATTTTTTTTAAAGCATCTTCAAAAATTGTAAGATTAGGAATCCATCTCCTGGTAGCTTGGGAATCAGGGGTTATTTTTGCTACTGGAAAAGAGGCTGAATATCCCCTCATATGACTTTGTAGAACTACAACCTCCTGTTTAGGTCATGGCATTTGAAATTTAGGTTTTCCACAGGTAAGGTTTTATGAAGAATTCTGTCAGTTTGGCTCAGCACAGGTGAAACACTGTGAAATTTGGTATTATACAGGAGGCTGTGCTTAGTGGCCTGATATTCCTTTCCTGTGGTCCCATACACAGCCTCAGGCCATACAGGCAACAGCAGCTGAATTAAGTGTGGACATTTTCATCTCAGCTCCAAAGATTTAAATGTGCACCACTGCTGACCAGACTGATCCCAAAACTCCCACGCCTGTTCAGGTGGGCTGTCAATCCAAAAAAGGCAGACCAGGTCCTCTGGGATGTTTTTACCCTGGTAGGTTTGTTCAGCTGGACAATGTTCTTTCAGTACTCCTGCCCTGACCACCCACATCACCACAATCCTTCCTCTTGTAGTTAGAAGCTTTTTTGTGAGGTAGAGAAGGCTGGTTTTTTGACAGTGTTTGAGTAAGGTACTTAAAGGACTTTTCTGAGCCCTAGGGAAGTAGAAATGGTTATCTTTGGGTAGAACTAGAGCTAGCTACTTGCTAAACAGTGTAAGAGTTTGTTAGCCAGGTGCTGTGAGCTACCTTTTGAGGCGAAGCATTGGTCACCAGCAGTCCCTTTCTGCCCTGTAACCTCTGCACCTTTCCTCTTGTTTTGCCTTTGCCACCAGGCCACCTCCCAAGCACACCCTGAGCAGGGTCATGATCACCAAGAGCCGTGGGAAGGACAAGCTGTGGTGTTACACCCGTGAGCCAATCAAACAGCCATTGCTGAAGAAGATCCTGGGCAGTGAGGAGCTGTCTCAAGAAGCCTGCATGGCCTTCATTGATATCCTTCCACTGGCTGAGGCAGCAGATCTGACAGGCAAAGAGATGAGAAGGCTCTTTAGGGCCCCAAGCAAAGCTAATGGAAAGGTCTCTGGTCCCTCTTGAGGGCTTTGGGACCATGTCACAGGCTTGGGTCTGAGCCTGAAATCTGTCCTCCAACATTCTTGAGATCTGAGGGGTGTCAGTACTGTTTAATAAACAAGGGCCAGGAAGCAAGTTATTGAGTCCTGCTGGTCCTCACCGCTTAGTGGTTAACTCACCAACTCATGCAGGATAGTTGAAACATGGCATGCTGGTGAAAGTCATCATTTGGCTTATGTTACTGCAGCCCCACCGGTGTCTGACACTCACTGAAGATCTGGTCTCTTACAATAGAACCTATAAGAGTGATCAGATAACACATGATCACACGCAGCTTGCTTAGGTCTATGTAGCCTGACTCCAAAACAATTCTTTCAACCTGAGATCACAGAATCACAGGGGTTGGAAGGGACCTCGAGAGATCATCGGGTCCAACCCCCCTGTCAAAGCAGGATCCCTAGGACAGGTCACACAGGTCGGTGTCCAGACGGGTCTGGAATATCTCCCCAGAAGGAGACTCCACACCCCTCTGGGCAGCCTGTCCCAGGGCTCCCTCACCCTTACTGTGAAAAAGTTCTTCCCCATATTGGTGTGGAACTTTCTGTGCTCCAACTTGAGGCCATTGCCCCTTGTCCTGTCCCCACAGCCCACTGAGAAGAGGCTAGCCCTTTCCCCCTGTGTCCCACACTTGAGATATTTATAAACATGGATCAGATCCCCTCTTGGCCTTCTTTTCTCAACACTGAACAGCCCCAGATGATTCATGATAAAGGGTGAGAGCTTCCTGGTCATCTCCTATAGCAATTTAAAGCCTTTACCATACACTGTGCCCCCTCCACAAAGCTGAATTCACTTCTGTAGTCATGTGTTAGATGTCTTTAATGACATCATCCACTCAAGGGCTTCCCCAAACATCCTGATTAGCTGAGCCTTGACTCCTACCTCCCACCAGTCCTGAAGTATATGGGTGACTACCCATCCAAAAGGACCCGCTCAGTCAATGAGCTGACAGACCAAATATTTGAAGGTGCCTTGAAAGCTGAACCCCTGAAGGATGAAATCTACTGCCAGACCCTCAAGCAGCTGACGGACAACCACATCAAGTAAGAGTTGTTCATTCTTCTTGGCCCAAATGCACTAGCCTGTCTTGGGCAGAGAAGATCTGTAGTGTCCATGCTATGGGTGAATTTTTTTTCTTCCTGGGTCTCTTCTTATATAGGTACAGTGAGGAGAAAGGCTGGGAGCTCTTGTGGCTGTGTACAGGCCTTTTCCCTCCAAGTAACATCCTCCTGCCCCATGTCCAGAGGTTCCTGCAGTCCCGGAAACATCACCCCTTGGCAGCAGACTGCATCCAGAGACTCCAGAAAGCCCTGAGGTATGGCACCAAATGACCTCCTAGTCCTGGCCATGACACAGATACAAATATGCATGAGAAAATAGAAGTAGGAGATACAACAGTGCTTGGGGGAACAGTGAAAACTCGCAGGATCTCACTGCATTCAACCAAGCTGAACAAAAGGGGCATTGTGTGAGGGATGCCGCTGATAAACTGTGTGGCCAAAGACAGATTAATTAAGTTGTCTTTATCAAGGTCACCTACAACTTAAGTAAATACACATTCCCCATTATAATTTTTCTTTTTAGGAGGCAAAGCCCTAACATTAAGGGGTTTTTTTTAAAGGAAAAACCTTAATTAATAAAAAAAAATGTATTAAATACTAAATTGTTTAATTTACATGTAAACACTAAATTCTTGCTTTGATGCTGTGGCACTTGCCACCTCCTGTTTTCCAGGAATGGATCCAGGAAGTACCCACCCCATCTGGTAGAAGTTGAAGCCATTCAACACAAAACCACCCAAATTTTCCATAAGGTTTACTTCCCTGATGACACCGATGAGGTAAACAGGGGGAGAAGGAAATTCTTCTTTTCTGGCAGGATGCCCGTGAACTTTTTTATTAAAATCTCAGAAGTGGCAAATATTGGTTCTGATTCAGAAAATTCAGCCTTCCCTGAAGACTCTAGACCACAGCAGTGTAAGGAAAATCCATCCTTATCTATCCTGACCATCTGAGGGGGTTGATTGACTCCAATTTACATTTTTTAAGATTCACAGAATCATAGGGGTTAGAAGGAACCTCCAGAGACCATCAGGTCCAACCCCCCTGCCAAAGCAGGGTCCCTAGGACAGGTTGCACAGGTCAGCATCCAGATGAGTCTGGAATATCTCCAGAGAAGGAGCCTCCACACCCCCCTGGGCAGCCTGTCCTAGGGCTCCCTCACCCTCACTGTGAAAAAGTTCTTCCACATATTGGGGCAGAACTTCCTGTGCTCCAACTTCAGGCCATTGCCCCTTGTCCTGTCCCCACAGCCCACTGAGAAGAGGCTGGCCATTTCCCCCTGTGTCCCACACTTGAGATATTTATAAACATTAATCAGATCCCCAAGACATGGGTGCTGTACTGGTGTTTACTGGAGTCTTTAGAGTATGACCCCAGCAAGAAGGAAACCGGTTGGGTTCATCTCCATTCACTTGGTGGTTCACAAGCTTTTGATATCTGTTACTTGCAGCCTAGACCAACAGATATTGTCCACCTTATTTCGTACGCCCATCCCCCCCATGATGGGGCTTCCTAGGGACTGGGCAGACTCTGGCAGCACTGGAAAGTAGGTAACTGAAATTATACCTTCTGACCTGAGGTGACACAGAAATCATACCTGCACTTGGGAACCTCTCATTAGGCATCTTACATGCTAATAAGGCAGCTAGTTATGCTGATGCCAGAGCAGATATGCATGTCCTTGCAGATACTGCTGTCTCATGATACTGATTAGTCTTCCTGTGAGGCTTTCATATTTCTCCCTGCTCCATACCCTTGGGCACAACTAAATTCTTGTGTTTCCAGGTGGGTTTATGAGTAAAGCAGTGTGCACCTATAGAAGAAAAAGAATGAATCCTTTCCAGAAGCTGTGCATACTTTATTTTTTATCTGTAATAGAGAGTTAAAAGAACTGCTGGGATTTCTCAACACTTCAGTTGTTTTTCCTACGTGGCCAGCAATAAGCATGAGACTGCTTTATGCACATGCATCTGCATGAGAGTCAGTAGAAGGAGGCAGTGGGACCTTCTGCACTTGGATGGGTTTGCTGTGATCCTTTTGGCTAGTCACTAGGTGGACTGGTAGAGGAACATCACTCTGGTACAAGATACATCTGTGCCAAAGGGCTGTTGAACAACCAGCAGTACTGAGCTCCAGGCTGGTCTCTCACAAGATTAGGAATATGGGTCCTGGTGGTTTGATGATTCAGGCTGAGTCATGCATATGGTGTTCAGCAGCTTGAATTCCTTAAACTGCTATGAACTGAATCTCTTTAAGTGGGCAGAATGAAACTGAGGCCACAAAAATGCTGAGCACAGCTCAAAAGGCAAAAGAGGTGCCGGGACCTGCAAGCAGGTGGGACAGTCCTTTGGATGTCCCATCCACACATAGAGCAGGAGTCATCTCCCTCTCCTCAGCTATCCAGAAGTCAGTCATTTGGCCTAAGCCAGGCATCTGACCTCATCATCATCAGTGGAGAGGCATTCAGGACAAATCCACCTGGAGGTATCTCTCTCTCCACCACCTAGACGACTGGCTCTGAGATCGAACTGTCAGCTCAGAAAAAATCTGTTGCATTGACTGGGGTCCGTTTGATAAGCCAGCATAGGATATAGGTCATAAAACACAACGGTGCAGCAGTAGCATGGCTGAGATTCTGCAAAAGTCCCTTCCCACACCCAGAGCCACAATGCACAGTGTCACTGACTTCATTGGTGGTGAGCACATAAAAATCCCTTCACGTGTCTGAGCCTGGAGTTTCTCAAAGAGAGTATAAAGGGGAAATTAATCGTGACATAGCAGTGGTGAGGATTTTCTTTTCTTTACAGGCATTTGAGGTGGAGTCTAGCACAAAAGCCAAGGACTTCTGCCAGAACATCTCCAACAGGCTGCTCCTAAAATCCTCTGAGGGCTTCAGCCTCTTCGTCAAAATCTCCGACAAGGTGAGTGACCCACTGAGAGGCTGGGGTAGCCCCACCTGCCAGTGAATACTCACTGGTGGTGCAGAGCTATCTGTACCCTCAGAGGTCAGATGCATTTCTCAGCAAGAACTGTGGTTAGATCCAACTGTTACAGGTGGTCTGGCAGCCCTGGCTTACAGCAGTCATCCCAAAGGGCTCAAGACACAGACAGGCAAAGTTCTCCTGAGTTGTTGCTAAGTCAACTTGATATGAAAGGACTAAGAAAAGCATACAAGGTTAGAGCTGCCTTAAGCAAGTGAAAGAAATCTATGGAGATTGCCATCTTGAAGGGAAATTAATTGCTCTGGTTAAACAGGAAGCTGTAATAAGGAGTAATGGGTGAAATTAGAGACAGAGCCTGCAGCAAGGTGCTGGCTGTGGCTTTCTCAGTTTGCAGCACATCTGTGTAACTGGGATAAAGCAGTGCGCGACAGCTACAGGAGAAGAGGCTATGGCCAACCTTGCCTGTGGTCTCTTGTAACCATACCCAGCCTTTGTAACTTTGTGCTGTGCCCCCCAGGTCATCAGTGTTCCTGAGGGAGATTTCTTCTTTGACTTTGTGAGACACCTGACAGACTGGATAAAGAAAGCAAGACCTGCAAAAGACGGTAACAGTGACTTTTCCCCATTGTGGATCACACAGAGCTCTCCTAGAGCCCTCCAGCCCTTTCAAAAAACGTTGACCCCACGGTCTGCCATGTACATGGGACCACACTACTGTGGGGACATGGGAGGGCTGGGAGATCATCTGTCCAGGAGCAGGAAGACATCTGTCCCAGGGTTAGGCCTGGCCTCCATAAGGAGCACCTGCTGGCAGGCAACTCTCCAGGGCCTGCCTGGAGGGTTTCAGTGGTGGGATTCATCTCACCTTGCTGTTCCCATTTGCAGTGGAGCTGACTGCAGCTCTGCTTGAATGTATCAGTGGCTGCAAGATACTGGTGCCTCCAGGAGGCAATTCCTCCATCCTGCCTTAGTCATGAGCACTATCATTGAAGCACATTGGTGCAAATGAATCCAGACACTCTCTCAATTTTATTAAAGCATTGTAAGGGAAAGATGTGGTTTTCTCTGCAAAGTCAGAACCCATTTGGCCTTGTGAGTGTCCCCATCCCTGCAGGTTGTGACAGCACATAGGCACCGGTGGCTTGGAGGGACACTAATTGCCATCTGGTACTCACAGCATTGCTCTTAAAATATCTGCTCCCTGCTCCCCTTGCACAGGTATAGTGCCTTCCCTCACCTACCAAGTGTTCTTCATGAAAAAGCTGTGGACCAACACAACGCCTGGAAAGGACTCGATGGCAGACTCAATCTTCCACTACTACCAGGTATTCCAGGAACCTTAGGAGGAATTGGGAATGGGTTACAAACACATTGGCCCTCTGCAGATGGACACACTCTTGCATTAAATGGGAAGAATTCTTGCCTTAAATAGAGCACTACAAAGAGCACTGTTGAGCTGTGTGGCAAGGAGCATCCTTCATGTGCTTTACAGTAAACAGCTAAGCTGGGATTTGGGCTTTAGGTGGTAGCAAGAAACAGGAGAGAACATGCCCTGCTGGCAGCCTCAGCAGGGAGGTTCAGATAGAAACATCCTGAGGGTTTTCAGTCACCTCCATTCATGGAGATGAGCTGTGATGGCCCCAACAGTAACACATTACAGTTCTTCTGGTCTTGTTTCTCCTGGAATGGAAGAGACATCTTCATGTCGTAAAGCTCTCTCTCACATACACTTCCCGTGTTCTTGCCTGGATAAAGTGGTTATCCCAAAATGACTGTATCCATTAATGCCTGAGTTAGTAACCTGACACATTTTCAGACATTTCCAGTAATAAGGAAGTAGATTTTTTTTTTTAATTGAAAAAAAATCAGAGAGAACACTCAATTCCAATTGGCCATTACTAGGGGTGTATTTCCTAGGAAAAGGAAGGGTGAACAAGACTGTAGGTTCACACACCTGACAGCTAACATAGGGACCTTCCTGTTCCACATAACAGGGCACTGTTTTAGACCCAAGAGGATCTTTAAACATCTGGTGTGGTCTCAGCTGAGCAGCTGCCTCTCCAGCACACTCAGCACAACTACTATGAGTGTTTCCCTAGGCACAGACTCCTATCCAGGGGCTGGATACCTCCACAAACTCCATTTCACATCTGAGGGTGAAGGTCCATGGTCATCCCCTGTATCTCTGAATTGTTCTTTCCTCCATGCAGGAGTTACCAAAGTACCTGCGTGGCTACCACAAGTGCACACGGGAGGAGGTCCTGCAGCTGGCGTCTCTCATCTATCGTGTGAAGTTTGAGGATGACAAATCCTATTTCCCCAGCATCCCCAAGCTCCTGAAGGAGCTGGTGCCTCAGGATCTTGTCCGGCAGCTCTCTCCAGATGACTGGAAAAGGGTAAAAACAGCTGCTTGACCCATACTGACCTGGCTGAGGGAAGCCCAGAATCTTGGGTGACAGGTTTGACATTCAACATCGAAGTGGGGCTGCCAGAATGAGTGACCCATGGTCCCTCTTAAACCTTTCAGAACTGCAGCCTCCCCAGAATCACCAAGAGGAGGAACCATACGTGCAAGTTCACACACATGTGCCTTGCAGCAGGTTTTGTTTGCCCAGCATGTGGCTGCAGCTGAAGTGGTGGATGCAGCACCGTATGGACACACGTAAAGGCCGATTCTTTAAGTCCAACTATTGAGTAGAGGGGTAAATCTCCGTGGTTTACACAGGGAGAGCTGTGGCATAGAGCCAGGCAGGTCTATGGCCATAAAATAACCTATATGTCTCACTGCCAAGAAACAGTCTAAGACCTATCTGTTTCCTGAGACTTGAATTCAGCCATGTGACTAAAGAGCAGGCTATCAGCTTTTCTGGGTTGAAGGTCTCTCAGTCTCATTTGCTGCATAGATTTGAGGATCAAAACTTATAATCTCTTTAATGGATTCTCCAGCACAGTTCATCTAAAGACAGAAGGACCTGCCTTGGTTCCTGGCCCTGCTCCAGTGACCAGCCAGCACTTCTGTGAAGTGTTTATTGGAGCAGAGACTTAGAAACAACCATCTTTGTGGGACTGATGATAACATTCCCAGTGCTAGGTAGTGCAAACCCTCCAGCTCTGTTGTGTTCTCTGTTGCAGTCAATTGTGGCATACTACAATAAGCATGCAGGCAAAACAAGAGAAGAAGCCAAGCTTGCCTTCCTAAAGATTATCTTCAAGTGGCCTACGTTTGGATCAGCATTCTTCGAAGTGAAGGTACCTGCCATGTTTGGGCTTTATTTTGCAGCTTTCAGCCAAGGTCAGGAGCCCTGTATCACAGAGGGTTTCCAGGGATTTAGAGTTGTCCCTGTGTCTGGACTAGACTGGGACAACCTTGATGAAGCAGGGAAAGAGTGTGAGACTCTCCATCAGTAAAGAATTGACACAATCCTTTGTTGCTGTGCTGCCTCTTTACCCAGACAGAGGCACTGTAGAGCTTCAGCATATCTCAGTCATTGGGTCTGTGCTTGTAGCTGTGCTGCTGAAGAGCCAAGAGCCATTCTCTGGTTTGCCAAGGCAAAGGGGAATGTTTGGTTTTCCAAAGGATGTGTCTGCATTCGCCCGAACCAAATCCAGACCACTCACCATGGCACCAACCTTCCATCAAAGACAGTAGAGGCCAGTAGTCAGTAAGTCTGTCCAAGTACCTGCTTGCAACTCCCTCTTCTCAATGACCACACAGGGAGCCTGGGCTGGAAGCAAACTGCTGAAATTAATCATCAGTTCCTTGAACTTAGGCACCCCATTTTCACAGATTGGTAGGGGTTGAAAGGGAACTCTGGAGACCATCTAGTCCAACCCCTATTTTCTGTCATGTCCATCTTAGATGGCATAAGGGATCTGATGATAGCCTGTGATTTTTTTCCACCAAAAGTGACTTGGTAGCCAAGAAATCTGTGGAAGGGCCAGGAGCTGAGCCCCATAATCTGTACACTATTTTGTCAATGGAACAAATTGAAGGTCCTTCATAGCACAGGGCTGGAAGAAAGGTTTACCAGCAGGAACAAAATTCAGTGTAGAGGTCAGAAGGGGACATAGCAGTATAGTCTTGGCCTGGAGGTCCACAGCAGCAGGCGTGAGGAAGAGCAGAGGCACTGGAGGGGAAAGAGGACGTCTGTGGTTTGTCAAGCTGTCACAGCTCTTCCTTGCCAATGGCAAGGAACTTAATGCTGTCAGAAAATCACCCGTGGGTTATAGTGCATTTAGGAGATCTATACTTAACTAGACAGTCCTAACTATTGCTGATACCTTAATGAGCTCTATGTTTATCTTTAAAGGATAAACTGGATAGCAGTTAATGGGCCACTAAATGCTGGCAGAGCACAGAGAGAAAGAAAATAGGAAGGGGTCTGATTTTGAATGACACATCCCTAATCAGTTCATCTAATTTTCAACAGCAAACTACAGAGCCAAATTATCCAGAAATCCTTCTAATTGCCATCAATAAGCATGGAGTCAGCCTCATCGATCCCAAAACCAAGGTAAGCAAAACTGAGGTCTTCACGAGATGCTCCTGAGCCCACTCCTCCACCCCTCACAGGGATCATTCCAAAGAGTGTTTTGTTCAAAACTTGGGGACTTCTCATTAAGCCTAGTTAGAAAGGTTGGACCGACAGAAAAGCTTCTGGAGGCAGAAATTCACTGTTGCACAGAGCCAGCCCAGCCTTTTTCACCAGAGGATGGCTTGGGAACATCAACTATTAGGGACCTGTAACTGGAGGATGCACTCCCTTAATCTTTTCATTAAACAGAAGGACAGGAGCTGGAGTAAATGCACTCCTACCAGTTTCTTGCACCACCCACATGGTCATTCCAGTATGAGAGTCCTCCTCAAGCACTGGAAGATCCAGAGTCTTGCATGTCACTGCCATTTCCATGAGGCTGTGGTACAGTCTCATCTCAGTAGACATCCTTGTTCTGCTTTGATGGAAACTGAATGTGGATATGAAAGGTCCCCACAGAGCTTTGTGAAAGTTGAAGCTCTGATGCATTGAGTGTCAACCTTGTGTTCCCACAGGATATTCTCATCACTCACCCCTTCACCAAGATCTCCAACTGGAGCAGTGGCAACACATACTTCCATATAACCATTGGCAACCTGGTGAGAGGAAGCAAGCTGCTCTGTGAGACCTCCCTGGTAAGGGACATTAAAGATTATTGGATGCAGTTAGACCACATCCTGACTTGGCCAGGCAAAATGAAATGCTTCCAGGAAATTGCATCTCAAGGATTCTCTGGGCTTAAAGTGGTCTCTTAGAATTATCCCAGTAGGGTTTTTTTTCTTCTGGATTTCCTATGGCTCTGCTCAATGGATGAGGTCCATCATCCATCTTAAGAGCAAGTCTGAGATGTTTGGGACACTGCCATCTGAGGAGCATGGGACATTGATCCCTGTTACTGGACTGGGCTCAGGGGGTACTCTTGAGCCGTTTCACCAGGATCCTTTGTGTCTTATCCCTCATAACAATCACAGCAATAAACCTCCTCCTAAACTATCTTAAACCCAAAGCACGAAGGACAAAAATTCCTGCTAGATTAATTGTTATTACATTCAGTATTTTGTTGTCCTTTTGAAAAACCAGGTTCCATTCAAAGCTCCTTTTGTCCTTTGTCTGAACAACATCATGGGATGGTGAGTTCCTCTATCTCAACACTGCAAATTATGTTTGGACTGTGTCCCTTCTGGTGGTGTGATTTCACTCAAGAAAAATGGTGGAACAGGTCAAAATGTACTTAAAAATCCTGAAAGGCAACTATTGGTAACCAGTGTGTCCAGGAGGCACAAGCCAGAAACTTTAAGCTGTGCTCTAAAGGCAGGTAACATCTTCTCTCTCCTCCTCAGGGGTACAAGATGGATGATCTTTTGACCTCGTACATCAGCCAGATGCTAACAGCCATGAGTAAGCAGAGGAGTGCAAAGGGTAGCAAGTGAACTGCAAGAAGCCACTGGCAGGTGGCCATGAGGCTAATTCACCAGCTGAGGCCTGTGGGATACCCATGCAGCTGGGGGAGAACCTTTGCCTCCCAGATGTGGAAGATGAGCCGAACACCGTCAGGGAGTTCGCTGGACTCTGACCTTGAAGTCTCAAATCCCACATCCCCTTCCAGCGAAGATGACTATCTCTGACCTTCTGTTCTCCTTCCCCACCCTGCACCCTGACTCCATCTTACACTTCAAAGATTTCCAGGGGACACCACAGCTGTCAGATAGTGACTGAGTAAAGACACTCCAGCGAGAGGTTAGCCTGAACCCAGCGGGTGGCATCGCAAAGGCTCTTGGAAGAGGATTTGTGTGTGTGTGTGTGTGTGTGTGTGTGGCTTGGTTTGTTTTGTTTTATTTTTCTTAAGTAAGAGAGAACTATTGGGATGCTAATGGCTTTTGATGATGTTATGGGTACTTCAGGTTTGAAGAGGAATAACAGCACTCCAGCCTATGCTGGAAATCTATCCAATGAACACTGAAGGGCTTGTTTTTTGACATTACAAAAGGATACGTGGTGTTCTTCAGAAGGACAGAAAGAAAAAGCAGGCTGTGAGGAGCACATTTTAACTAGGAATGAGAATAAACAAACCACTCATCAAACAGGCTAGCGTACTAAAGTGCTGTCTGTGCAATGCTGGAAATATTTAAAGAACAAATTTTACAGTTCTGTTTCTTCTATTTATTTTTTAAAATATTAAAAAGGAAAAAAAAAAAAAAAAAAGCCCTGCATTGCATGCTGGTATCTGGATGCTGACCTGGGGCTGAGGGCAACATGCAGGACAATCCCTTGCCCAGGGATTCCCCCAGAGCCATGACTGCCAGAGGCTAAGGCACATCTTTCCCAACTTACAGGATGAGCTGGTCATGAAGCTTGGAAGACGAATTATCTCCTTTTGCTCCCTGTGCACAGGCAAAGTAACCTTGGGAGGATCTTTACTGCAAACTTCAGTATGGATGTGGAGGGTTTGAACTTCCCATGCTTGGAAGACTGAGACCAAGCCTGTGTTGAGCTGTAATTCAAACACAGACTTGGCCGTAAGGGTTGGAAACAACTAATGACTTTATTGTGCTTTTGTGTGTGTTGCTGTATAAAATGGCTTTTTATGGGTCCCAGCTGGACCCAAACCACTCACAGCGAGGGCAGGCCCTTGATTTAGGTGGGGTTTTTTCCATCTTTGGTTAGCTGTACTAATCTGCTGGCTGGTTGTCCCATCTTCCACGTGATGCCACACAGCGTGGACCAGCCTTCTTTGGAGTAGAGATGGGACCAGAGAGGAGGCTGAAGCCCTGTTGTGTTGGTGGGGATGCAGGGGAAGGAGCCTGAAGTGTCTTTCCAAAATCCAGGTTTCAAAGGAGCACGTGCCTAGGTGTGTGGCATCAGGAGGGGTGGCAATTGTCCACCAAGATCTGTTGCTGGCATTGCTAACACTGAGTGGATCTCAGTAGATTCAGGAGACCTTTCTTGGTCCCAGGCATGGGGCTGAGTTTGGCTGCTTTCATGAAAGTCCATATTGTGGGGTGTTGTGTGTTGTTATGTTCAACTCAGCTGGGCTCAGTCCTCCAACATCATGGAGTGCTGGGCAGTCAGCAACACTGCCTACCAGACCTCAAGGAACATGACATCCAACTGGGATGTAGCAGTGTCTTTGGATCTCAGTTGCTCCACCGAAGTGAATGAGATGCTGCATGGAGACATTCACCAATCAGCCAGGGCTGCTAGGACATCCCCTGCCTCCACCATCCCCCCTACCCAAGGCACTCTGGTAAAGGGCATGGTTACACCAGCCAAGGCTACACTGTGAGCCAAGCTGCCTTCTCACCATCCATCTCTGATGCTTCTCCCCCCTCCTCAGCTACCATGTGTAAGCCATGATCCAGCTGTCCTAGGGATCCCATCTGCCCTCAAACACACATCCATCATCCCCCACCACCACCACCGCTGCTTTTCGTGAGTCTCCAGCCATCCCTGCCTCCCACAGCACGCTCAGCAGACCATGCAGCACAGCACTGCTTTACAGCACTGTCCTGGTCCAGTTTTCCCTCATCACTACCCTCATACTTCCACTCACAGCTCTGTCAGCCTCCCATGCACCCCACCTTTTGGAGAGGGGGGGGGAGCAGGGTGCCGGGACTCCGTGTGCGTGTGCCTGTGTGTCATATGTATTATTGTCTGCTGGCCTCTTTGTATTCACACCAAGTGATGTAACATGAAACACATATGTCCAAGCTAAATACTCAAATTAAAAAGCATCAAGTGTTTTGTGGGAGGCTGTTCTGCTCTGCGTGGCTGGGGTGGTGTCTCCATGGGGAAAGGTGGGCTCAGGGCTCACAGGTCCTTGTTGGGGACAGGATTTCTCCTTGCAGAGTGGGACTCCACATGAGAGTATCTAGCAACTGGGAGCAGTTGGAAGCTAAGTGAAATCTTTTGAGTAAAATACTGGAGCCTCAGAAGTCTCCCTCATCCTTTAAAACAAGGTCTGGTTGTCTAAGACAAAGGCCAGTTTTGGGCTGAATCACTGGATGTAAGAAATACTGGCTGAAAAGTTTGTGTGTGGGAATCAGACTTCCAACCACGTGCTTCATGGCGTTGCAGACCCTGCTAGCTGTGAAGCAGCAAAGGAAGTAGCTGAGATGTGACAGGGCAATAAGGCATTGCAGGAAGCCATAGGTCTGATTTGCCAGGCTTGGGCTGGAAAAAATTGCTGAGGATGAGGAAGGTGAGTACAGGAAGATACCACTGAGCAATGGCCAAGCAGCAGTTACATATGTAGATGAAGGTGCATTGAGGTGGCTTTTCCTAACATATATTAAGAGTAGTGGTTGGGGGATCACAGCCAAGCTCCTCACCTGGACATCAGGGGACAGGCTGAGGACCCCATGATGCTTCACCATTGCTGAATACACACACTCTCCACCTCTTACCTTTTGCTCCTTACATACCTCCACATGAGTGACACCCACAGCAAAGTGACACCATCAGTAACATCTTCTCCCAATGACAGATCTGGAGCTGCTCTACACTAATCTATGAGCCCCTTTCCAAAGTCTAAATGCTGCTTTTTGCATGTCTAGCCTCCAAAATGCTCCTAAATTGCAACTTAGGAAGGTCTGAGTGCTTCTCAGTACCGTTAGCTCTGAAACTTAATGCTTCCCTGTCACAATTCACTTGTGATGGCTTTATTTAGCAAAAACACCAAGCTGCAGGAGACTTATGTATGAGAAAATGTCTATAACCTAACTGGGGCAAATAGTACTATTTTCTTCTTTTTTCCCAGTCCAACAGAATAAGAACAAAACAGGATATGAGAGCTAGGATGTATTTAAAACAGCACTTGAAATTTACCAAAAAAAAAGGTGTTGTTATCTGTTCAAGTAGAAATTTATGGCTTAAACCTGGGAGGTGCTCACATCTCCCCACAGAGCAGGGCAGAGACCCCCTTCCCCCTCTGTGCCAGCAGCCACTGGGAGAAACAAACATCAGAATAAATCCCAGGGTGAGAAGCGCATATAGAGACCTTCCCAAGGGAAGAGGAAACAGCACACGTGGTGGGACCAATTCACATGCAGCTCAGTCCTTCTGGAGAAAAGTGGTGTGCTCCTGGTCATTGTCCCAGTAGTTACATGGCCAAGGCATGAATGAGTCCTTTAGCGTCCGTGGAAAGAGATCCCCTTGCCCACAGCCAAGGGGAACAGGCAGTCCTGTTACAGTCCATGGCAGGGCAAGAGTGGGGAAAGGGAAAACCTAAGCTGCTCCTGCCTGCATTAGAGAGAGGTACAGTCTATGGTGAACCAGCCAGCAGAACTTGACCATCGCGATGGGGCTGGTGTGCTCTTGCAGCTGGAGGAAACCTGTGAGGAGACAGGGAGCATGTGAAGAGGCTGGTCTGACAAGAGAAATGTGGGCAGCCATGAAACAGGAGGACCAGAGGTGCTCAGGTATTTGCAGTGTGTGTAAAACATAGCTGTGGAAACAGAGGACTTGCACATGGAAGGAGGTATCACGGTATGATTGCCTTGTGAGATGCCAGAGGTCTTGAAGGGAAATGGTGGCTCCCATGTGGTTGCTGCATCTCATGATGGTGCACAGTTTCTTCATGGCTGCAACTCTATCTGGGCTTCATTACATCCCAGGGATCCCAGCCAAGCACAGGATTTCAAGAAAAACTGTAGAAGAAGAAACTCAGTGCTCATCTCTAGCAGGGTCACGCAGGCAAATGACTTGTCCTCACCAGGTGGATCTGAGTCCCTCCCACCCCCTCAGCTGGCCTCCATGGAAGGTTGATATTTGCATTGCAGGAAGGGACATCAGGAGAGGGTCTGTTCTCCAGTCCTCATCGAGATGGCAGGTCCATGTTCCCTCCCCATCCATGTCAGGCCATGACAGTAGGCATGTCACTGAGCTCTGCAAAAGAGGACATCCAGTGATCTACTAAAACATCTACAGTTGTTTTGCTAGCTGTCATGAGCAAATAATCTGACTGAAAATGCATGCAGCCCAGGCCAGGTCATTTTGTCTGGATGATAGCTCTATGGGTGCAGAAAACTTGTGCACCCATGCTGATCCCACCCATGCTGGTCCCCAGCTGATCCCACCCTGCCTTGCTCAGAGTGCTCAGCGCCTCTAGGCTGTCTTTTCACAGCATCACAGAGTAATGCACATTGGAAGGACATCTGGAGGTCTCTGCTTCACCTCTGTCTGAAGAAGGACCAATTAGGTTGGACTGCTCAGGGCTTTCAGCCATTTGACCCTGGTACCCCCAACAGAGATGGCCCTGAGCCTCCTTGCACTGCTCACCTGTCCTGAACTTGTTGTAGGTGCCACTCTCCAGCATCGGGCCACCATCTTGGGCACAGCAGGAGAAACTCCTCTCTCGCCACCTGCATGGGGCAAAGCACCTGGGTGAGGCCATTGCTTGCTGTGGTTCCCCTCACAGCTCCCTGGTGCCCTGGACAACGTTTTTTCTATTGCTCATGGGTGAAACTGCTGTGGTGTTTTGGGATTTGCTCAGGTCCTTCCCAAGAAGGGACTCCACGTGTGCAACAGCATTTTGAAGGCAACCTTGCAACTAAGTCCTGTATTCTAAGAGATATTTAAGAGCTCAGAAATGTTCATAGTTGCTGGTTCCTAAGCAGCTAGAGAAATTTAATAGGTGATTTTGGTGCATTCATAAAGCTGACAAAGAATACCATGCCGGGCTCTCAAGCACTGCTGACAGCTCTTCACTCCTAGCAGAGCCCTTGCTGCAATGCCAGCCCAGAACAAGTTGTTACTTGGCAGGGTCAGAAGCATCTGTTGGGCCCTGGGAAATGCACACACAACATGAACTGAAGCACGGAGGAGATAGGCATGACTGTGAACCACCCTGCAATTTGCAGCCGTGAAAGCATCTAAAGCAGGACTTGGGAAGGACTGCAGAGAGCAGGGCAGGGTGAGGAAGGGAAGGAGACACTTTGTGCCTCTCCCAGTTTCCCCAATTATGAGATTCAATGTGTTTGACAGCCTTTGACAAGGAGGAAACAAAACACAGTGTCTACGACATACTCAGACATTTCCATCTGGAATGATGAATTTCCTCAGGGGCTCCGACATATGCAGATAACACACAGGGTGCTCAAATTTTAACACTGAGACCTTTCCTCCTACGTCAATCCAATGCAACAGTGTATATATCAACAGTAAGAATAGAAAGATCAGTTCCCATCAGTTTTGACTACTGGTTTATGTCCCTACTCTTAAATATACCAGGTCTCCACTGATTCCTGATGGTAGATGGTGCCTGAACTGCTAAAATGGAAGGGGAAAATGAGAGCAAGCAGGAGAAATAGAGAGATATTTGGAGAATTTCAGAGCTTTCATCTAGTTCCTGAACAAATATTTCTGAAGAGTAGTTTTAACCACTGAGATTACCTGGAAGCCTCCCTACTTCCCTCCACCTGGCACAAAAGATCAGGTTAACATGGCCATGAGCAACTAAGTAGTTACCAGTGCAGAGCAAAGATGAGTGAGATGAGGAGCACAGACGTCAGATCTGTCAGGATCCACATGATGTTGTACTGCTGTGGAGTCTGGAAGAGAACAACAAAGGATGTGTCCACCACCAAGGACCCCAAGATATGCAAAAAAGTTTCTCGAGCTCTTTCTTGCCCCTGAAACATGGCACTTCAGCTGCCTGGTTTGCATGTGCACTAACCTCCCTCAGGTGTTTAAAACATTTGGTGGCATTTCAAAGTGGCCACTCACCAGTAGGGCTTGCTGCCAAACCATAATCTTTCATAAAAACAGGTCTGTTGCACAGCCAAGGAGATTGTACCACATCACAGTGACTATAACAGGGAACTTTTGTTTGTACAGGAAGGCCCTTTAGGTCACTCTGTTTCCCATCAACTGGTGGCATCTCATTTTCCCTGGCAAAACTGTTCTTTAGCAAACACCAGAGGGTCTGGAGTGGCTCCTGCTTTAAGCCTAAGAGCACCTGAAGCTTCATCTTTAGACTGGGCCTCCAACCTCCCTCAGAAAGGACTGAACCACTGCAGTTTTCTGGATAAGAACACCATAAAACCTACTTCAGAAGTGTGAAACCAGTTATTCAGTAATACCAATAACCTTTAAGCTGGGACCAGTGTCCAGGTGCTCCTTAGCCCTACAAGTTATCCAAAGCAGAGCAGGAAATAGGCAAATTATATGAAAAATTCCTCCCAGCAAGGAAGGGTTATTTCTGTGATTGTTCCCCTTGGGCTTGATGGGCAGTGGGATGCCCCGAGAAATGAGGAAATTCTGACATCAATAAGGTGCTTCAAGGCTTAGAAATGGAAATTCTTATGCATCAGCATGTGCCCCCAAAGGCCTGTTCTTTCTTCCTGTACACGCCTCAATGTGACTTCTTTTCCCTCATTCTCAAGGTGATTCTACCCGAGCCAGGAGAAAAGAGAGGAAGGGTATGGTGGTACTTCAAGTGGGTTACTGGTGTCAGGTAAGCTAGGTTTCAACTTGGGTCCTTTACATGTGAAGGGTCATATCTTTTATCTGTGCATGAACTGGCCCAGGGTCTCCAAAGGTAACCACGAACATCCCAACCTTACTTCTGCCCCTGGGGTTGGTTAGGGGGGTAGGAGGGGAATTTTTGCTTACCATGAGGAAGAGTGGCTGGCTGAGATTCTTCAGTGTGTGGACAGCATTAGTGGTCACAGAGTGTACCCCAGAGCACCATGCCAGGGAGAAAAGCCATGGTTCATTGACCACATAGAGGTTGGTGGTAATGTTTGCCTCAGCGTATTTCCTTTAAAAGACCAAAAGTCAATAGCCTTCATTAGGCAAGGAGGTGAATACTTTGGGCTGAATCAAGGAGCAATAGCAATTTTCTGTAGGAGCGACTTGCTTTAGGAACTAGATAAGGAATGGAAAGGAAAGCCAACCAGACAATACTTAATTGCTCACAATTGGTCAAAACAGAATACCTGTTCTGCTGGAAGCAAATGCAGTTAAAGCTCAAAATGTTGTTTATCCTTCTGCCATATGAATCAGTGTAATGATGTATTTCATCAGGGATAGGGACCCTGCTTTGGCAAGGGGGTTGGACCCGATGATCTCTTGAGGTCCCTTCCAACCCCTAAGGTTCTGTGATTCTGTGATTTGTAATCTCCCAAGAATGTGTTCAAAACCACCTCAAAGCTGGCTACTCATATTCTTTATATTAGCTGCACCAGCTCATCATTTTTCAAGTTCTTATAAACTATTGAAATTTAAGATGAATTAAGACTATATTCTGTAAAGGAATATCAGCATTCTGTAAATCAATATCAGCATTTGTAAATCTACCAAGGATCCACCCAGGGCTTACCCAAATGGGATCTATCTAGGATTTTACATCCTATAAAAACTATCATTGAGAAAACATTAATATTATTCTCATTCAGAGGATAAACCTTTTTTTTTTCTTGTTTTTTTTTAATCTCAATCTTTTTTTCATGGGAAAGAGTAAAAAAAAAAAATTTTAAAATTTTGGCATTCCAGCCAAGAAGTCAGCTTCACTGGGGGCAAAACTTAAATGCCTCTATGCAAACACAAATAACATGGGGAATAAACAAGAAACATCGGGCTCCATCTTCTCTATACCCTCCATTTAGATGGACGACTCAAAAAGGGGAAAAATAACCCCCATTTTTAAAAAAGGAAAAAAGAAAAATCCAAGGAACTAAAGGCTGGTCAGTCTCACCTTTGTGCCTGACACGCTCATGGAGCAGATCCTCCTGGAAACTATGCTCAGACACATGGAAAATAAGGAGGGAATTGGTGACAGCCAACGTGGCTTCACAAAGGGCAAATTGTGCCTGACTAATTTGGTAGCTTTCTACAACTGGGTTACAGCACTAGTGGATAAGGGAAGAGCAACTGATGGCATCTAAATCATAGAATCAGAGAATCATAGGGGTTGGAAGGGACCTCAAGAGATCATCGAGTCCAACCCCCTGCCAAAGCAGGGTCCCTATCTCATATTGCACAGGTCGGCGTCCAGACTGGGCTGGAATCTCTCCAGAGAAGGAGACTCCACACCCCCCTGGGCAGCCTGTCCCAGGGCTCCCTCACCCTCACTGTGTAAAAGTTCTTCCGCATGTTGGTGCGGAACTTCCTGTGCTCCAACTTGAGGCCATTGCCCCTTGTCCTGTCCCCACAGACCACTGAAAAGGGGCTGGCTATTTTCCCCTGCATCCCATACTTAAGATATTTATAGACATTAATAAGGTCCCCCCTTAGTCTTCTTTTCTCCAGCCTGAAGAGTCCCAGTTCATTCAGCCTTTCCTCATAGGGGAGACGCTCCAGGCCCCTTAATCATCTTTGTAGCTCTGGATTCTCTCCAGGAGGTCCCTGTCTTTTTTATACCAGGGAGCCCAGAACTGGACACAACACTCCAGGTGGGGCCTGACCAGGGCAGAGTAGAGGGGGAGGATCACCTCTTTCGACCTGCTGGCTACACTCCTCCTGATGGACTTGTACAAAGCATGCATCATGCTGTTCTGCATGAAATCGTTGTGCCTAAATTGGAGACACGTGGATTTGTCAGATGGACCAATCAGTGGATAAGGAATTGGCTGGATGGTCACACTAAAAGAGTTGTGATCAACAGCTCCATGCACAAATGGGGACCAGTAAACAAATGGTATTCCTCAGAGTTCAGTATTAAGACCAGTGCTCTTTAACATCTTTGTTAGTGATGTGGACAGTGGGATCAATGCACCCTCAACAAGTTCACTGATGACACTAAGATGAGTAGTGCAGTCAATGTGAGACACCATCCAGAAGGACCTTTTGACAAGCTTGAGAGATGGGCCTCTGCAAAACTCATGAAGTTCAACAAGGCCAAGGGCAAGGTCCTGCACATGGGTCAGGGCAATCCTGACAACTACAGGCTAGGTGAGGAATGGGTGGAGAGGAGCCATGAAGAGAAGGACTTAGGGGTGTTGGTTGATGAGAATCAAAACATGTGCAACAGCAATGTGCACTGGAAGCCCAGAAAGCCATCCAAGTTCTGGGCTGCATCAAAAGCAGCATGACCAACAGGTCAACCAAAGGGTCTCTGCCCCTCTGCTCCATTCCGGTGAGACCTCTCCCTGTAGTACTGCAACCAGGTCTGGAGTCCCAAGCACAAGAAAGGCACTGAGCTGTTGGCACAAGGCCAGAAGAGAACACAGAGATGATCTGAGGGCTGGAGCACTTCTGCTATGGACACAGGCTGAGAGAATTGGGGTGGTTCAGCCTGGAAAAGAAAAGGCTCTGGGGAGACATTAGAGCAACATTGCAGTACCTAGAGGTGCTCCAGGAAATCTGGCAAAGGAATGGTTACAAGGGCCAGGAGGGACAGGACCAGGGGAATGCTCTTCAGCTGTAGGAGGGCAGGTGGAGAGTACACGAGGCAGAAATTCTTCCTGTGAGGGTGGAGGCCCTGGCACTGGGTGCCCAGAGAAGCTGTGGCTGCCTCTTGATCCCTGGCAGGGTTAAAGACCAGGTTGGATGGGGCTTTGGGCACCCTGGGCTAGTGGAGCTCATCCCTGCCGATGACAGGGGTTGGAACTAGATGGGCTTTAAGATCCCTTCCAACTCAGATCATTCTGGGATTCGATGAACCATTCTATAATGGTTCATGTAAGACAGGGTTTGTCTTGTTTTGTTTTTCAATAGAAAAAAATATTTTGGAAATTCCTGCAATGAACGTGGAATCTTCCACTGGAGACATGACATTTTCAGAGTCTCTCAAGCAACAGAGAAACGGGAGCAGCAGAGACAGAGAAAAGTCTCTAAAACACCAGCTACAAAAGGTGATGTTCTCTCACCACAGCATTATGCACTCACAGTGATGTTTGTGGAAGAGCCATGGGAGGTTAAATGGTTGTTCATTCTCCATGATTCAGTGTTGGTGGGACTAGGGATGGCATGAATAGAAAGGCAAGTGATCAGGACATAGCTGTGCTATTCTACTCAGACTATCTTCAGATCCTTGTCAAGTTAATATGGGCGCATAGGGGTGTATTTACATGTGATACCTCTTGGCCACACACAGGGTCAACAGTAGGAGTGAACTACAGTACAACAGGGATGGCCACTTGATGTAAAGAAGCTCTTCTCAAAATGCTATAGATCCTGAAGCTGGTCACTGGAGGGAGACATTGCCACATGCATGAAGCAAACCATAGCCAGCCTACTGGCTGTATTTGGGGCTGAAACTGCCACCTACCTGATATCTTCACTGGACATTTCAGTGTAGGCCAGATTGAGTTTGACAATATTGTCCATCAATAGGTCTTCCACTGGTGCCTTACTGCCCATTGTTTGCTGAAACCCAGGGGCAACAGACTGAACAAAGGACCTCATGTCATTCTCCAGCCATAGGACCTGCAGGCAACAAGAGAACCAGTGAATTCACAGTGGACTTACTAATAGGCCCTGCCCTTCACACAAAGTAAGTAAAGATAAATCTTGAGGTGCTTAACCCTGCCTGTCAAATGACACACTTGTTACAATGATCAAAGAACATTGGATGCAGGGTTAGAACTTTCACCAAGAAATAAGTTGTCACTGTTCCCTGCTTATCAACTTGAAATCAGTGAGCGTGTTTCACACAGCCCAACAAAAGAGGTGGTGCATGAAAAGTCAGTTTGGGTTTATGGGAAAGGCCACAGAAAATACTCTGTTCTCCCATTCTCCCAGCATGGGAGAAAACCTTCAGCAGACAGAAAGCAGGGTGACTGCCCAGACATCAATGGATAAATTGATCCACACTGATTTATCATCCCCCCCGCCCCAAGCAGGGAATGAAGGCTCACAGCTTCATGTGCTTTAATTTAAGCCAAGAATGTCTATGCAACATATAAAATAAGCATGGGTGGCAGGGAGTAAGCTACCAATTCTTACAGCAACAAAAGGGTGGAGTTTGGTGGCTAAGGCATCAGCTGGTATATACATGATTATTTCTGTCATGCTGTAGGGTTAACCCATTTTGTACCCGCTGAGGAACCAATAGTAGGGACATACTCCAAATGATGCCTCTTAAATCAAGTGAAATTAACAGGGCCAGACTTTATGTAGATGAAATTGTGCAGGGTATGACCCAGAAGTCCCAATTCAGAGAGCAAGAAAAAAGGACACAGGAATGAGGCCACCCTACCAGGTGGGGTCTAATCCCCGACTCATTGAGGATGACTTCCAGGGTTCTGTTGATCCAGGAGTTCCTGTAAGGGTGTTTCTCTGGAGGGCGGTAGAGATCAAATATCACAAGTTTGTTCTGACTGTCTGCGAGGCGCAAGAAATGACTTAGCTTGTAAACTGACTGATTCATTGCCTGGCTTTGATCTGCCCTTGACAGGGAGCCCATGCATGAAAACGGTTTGTCCTAGAAATAAACAGATATAAAAACAGAGAATCAATCAGGCAGTCAACTCTGGAAGTCAACTGCATGCAAAACACTCCTAACTCTAAGGGAAAAATGTTTGTTATCAGCCCTCAGTCGGTGATGATTAGTTTTATTTTGCTTAGCTACACGAGAAAGAAGGGAAATTAACCCAGGATGTGATGACACTGCTCCTGGGACCTAAATTGTGTTGTTCACAGCTAGTTCTGTTGTGTCTCACTGTTACCTGTGACTGTTGCAAGCTACTATCTTGCAAATCAGATGTTGTCGTCTTCCTCTAGACAATGTGTTCTGTTGCTGCCATGATAAGGAGGCATGACAACATCCACCAGCCAGTTGTTACAGGTCTCTGAAGTCTAAAGGCCAACTGGACAAAGCTAGGACACCCCAACTGAAGGATTTTTACTAACTTTGAGTTTTGGCTCAACCTCTTGTCCCTAAAGTTCAAGCTGTTAAGTTTTTCACTCTGAGGGTGGTGGATCACTGGCACAGGCTGCCCAGAGAGGTGGTGGATGCCTCATCCCTAGAGAAATTCAAGGTCAGGATTGATGAATCTCTGAGCAATCTGATCTAGTTAAAGGTGTCCCTGCTCACTGCAGGGAGGTTGGGCTAGAGGGCCTTTAATGATCCCTTCCAACCTAAAGCAGTCTGTGATTCTATGATTCTATGAAGTAGTAGCCAGTTGGTGCCACTTCTACACTCAGCTCATGACAGTCCTTTATGGTCCTTACCTTAAGGAACCATGTTCCAGCATTCAACTCCTTCAGAGTATCCCAGGAGAATAACGCAGCATTTTGAGCAGTGTCATTGGGGTAGACCTCATTGATGTTAGTCGTCCTCCTCAAGGTGCTGTCATGCATGAGGAAAGGAACCCCATCATAGCTGTTGGAGAACAAGAGTTCAGATCACCTGGGGTGTGGGTTCATTCACGGCATGAGGAGACTCATGACGGGTCAAAAGAGTCTGTGGGCCACTGTGAAAGCAGCAGTGCAGCATCCTTCAGTGCTGAGGGTAGGATAGGGAGGAAGGCTGAGGCTGAAGACACCAGGTTATTTCCAGCTTAAATACTGCTGGGTAAACTTGGAGAAGTCAGGCCTGCCTGTGCCTCAGTTTCCTCAGGGGTAAAGTGGAGATTGTGGTATTTAGTGTCTTCCAGCCTCCTCCAAAAATGGGTAGTAACTTATGGTTGAAATCTTTTTTTGCTGTTCCCAAAGTGTTTATATGGGTCTCAGAGGACTGAAGTGTTGGAATGGCAAACTTTTCTCTTCTAGAAAAGTCTACATTAGTAGAACATCTAAGCATTAGTTTTTTTTTTTTCATTCAGTGCCTGGAAACTGCTCATCCTGCACACCACGTTAGCAATTCACCTCAATGGGCCTTCCAAACAAAAGATTAAAGATCTTATAATGAGAGTGATGCCATCACAAGTCTGAACACAATTTTCTGTAGGTTTGGAGGCCTGATGCAACCCTCACTGTGGCCTGGAAGTCAGAGTAAGGTAGGGACTCATCTTTCTACTCTGCAAAGCATTTAAAATATACAGTAGAAATAATGATTGCAAAATCAATAGCTACAGCTTATTGACTTGGCTGGGAACAGCCATGCCCTACAGCCCCTATCGTCATGTGCCAACTGAAGGGCCCTGTCCCATCCATCAGTAAAACCTAATTGCCTGGAGCTGTATATCTCCAAAGGCAGCTCTTAGAAGAAAAAGTGTATATTCCATGGGATGCAATGTTTTCCCCTTACCTAATGGTGACATCTGTTTCAAGACCATCCCCACCATGTTCAATTGTCTTCTGAAATGACATCTCAGTGTTTTCTGGCGCCAACTAGGAAAAAAAAAATTAACAGATCTAACACATTCTGGAGGACTTATAAAAACTCTGTAAGACACCTGTCTGTCTCTCTGTAAAACACCTGTGGTTTTTATTAAGGGGCTATCATTATCTTATTGATATTGTCTACTGCTTGATTTCATCCACTTTAGCTACCAAATCCACCCTGTTCATCAGGAACAGTGTTATCCTTGCTAGCAAACCCATGCAGCAATGCCTTCCATGTGTCTCCCCTTCTACCCTCCACAGATTTCATGGGAATAAAACCAGAAGACGGTGATGAAGGTAGCAAGATACAGGATGAAGGATCACAGAATTACAAGGTTGGAAAAGACCTTCAAGATCAAGTCCAACTCTTCCTGTCCTATGCTAAACCATATCCCTAAGTACCTCATCTACTTTTGTTTTAAACACATCCAGGATCCATGACTCAACCCTCTCCCTGGGCAGCCTGTTCCACATCCCCACAACTCTTTCAGGGAAGAATTTTTTCCTAATATCTAACCTGAACCTGCCCTGGCACAGCTTGGGGCCATTTTCCCTTGTCCCATCTCCTGTCACCTGGGAGAAATGGAAGAATGGGAAAAATAGTAGAAATTACTTAAAGTAACATCCAGACCTACCATTGGTGCTCCACGGTGTCCAATGAGAGCTGGCTTTGGTCCAAGTGTCCCCATCTCTCTGATGCAAGGTGAGTACATTCCCAGAGGTATCAAGAAAAGAAAGAGAAGGATAGCCAGGTATGGACCAACAATTATCATCTGAACAACTGAAAGAATTTGAAGGAGGAAGGCTAGAGTTAATCCATGTGGTAACATAAGGGTCTGCCTTGTGGCTTGACTTTTAATACAACCCACCAGCTAAACAGCTGTTGGGCTTTGTCCCATCCCTTTTCCCACCCCTTCTTCCTCTAATTTAATCACTTTGTCTCCAAACAAGGCAACCCAGGGAAACAAACTGGTCAAAGCAAGGACATGGAATAAGTCAGGATTGCCGGTTTTGTGCCCTAATTACATCCTGCTATGCCTTACAGCCACACATGGTCTTATCCCTTACCTGTAGAACAGTCCTCAAAAGAAGGATGCTTATTTTTTCTCTGACTCAGATAAGAACAAGCAACATTTTGAAGTTTCATTCATAGTGAAGAAGAGGATGAATCTTTCTCTTTCTACTCTGTTACATCCCCTTAAGGTGAATACTTCACTGGTTCATTCAGATTGCTGTCAGTGACCTTCTGCCTGTGACCTGCAGTATCCTACAGACTCTGACTGCACTGGTATTGAATCTCAGGAACTTGCCATCTCATTACCTGTTATCTTCTCTGCAGTCTGTTGACATGTTGCCCAAGAGCCCCAGTGAGCCTTCATCCCAGGGAACAAAGCAGTTCTGCTGAGAAATGAGCTCCTATTCGCCAACAGCTCTTTCTTGAATGGGTACCATCACCCATCTGCACATTGTGCCAGCAGCTTAGAGGGAGCTTGGGCTTACACCAAGCTGATGTATTGAACTGAGAGACCACTGGGATAGGGTGGACTGTAATTTCTAGGGTCCCAGCATTTCCTCCTCATAAACTCCACAGCTGTAGTTTGATAAGAAAAATCCTGGGCAGAAAAAAAATATTTTCACCGGCCCATTCTGTGATTTTTATTACAAATCCACATCTGCAGATGGGTGTCATATAGATCATTTTGGCTATATGGAGAGACTAGGTCAGAGAAAATCAGCCAGGCCCAGAGCCAGGCTCTTGTGCAGTTGTTTTTGGCATCTGGCCTTGCCCTTACACTACTCTGTCACACTTTGTGTACACGGACTTCCCATGAAATAACACTAGGAATGCTCTTTCCCCTATCTCAGATGGCTTCTCTTGATATGCACTAGTCTGAAGTGGATTGACTGGACTGGAGATTCCTTCTGAGACAGTGAAACTGAGCATAGCAAGCAAAGGTCCACCAAAAGAGCTTCTGCTGGCTGCTTTCTCCTGCAGAGAGCTGACCAAATTTCCATGAGTGACTCAGAACGTGGGAACTTCTGCTAATCTCCCTCTTCTCAAAGCAGGAATAGGCCAAAACTGTGCAAGGGAGCATGCAAACCAGTAATGCATCTGGACAGCTACAAGACAGTTCTCACCCAAGCCCCTGCCCTCCTAATTTCTCTGTGATACACAAAGGTTAAAGTCACCTTCAGCTGGAGAGATGCTGTGTGAGGAAAGGGCTCCTGCACACCTGCTTTCCCACACTGATATTTGTCTTTCATCACATAGGGAGCAAGAAGCAGAGCTACTGTACCTTTCTTATCTGCTCTGATGGCATGAAGAGCCACAGGCCAGGACAGGAGGACCATGATGGTTATTGCCCCTATGTGGAGATAGGGAGCTGTTATCTAGCAAGGAGAGAAATGGATTTTAGTAAAAGGATGAAGTGTGGAGATATATAGAAACAAACCCCAACATGGCTATAGCCTTCCAGCTGGATGGGCTCCTGCTGCAGACACCAGTCCAACCTCTCTCCTGCAACTGTGTTGGATCCACCAAAAACCTCTGGAGTTGGAGGAGAGGTATGTGTCCCCACCCAGGCCAGCTACCCAGGCTGAGGAGTGCTCTTCACTGCACTACACAGCTCTGTCTTCTACATCAGCAGAAGGGGACAGGGGTGTCCTCATCCATAAGGGCACGGTTGCCATTACTGCCATGCCATAACCTATGAGCATCTTCCAGGGAGCAGCCAGTTCAATCCAATCTAACCCAACCCAATCCCATCCAGGTAATTGTCATCTCCATACCACATTGCAGCTAAATCATTAAACTGATGTCAACAAACCTGAGTGATAAAATGGAGTATTTACACCTGTGTGGAACTAACTATTGTTGTATAGGAGTAGTAGTTAAGTACAGTATAGGAGCAGTAGTTAAGTACATGCCCAGTCACGGAATTTATTAGACTCATGTACATTCTGCAGTGCAGTGCAGAAAAACAACCAATTTTCATTTATTTCAAAGCTTTTAATTCACCTGCATTAGGGCTAATTGCATTTTTTTTCCTCTTTACTTTTGTAGATATTTTTTCTTGATTTATTAACACAAAAATATATTCATTTAATGCTTATGATATAGTACATAATGCCTATTGCTGGACTGATATAGCACTTGGACTTGATTTATTTTGTCCTAAAGATTAGGCAAGAAGATCAGAAGTTAAGAAGCACTTTAGTGCTTATCAGAAATGCACAAGCAGAGCTGGAAACACAGCGGAAAGAGTTTGTCACATGTAGAGTGAATGGACATTGGTATGACATACTTTTCATAAAACTAGGAAAACCTGTCAAAGAAACCAGTCCATCATTTTCTCATGCTCATCAGAGTCCATGGATTCTGTTTCAGTTAGAACCAAGAGTTATTAAGGTATGTGCTACCAAAAAAAGTTATCCATATTCAAGTCTTTCCTATTGCTTACTCCATGCCTGCTTCTCTAAGCCAAAAGGGTTGAAGAAAGCAGCAGCCATTGAGAGATGTTATTGTCTGCCCCAGACACCTGATACCAACATCTTTGGATCAGAATCAGGATTCAGTTGTGTAAACAGAGGTGCCATCTGAGATGTCCAGGGTATTTGAGATAGCCCTTTAAGGTTAATGGACATGAGACAGGATCTACAGGAGATACACATCCTTTGGGAAAAGCAGCTGGAGGCAAAGTGGAGTATCTCAAATGGCATGAACACCCAAAATAAACAGCATTTGGGTTCCCCAAATGCTCTTGTGTGTGTCTCCTCCCCATCCACCTTCCCTGAAGGTGGATATAGGGACAGAATCTGATGTTTTCTCCTTATGTTTGCCAGTGCATAGCCCAACAGTTGCCAAAGTCTGCCAAAGTTAATTGCCCATTCCTGCCAAAAAGCAGGAATGTGCAATTAATTACATCCTACAAACCCTACATTTGTGATTCCTCTTCCAGTCCATATGCACTGCTCTCCCAACATTCACAAGGAGTAAGACACATGGGGAAGAAGTTGTAAACCCAAATAACATCTGCAAGGCAGCTGTAGTCAAAAGCTACATGTTTCTTCCTCCTCAATGCACATGGGGACCCAGATGCTCAGAAACAGCACTGGGCATCTCCACCTTCAGATATGGTGAGAGCTGAGGAGGCCAGCTGACCATGCAGTCTGACCTCTTGCAACCAGCATGTTCCAAACTGAGACATGTTACAACAGATAGCTTGAAAGCCAACCTCAGGTCATGGCTTCCTTTCTCCCAGCAGGAAATGTTGAGTCATAATAAAAGTTTACTCAAAACCATGTACCCTGCCAGGAAAACACATCTGAAAAACACCCACATACACAATATTTTCTACCAATTACCAAATTCTTCTATAAACAATTTGTTCTTTCAAACAGACCTCCCAGCCCATTTTACCTGGAATGACAGGCGGACAGTTTTCCATTGATCTCCCCAGAGTACTGATAAGATAAAGAGGGCTGTGATAGAAAAGCCCAGAACAAGAAAAGTCCCAATCTGGGGAGACAAAAAAAAAAAGACATAAATCAACTTCAGCATTTCTGAGCAGGGTGTGCCACCCATTTGACTCATGGGCTTATTTAAGCAGCTTGGACTTGATAACTTTGGGATGCACGAGCTTGACTGTGCCAGTTCAGAGACAGAGAAATGCAGTGTGACTAAAGCCAGATCAACAGTGCTAAAAGAGACAGCAACATGGCTTCTCTATAGAATCATAGAATATCCTGAGTTGGAAGGGAACCGTAAGGACCAAGTCCAACTCCTGGCTCCACACAGGGCCAGACAGTCAGAGCACGGGACTGAGTGCATCATCCAGATGCTTCCTGATGTCAGCCAAGCTTGGTGCTGTAATCACTTGACCACTGTGCTGGTAACACTCAATCACTTGCTTGACCACTTCCCTGGGGAGCCTGTTCCAGTGCTCGACCCCCCTCTCAGTACAGAACCTCTTCCTGACATCCAACCTAAACCTCCCCTGGCGCAGCTTCACGCTGTTCCCTCGGGCGCCATCCCGGGTCCCCAAAGAGAGGAGATCAGCACCTGCCCCTTCACTCCCCCTCATCAGGAAGCCACAGACCCCCATGAGGTCTCCCCTCAGCTTCCTCATCTCCCAGCTGAACAACCCCAGGGACTTCAGCCTCTCCTCATAAAACTTCCCCTCCAGACCCTTCCCTATCCTCATTGCCCTTCCCTGGACACTCTCCAAGAGTTCTGTGTCCCTCTTGTACTGTGGCACCCAAAACTCAAGGTACTCAATGTACTAGTGCAGCTTAGAGCTAAGTGTTATGAGAAGTGCTATGAGCTGCTTTGCAACACACTTCAGCAGCAAACACTCCTATAAATAAGAGATGAGAGTTCACTCTTTAACAAAAGAAGTGAAGATGTGGCTCAACCTATTTTTGGTTTCTTGAATAGTTTGTTACCAGCACAGTTGTTGGGTCAGTTTGTTCTTGAGACTCCATCTGTCTGCTGTAAGTGCAAGTAGAAATTGGACCCATGTCCTAACCATACTTCAGGGAGATCCTACAGATCAACACTTTAATAATCCATCCCTAATCTCTTCCACCCAAGGATGCAGTTTCAATTTTTTTTACATATTATTCTTTTTTACATATTATTCTACATCTTTCTGGTTCTTCTGGAAGCCAAGTTTCAATAGTAAAGATAAGTCTGTTTCCATTGCTCAAATGAAGAAACACAGCACGTCCAGCTATTCCCTTCTACTGCAAGGTTTGCAATCACACTATATTCTCCCCTAAACTGCATGGCTAGAGCCTCATTTTGTAAATGTCTCATATAGCCTCAAGAAATTCTTAAGGAAAGTGATTCTACTGCATCTTTTTGCAGCAACAGCTCTCTGAGGATTTGTTTCTGCACCTTCAAAACTTCAGGTGGTGGTTTTCCAAACCATCTAAAAGATGAAAAGGCATGAGGCACCAATATACCTTGGAAAAGTCAGATTTCCCTTCTGTGCAGAGATAGCAGCCACTTTTTTGTTTGGTTGGTTGGTTTTGTTTTTAACACTGCTGGACCCTGCTACACAAAATTACATTGCTTCTCATGGAAAATTTGTGCTTCATCTTCATCTTAATGAGTCACCACAAGCCCCTTATGGAGTCAGTGGGGGAAGAAGGTACTTTAGGTGTGATTCATCTTAATTTAGGTGTCTGTGACCAGCTGGATGAATTCTCAGATGAATAATTTCCCTCCACTGACTAAAAAGCAGTTGAGGTGATCAGCTTAGGTGGAGACATCATTCTTATGGGCATCTAAATTATCCTGAGATTAACCTCCTCCCTCCCTTCCTTCTCCCTTATAATATAAGATGTTTTTCATGCAGAGAAACCACAGATTCAATTGGTTTAAAACATGGAATAGAGATACCAGAAAGCCCTGATTCTCCTCACCTTGTGACTCCAGTGTAGGTACAGCTGCTGACCTTCTGCAAGCAAACACATTGCTAGGACCTGGGAAATCAAGAAGAGATTGTTTGCATCTTTTGTAGAAGATGGTGATAGGTGTTCAGGGAGATACTTCTGGAACTATTTTTGCATTGGGAAGTCACTTTACACTAGGTCTCCCTGTACCATGTCAAGGCTGTTAGCAGCCAGGTACGCTGAGAGAAGTGTTTAATGCTACAGCAAAAATGCTTTTGAAATAGCCAAACATATATCAAGTCTGCTGTGCAGGATCAAAGGTCTTTCACAGGTAACAAATAATTTGGCACCTTGAAGTACACAATTTTAATGACTTTTTCTTGCGAAAAGTCTGAAAGAGAAATGATGGCCAGGATCAACTTCTATGATAGGAACCCAGCCAGCACTAACTTCACCTATTTTCTGTGTATTTGTTGTGATCAGAGGCATATCAGCCATGGGAGAGAGGCAAAGGACTAAAAAATGCCTCCAAAGCACCATAAACATACAGAGCAGACAGCAAAGGAGAATATGCTTCCACAGTAATCACAGGAAACACAAGAGATAGACACATCTCAGAACTGGGAAAACTGTCCTGGAGGTTAAAGGACTCTAGTTTTTGGCAACTGGCACTTCCCTTCCCTCTGATGTTGGAGCCCTTGGGGAGGGTTGCTGTGAAGCATGGCACAAACCGCAGCCAGGGCAGGGGACAACCAGAGAACCTTTGGACACCAAGAAGCAAAGGAGGAGGAAAGCCAGTCCGTGGCTCTGACAGAAAATTTCTTCAAGTTGTCCCAAACCTAAACAGCCAATGAACCTGGTGATGAATTTCACCAGGAGAAATACTTTGCTGCTGTGAAAATGCACAGGTCTATGCTTAGGAATCTGCATATCTGGGCAAGCTTCTCAACCACTGTAAGGGGCAATCTGGGGACCAGTATCACCAGATCTCAAGGTTTAAAGAAAAGTATCTCCTGGCAGACATCAGTGCTCCATAGAAGCACATTCATGATCCAGGTCCCTCCAGACTCTAACACAGTGGTGCTGTGTGAAAGCAGAATGTACAGATTATGGGGAAGGGTCTCTGCTGTCCCAAAACACAACTACAAAGGGATCTAAGCTGTTTTCCATCCAGCTACAAAAATATTCTCTCTTTACAGGATCACGTTGATTTGAAGCGAGATACAAGC
The DNA here is from genome assembly GCA_013400835.1 of Zapornia atra. Taxonomy (NCBI): domain Eukaryota; kingdom Metazoa; phylum Chordata; class Aves; order Gruiformes; family Rallidae; genus Zapornia; species Zapornia atra. The sequence goes on along the minus strand of VZTU01031020.1, from coordinate 63,498 downwards.
TCAGCAGAGAACACAGATCAGCTTTTAAGTGCTTCTTGACATGTTAGCCTCCTTTAATTGAATCCTACACCCTGTACATGGTGAGTAACCATGGGAGCAGTTAAGATAGAATTTAATTACCGCTGAAGATCTTAAGCCATTTAAATAAGCCATCTCAGAAAAGGGAAGAAGAAAAGACACAAAAACACTTTTAAAATTGCCCCTTTTCCTCAAGCAATGTTACAAAGACCTGGTCTTTACCTAGGGTACAGCCAAACACTTCACAGACTGTGCTCAAGACACCCCTGCTACTGCACAGTGTATAACTTTTGAGTGAATGATGCACCACATCTGGGAATGCCATTGGAGGGTGAGCTCATTTTTATAGACAGAAGCAATATTTCATTATCAGCTTACAAGAAAAATAATCACCAGGGTTCATCTTCCAAGAGTGAAGAAGGAACTCTTTGCAGTGGCACCTGTGGTCAGCGTAGGAAAGCCCATCTTGATGAACCAGTGAGCTAATATGATAAGGACAAGGTTTATGCTCAGGCAAAATCAGCTTGAGCTTGTTTTCTGTGGTACCCCTGAAGCTTATCATCTCAAGCCACAATAACCTAGCTTCATCCTGCTCCTCAAAAGCTGATTCAGAAATTGTCCAACATGCTCTTCCATGGAGAACAGCTACCTTTAACAATGTCCCACAGGCTTGTATGTAGAGCAGGACCTCCTCAGGCAAAGGGATGACCAGCACCAGCAGGTCTGGCTCTTCCAAACTGCTGCCATACATATCCTGGGACTGTCTTACACAAGTACACAGACATGTTTAGGTGACTGATACATGTCTGGCTATTACTGCTGAGGCTAGAGCCCAGATCCCTCTTGCCAGCCCTATCACTGTTCTGAGTCTTACAGCCTCCAACACTTGGATTCTTCTTTACTATGAAGTGTGGAACTGTCTCCCCTGCACTATCTACCTGCAAAGTGGTAATTAAGGGATGTTTTCCTGTGGCAAGAGAGATGGATTTGCTGCAAGGGGGGGATTGCACCCCTGCCTCCCTCTTGTTTGGGTTGGTTCACTGAACACAAGGCTGCAAAAGAATGGACAGTAGACCTTTAATCTCACTTTGCTTCATGGGAACTACCTTGTGCTGAGGCAAGCACTTAGACACGGAGCTCACCTAAAACATCTGCTCACTTACATGTTCACAACAGCGGAATTCAGGTCCTTCCATTCACTTTCTGGCAAAAATTAACTTCTCTGGCACCCTAGTCTCTAAGAATGAAGGCTTGAGATCACTTTTTGTTCTTCAGTGCCAACACATTATTTTGAGTGCTTTCTTAGCCTACAAAGGCAGAGGCCATAACACATCTGAACCTATTCCTATTGGGCAGTCAGGAGTCACCTCCCCAAAACCCTTAGAATAAACATGCTTGAACTGCAGAGAGGAAAATATTATGTTGGTGTTTGGAAGACTGAACAAGAAAAGTTTTCTTCTTCTCCACTGAGCATGAACTGTTCTGCAACGAGACCCCCTCAGTTTAACCATTTATCTCTAATGGGGATGAGAAAATTGTCTTGCAGGGTGATAACAATTGAATTAATTGAAATTCATTGTCTGAAAAAAAAGCTACAATGATGCACGCAGACAAGAGAGCGTCTTTGCTCATGCCTCAAGTGCTTTGTTGTGCAGCATTGTGTTCAGCCACTGGTGGGCAGAGGCGTTTGCTTCAGTAGTTCACAATAAGGTCACAGAAGCAAGCAGGCTCTCAGGCTCCGGTTGGGCGCCATCATTAAGAAAGAGGCTATGGTGCTCACAAAGAAAACCCCAGACCTCCCACTGGTTGCTATAAATTCTCTTTGCTCCAACAAGGGCATCAGTGTGCTCGGTTTTCTGATGCAATGGGCTGCTGATGCCAAACATCGCAAGGAAACATTGTCTGGGGGAAGGTCTCCAGTCCTTCCTGCAACACACACAGGGATATTCTCCATCCAATGCTGTTCAACCAGACCATGGGATGTAATTCATCATAGTGGACAAACTATTTGGCCATCAGTTGTCTGAAACGTCTGAGAGATTCAGCTATCAGATAGTAACCACACCGATAGATTTATTCGGATGTGGAAGAGGTGAATTGCACTTGGCCTGTAAGGCTATTAGTGTTTTCTGGGTGGTTTATCAAAGACTACAGTGAAAGGCCAACCACAGTGGCAGGGAGGCTCTGCAAACAGCAATGGAGTGGTGATGCCTGGCAGAGTTCTCCTCTGAAAGGAGCCCTTCTGGGTGAGTACCAAGCCACAGTTGTCATCACAGGACCCTGCATGCAGGCATGTGACTCTCATGTGGCCCTGCATAATTTGGAACAGTGTGAGCGTGGATTCTGGTGGTGATTACTCTCCTATATCCCTTTTCCTTCAAGACCTAACCCTACGTCAGTAATAGTTCTGACAGCATGAGGTGTCATGCTTCCTAACAGTCACTACTTAACACAGATGCATGCAGCAGTCTTGACAAATGAGGCATGATGACATGGTGATGCAATCAAGTAGAGTGCATGCCCTTAGAAATACCCAATAGCTTTGGGTGTGTGCTTAAGAGCTTCATAAAAGCAAGGAGCAAATGGAGTCTCACTGCAAGGGGTGTCCTCAGAGCAGAGACACCTCTGAAGGGCTCCTGTAGGACTTGTTGGGTAAAAAATCCTCATATCCTTTCAGCTTTATCTTCATGTCACCCTCCTGAGGAAGGCAGGTGTTAGACTCAGATACAGCTGAAATGCTGAGAGGAGGAGGATGTATCTACCTAATGAGGAGTGGGCCTAAGGCTGAGCTGAACCATATAAGACAACAAATTCACCTTGTATTTTTCATCTACCTTTCTGGTTTTACTTTGTCCATCACCTGCCCTGATAACTTGTGACCATCTCATCTGTTCTGCCAAAGATATTAAGCTCCTCTAGAAAAGGCCACTGCTTGGACACTGGCTGATGTTGGATCCAGAGTGAGCATGACCAAGCTGACACACCAGCCCCAGGGCTCTCCTGGCTCCTCAACCCAAGAAAATCCTTTAAAATCCATTTCTAGCATTTGCTATGGTGGGTTAGTCTGATCCTGAGTTGACTCCAGATCCACACCCTGCTGAGGTATGATCTCAGAGGTATCCATGTCACATGGGCATCTCTGGCAAAGCACAAAATGTTGAGTTGCCCAAAACAGCACTGAAATCACCAAACCACTCACACTACCCTATGGCCATTGGGAAAACCAGGTAGGCTTTGCTGAACAATAGACATTGAGGCCTAGAGTCACCAGGGTGTCACAAAATCCTTGTAATTAGATGTTGTTATTTGTCCTATTCAGAGCTGCTAGCCAGTCCACAGCATTTAGGATGCTATTGATTGCTGTGGGCATGGCCAAGCAGCTGCTCTATTTATCACTTTGATATTTTTATTGCTAGCACTAGAATAAAAATCACTATTTATTTGTACTTCAGTAGGGACAAAGGACCCCGGAAACCTACTGTGTTAGGCACCACGTGAACAAAGCAAAAAGACATTCCTTGCCATGAGCAATTTACAGACAGACTATATGATGACACATCAGGGAATGGGTAAGAACAGCAAGAACTGATAGTGAAAACTGATTGTCATGGTCACAGAGGTGAGTCAAAGCCATAACCTTATACTCCGCACCCGGAACTTCGAATGAAAGCTGGAGAAGGCATGGAACTTAACATGGACTCCAGCCCCTGGAGTTAAAGTGATTTCTTAGCCTATAGCTCTGGATGCAGAGAGTGGAAACACAGATGCAGGTCTGCCTGTATTTGGGGAGTCCCTGCTAGAGAAAGGAAAGGGGAAAAGGGTGGCTATGGAGAAATTTTAGGGAACGCTTGGTTTTCTTACGCCTCCAGTAACAAAAGCAGACAGCAGATCAGAAGGCTCGAGATCATTCTACAGGATTTAGAAAAGGGAAGGTTTCAGGAACATCGCCTCTTTGGGCATAAACTTCAGGAGCATTTTGTGGCCACCTGGAGAGAAACCCTCCAGCCAAGCAGAGACATTCAAGGCCTTCTTCTAATGATCATTTTTCTTCAGGATTAAGGGAATAACTCAACAACGTATCACCACTGCTACACAAGTTAGAGCCCTTTACTTCCCTGGTGTCAGAGCAATAATATTTAGCTTATCCTAAATCTAGATCCAGCGACTTGCTTGGCACATCTTTGCTTGTGTTCAGGGAGAGAAAGGACAAATTCAAAGGGGAATCATAGAGAGATAGCACAGAAACTACATGTGGCTCAGAGACCCACAAGCTGAAATCCAGAGGTGAGCATGATGAGGAAGGACCTCATCCTCCCAATATTCCCCAGGTATCCTCTGTCATCATCTGCTGGGCTAGGCTGAACTTTGGTCTGACACGTTAAAGCCATCTCTCTGCTTACTTTTTAGGGCTATAAATCACGGTCAGCTTACAAAGAGCTTTACTTACCAATAACAGTGTGATGTACGTAAACAAAATTGCAGCCACAATCAGAAGAACAAGAGACCAGAGAAACCAGAAGCCCAGGTTCCCATAATTATACCTAAAAAGCAATAAAATATTATGCCAGTGCTCATGTTAACATACGGACCGAGGGGAACAACAGCCCTGCTCCTTGAAATTTTCAAAGCAGTAAAACAAAGAGGGATAGAGGAATAACCTACCCTGTAACATGTAGAAGGGGTTAAAAGCCTCCTTCTCCAAATCCATGATTGTATTAGCCACCAGACTAATACCCCAAGGTGCTGGGGTAGTAAAGTACAGGACCACATGGATAGTCTTGGCCCAAAGAGCTCTTGGTCTGACAGTAAGACCTTGCTTCAGACAAAGCAGACTGGGGAAACAATGAGATGCCATGAGTCAGCCCAACAGCCCACCTTGTCTGCCTGCAGTTGTGTCAGGCACTGCAGCAAAAAAGGGGGATTCAAGACAGGTTTTGAGGAGAAAACACCAGAAAGCTGGAGGGGCTGCAGAAGCATTGCCCAAGGAGAAAGAGAGGGAAGCTTTACTTTCTACCCAAAGGCTCAATAAGCATGAATAACATTATTTTCACCATTCCTGCCCATAATATTTGAGCTGCTTTAATTTCATTTTAGAGGCCAGATTTGTATAACTGTTACCAACATGCTGCAGATGGAAAGGATTTGCATAAATCCCTGCTGGGTATTTCTTACTTTTGAGCCCAGGAACATGCATTTCTCTTTGCAGTGAGATAGCTGGTGTGATGCCTTTGATGACAGCCACATTTCTCCAGAGGAAATGGGAGGGTGGGGAGGAAGACTCAGAGAAGGAAAAGAAAGAGACATTTAGTCCCTTGCACTCACGATTTTTGTGGTGTCCCTTTTCTCCCTAATTCACACTTATATCTACAAACCACAGCCAAGCAAAGGACAGACGCTCAGCATCTCTAAAGTCATTCATTTTGGATTCTGTAACAAAGAGTTTAAGGAACCAAATCTTTGGCTCCCTGCTGGGGAGGGTGCTCATCTCTTCCCAGACATGCTGGGGACATGCCTAAGGGGTGAGAGAGGAGGAAAAATTGTTACTTACCAGTCAAAGTTATTGTAGTCATTTTTTGCTTCACCCCACATGTACAGAAAGATCAGAGAAAAGCAGAAAGCTCCAACAAGCAATGGGAAGAACACACATTCCCGCTGGAGAGGGAGAGGAAGGACAAGTGGTCAGAGTCTTGTCTACCCTAATGCAATCAGAGCAAATAGTAGACACTTTTGGGCTGTGCCTAAAACACACAGCTTGGTGCTGGACCACTAGAAGCAGAGATGGAGATGACTTCCCTCCCTGTCCCCTGTGAGAGGGGAAAATACCCTCAAAAGCATACTCCACAGTATTTATTTTGGGGGAAAACAGATCACATGACTTTGCAAGCGTACAGGATTTTAACCACCTCACTGCACCAGGCAGAAGCCCTCTGTGAAAGACTTACTGCACACTCATCCCAAATTTTCCTTCTTTAATTTGATCTCATGGTTTTGAGATGTTTCACTGACCCAGAAGGTTTGGTGCCACCACATAATTGTTAGTTGCATGGTGGCACATATTGGATGTTAGGAAACATTTCTTCACAGAGAGGGTTTTTAGGCATTGGAACAGGCTGCCCAGGGAGGTGGTGGAGTCACCATCCCTGGATTTATTTAAAAGATGGGTAGATGCAGTGCTGAGGGACGTGGTTTAGCAGTGGTTCTGGCAGGTTTGGTTGATGGTTAGGCTTGATTATCTGAAAGATCTCTTCCAACCAAGACAATTGTATGATTCTACACAGGAATAAATGTTGGCACTGATTCTGAGCTAATTTACCATCTTGCAGCAGCATTTCCCAGGCTCAGTCCTTCTGCGCTGGTACCGCTTCCACCGGCAGCTGTAGAAACCAGCCAGGCAGGAGATGAAGGGCTGATGTTCATACCTCTGCAGCAGGTGTCTACGTACCACCTTCAGCTTCCCAAACTTGATCCTCTTGAGGCTGGCGGAACTGGCCTCCATCTGAGTGGCTTTATCTCATCTTCCTCCTGAAACAAGACCACGAGGATGAAGGGGAGACCCTCCTTCCCTCTTGTGTGAGCCTTTCACACCAGAAAAGAAAGAGAGGAAGCTTTCTCAAGAGGATGCTGCAGGAAAGGGTGCTGAGGACACCCCACCTAATTTTATATACCTGAAGATGTCTAACAGAAAAGCATGGTCATTGCAGTCAATAGTCAGTGGTGCTCCCAGTTGTAACTTAAATGCTCTAAATCAACTCTGAAGGAACCTCTGCCTCCTTATGACTATGCAGGGAGCTCTGGGGAAATGAAATCGCTAACTTAACCACTCTGTGCAGATCCCCAAATTATGATAGATGAACCTGAGCCTAGGCTTAGCCATGGGAATTAACATCACTGTGACCTGTCTGCAACCTCCTATCAGTTGATTTAGTTCTGCAGGAAAGGCACTAAAACAGTCATTTAAGAACAAGAATTAACCATTTGCTGCACTACTCACATGGACAAAATGCACACATAAATATTATGCAAATAACTCAGAGCCTAGTCTGTCTTTATGGAAATCAGTGAATGAGTCCTTGCAAATTGGTACTTCCAAAAAATGTATTAGTTTGCAGAAAGCACAAATAAAACAGAGATGTAAGACATGAGTCAAAACTGAGATGACACATCTCTCATACTCTCCAAATGTCCCAGTCTATCTCCAGCTGGGGTGTAAGGAGAGAGGATGAAAATGCAACAAAAGGAGGGGTTGGTTAAGACTGCTACTAATGAGCAGTGCCCTAGCATGCCATGCCCTGAGTGCTTTCCTGAGGAAGACATGTCTCCCCGTCCAGGACAAGACAGGGAATCACACACTCTGGGATATGATGGGGTCAAGCCACTGCTAGAAGCTCAGCAGTATTGGATCTGGGCACCAGTATGCTACCACACAGTAAAACATTGATGCCAATCTCACGTAGCAACATGGGGATCCTGCTCTTGAATTACCCAGAGCATGGTGGGGCAGGGATGTGAGCATTATGCTGCTGGTGATTGGTGCAGACGACAGCTGATCCCACAGTCTTCATCAGCCATCCTCAAGGATACCTGGCATACACCCAGAAGTTACCCAGTTACCCCAGACACTTATTTGAATATATCTGACCCTTCAGAGCTCCTACCAGAAGGGTGTCATGTGCCACGGGGTTGCAGTATTTGTTACCTCCTGCTGAGGATCATCAGTTTCCCTATCGATGAAGCACAGCATCAGTTCCACCCCAGCCCTTCTCCTTCAGCAGCAGGAATTCAGGACACTGGATCAAAACCAGCAGTTTTGTTGGCTGAGGGACATGGCGTGTCCCTCATGATGCAAATTCCTGGTGCAGGCACGAGGCTCACAGGTCAATATTTACCTGTGAGCACACGGGAGTCGACAGGAAAAGAGATTACAGAGAGCTCAAAACATTGCTTGCTCCATCTGCCTGGCTACAGCAGCATGTCAGGTGTAAAATCTAGGGCTTGGTCTTACCTACCCATAAAAAAGGCCGGTGATGGAGACCCCACCAGCTCCCAAGACAGGCTAATTCTGACCTACACAGGGGTTTTTTTGACCCCAGTGCCTAGTCTCCTGTAGTACAGTTTACATCCACCTGTTCATGGTGGATATAGAAAACAGACTAAAATTTTCTTCTGTTACATATTTCATGTATTAACATTTGGGTGCCTCCTCTTAAGCCTTCTCTAGCCTGAACAACCTCAGCTTTTCTAGTCTTTCCTCATAGTTCTCATTTTCTCCTCCTCAGAGCATCCTTACATGGAGTCCACAGTCACCTGCTATTTGGGGGTTTCCTTGCCGCATTTCCCTTGGGTTTTGGCACCTTTTAGCAGTAACAGGATGTGGTGAAAAACCCACCAGCACTCCAGGGCATACCTGTTTCCCATAGCACAGGCTACTTGATACTTGTAGCATCCAGTTTCCTGCACCTATCAAACACATCATCTGGTCTCAGCCTTCTGAATGCTTAAATAATTCACCCTGGACTCATTCCCAGCAGCAAGGGAAATGTGCTTTCAGTTTTGTGCATCAGACAACTCATAGCATCACTATAATTAAGAATTTTGTGAAGTCCTGTCAGCCTTCCCATACATCATCTCTCCAAGCCTAGGTCTTGTTGGGGAACTGACCCTTCCTCTCAGAGGCAGCTAGGGAAGGAGAGAAAGACGAACACAGCCTCCTTTCCACAACTACCTCCACTAACCTCTGGCCCTCCCAAAAATATCAGGCTCGCCAAAGAAGAGGAAAACCCTTTCATGTCTGGCATTCCCTGAATCCCCATTGATGCTGTTGTCCAAGATGTTTGGCAATAAGACCTTTCAGTATCAAAATATTCAAAGAGCTTTGGGCTCTGGCTTCTGCTGGTACAGCTTCCTTCCTTCCTTTACTGCCCCTCCTCCTTCCTTGCCCAGAGACCTTTTTCCTCCTCTCCCAGGACCCAACAGACAGAGCTACCTTGCCCAGATACGCCTCTGCAGCCTGTAAAGGGTCAAAGCATCCCACAAAGGCAATAAAGCTGGGTTGAACATTCATCTTGTTGAGCACAGATACTATCTAATACATCTCCATTCAAGTAAAAGGAGATATATTGGACTACACAAGACAGTCTGGCCCACTGAGGAGATACATGGTCCCCACAGACCGATTACTCTCAGCTATCTCAGTGGTGCTAGGCTGAAGTTAAAAACTGTTTTTACTTCAGGAGCATTTCACAAGTTTGGGTATTTGAAGGCTGTTTCCAACAGGAGGAGAAGCTATAGTTGAGGTACAGGAGCTCTTTGATGCACTGCAGTATCTGAACATACAGGGGACAGTACAGCAAAAGGAAGCCACTACAAACATTGTGTCACCCCTTTCCTTTTCTTTGGAAAGCCAGTCTAGGGCTAGGTATCCATCATGGGTTCAAACTTTGGAGTCCTCAGTGCTAAAAGGGGATACCTTGTCCAAGGGCTGATGCCAAGGTCCTCAGGGCATGGTAGCACTCAGCCCTTGCCAAACTTTGGGGAACAGCACTTAAGCTCAGGCCTTTGAATTCACAAATTCTGTGCCCAGGAGATGATTGCTTGAAGCTCTTTATAAGAAACAGCCCATTGCTCTCTCCCATCCTTTACTAGCATCTTCTATTCTACTCCAACATGAGCTGACTAGGGAACAAGAGCTACTGTGGCTGAAGTCCTCCTCTGCTCAAAAGAGAAACGCACAAAAGACATTGCAGTCACCTGCCAGACCCATCCATATATACAGCCAGAGACCAACTGAGGCTAGGGACCAGGAAAGCCAGTAAACCCATTATACCACATCTACTGGGATCAGCAAACTCTCATGCAAAGAAAAAACCACCCTCCCAAGCTCCAGAGCATGACTTGACACAAGGCTGCTCCTGATTCCTCTGGGCACACAAGGGTCACCTAGGAAATGAGAGACTTGGAGCCAATCTGCCCAAATGTTATAGGAGACTGCTGGGTCTCTACGAGACTGCTGTGTGTCTGCTAAGGAACAAAGAACAGGAGATGCTTGAGACACCAGACAAAATTCAATGCTTGTGGGTAGATGCCAAAGAAAGAGTTGAAGGAAAACCACAGGTGACTCACCAAATATTTGGGCTACTTCACTCACAAGGTAGCGACTCCTAAGAAGAGCTCATCTCCCACTGCAGTCTGGCAGGATTCAAGTATCTGCAATCCATTTACATTGTGCTCTTGCTGGTATCAGCAAACACTCCAAGAGAAGTCCAGGAGAAACCCATCTTAGCAGTGAAAAGTCCCATGTGATGATGAGAAAGACTGACAGACACAAAGGCAGACAAGAAAGGTCCTTCTCATCTCAAACTGTACTCAGATCTCCAGTGACTTCGCTGTTCCCTTCATCTGTGTCCTTTCACACAAGCATCACTCCTTTCTTACCTCCACACCTTCCTCCAGATCCCTGCAATCAGGTGCACCTCCAGGTGCTCAGATGTGTTTAATCTAATGCAAATTCCTTCCTTACACCCCAACCACGCTCCAGGTTCTCCATGACATACCATCCCATGGTTTCCTCTTTAATTGATAAGTGTCAGCCTGCTGTTACTGCTGTGGTGTTACTGCTATGGGGAACCATAATATCTCTCCCAAGGTCTGTCTGAATCTGTCATACCTCATATCACAGAATAATAGGGGTTAGAAGGACCTGTGGAGATCGTCTAATCCATCCCCCTGCCAGAGCAGCATCACCTCGAGCTGGCTGTACAGGATGGCATCCAGGTGGGTTTTGAATGTCTCCAGAGATGAGATGTCTCCAGAACCTCTCTGGGCAGCCTGTCCCCTTCACCCTCACAGTGAAGAAGTTCCTCCTCATGTTTGGGTGGAACTTCCTCTATTCCAGTTTGTACATTCAAGTTTATTCAGGACCACGTCGAACACTGAAACATTTGAATTCACAGGCATCTGACCCAAACAAATATCCCAGCATCTGGGCCAGCAACCAACTGTGGATCAAACACCACCACAACACAGGGCAGACACAGAGGCCAAAAAAGAGGAGGCTTTTGCATTAGGATTTGGAGCAAGGACACAGCAAGAGACTTTACAGTGCTTGCACCTAGATCTGATGCACGGTGCTCCTAACTTTTAGAGGCTGTCTGCAATTCCTGCCCATCTCCACCAGGCAAAGGTAAAAGGAGGGATGAAGCAAACTTGAATCCACTCACTGGGAAAACCACAGGAGGAGAGAGCAAGCAGGAAAACCTGCATCAGTAGGAGAGCAGAGTTTGGGACTCCTTAGCAAGCGAGCCGTGAAAGCAGTAACATATGGTTTTCAGCCCCATAAACCCAAGAGATCTCAGGTATTTCCCTTGCAAACAGGGACTTTGTTTGCTTGCAGATAAGAGCCCCCATAATCACAGGCAGTTGAACAGGGCTGCTCGTTTCCCACTGCTTGACAGAGGAAGCGAAGCATGAGAAATAGCCTTGGGGGGATGATGGAGGGAGGAGCAGGGCAGAAAAAGCAGGAAACATTCAGCTGCATGGGCTGAAGGCAGGAGGCAAGAAGGACTTGACCAAAAGGCCAGTGAACGAGCAAAGAGAGTATCCTTGCTTTTTTTGGTGCTGTAGGGCTAGGACATTCAGCTTTGAAGAGGTAAAGAAGTACAGCAGATGAATTTAGCATTGCCCTATAGCTTTTTCCTTTGTTTTTTTTAAGTTTTTCCACTTTTTCCTTTCTGCATCTACCCGTCTTTCTCCACCACAATATCCTACAACATGTGGGCAGGTGGGTGCAGGGCTCTTTTCAGATATTACATACTTCCCCGTCAGCTTCAAGAAGATAATTGGGGACCAGCAGCTAGGTGAGGGAAGTGCAGATGGTTGCTTCTCAACACCTGAGCATGGCCAGCTTGCCCTGAGCATCTTGATGGTGTGGGAAGACAGCTGATAGGCGTGATGCCCACTTTGCCCATACCATTTCCAAGTGATATTGAGAGAAGATGGAACCTGTACAAAGGGAGGGACGTGCCTTAAGGCTGAGCTGAGCCTCCTTGGCACCTGCAGCTGTCTTCCATGGGGACTCCTGGTGCCACCCCACCACTCTCTGGGGCATCATTTCCTGCCCTTCCACTCAGGGGACTCTTCCACAACATTGTACCAACACAGGCAAAGGAGTAAAATCAACCTCCTGGCAAGCTGCTGGTTCAACACCATCACTACAAGCTGCACACAGACCTTGCCACCAGACAGAAAACCTCAGCAAAGGGCATCCCTTAACCCTGCATTTCAGCCCAAGGCTCTGGATCACAGCCTAGGATCGCTTCTATTTCACCATCTTCTACCTTCAGATTCTTTTCAGGGAATTAATGAGGTTTAACATGGAAAGGAAAAAGGATCAAATAAAATAAAGCTAGTTATGATCTCCCTGTGAGCGTGCATATACCCTATATCCTTCCCCTGGAAGTTGATAATTATAATTTATGACTAAGACTCTCAACAGTTTCTATAAAAACCCTAATTAGACCTTAATTCCGTGTGGGATCCTAGGGAATATGTGCAGCCTGGGAGAAACACATGCAAAGTACGCCTCATGAATTGATTAGCCTTTGAGGTGAAGATCACAGCCATCAGCACAAAGAAACAATAGGGATTAACATAGGAAACAACTAATGAATGTGGAAGTGGAAGGGGTTCACAAGGAATAACTGCTCCTGTGACTGCAGGGACAGTATTTCTCCACTTCATTTGTTAAAGTACATCTCCACCATGCAATGGGTATGGTTTTCAAAGCAATGGGGAGTTTTCCATATTTTTTAATATGCCACCACAGTTTGAAATGAAATTAACCTAGAAAGAGAGCCAGAAACTTGTATTGGTTCACAAAATCACAAGGTTGGAAAAGACTTTTAAAATCATCAAGTCCAACCGTTCCTGTGCTAAACCATATCCCTAAGTACCTCATCTACCCATCTGTTAAACACATCCAGGGATGGTGACTCAACCCCCTCCCAGGGTAGCCTATTACAGACACCAGCAACTCTTCCAGGGAAGAACTTCTCCCTCACATCTGATCTGACCCTGCCCTGGCACAGCTTGAGGCCATTGCCCCTTGTCCTATCTCCTGTCCCCTGGTTGAAGAGACCATCTCCCACCTCTCTACACTCTCCTGTCAGGTAGTTGTAGGCAGTGATAAGGTCTCCCCTCAGCCTCCTCTTCTCCAGGCTGAACACCCCCAGCTCCCTCAGCCGCTCCTCAGAGGATTTGCCCTCCAGCCCCTTCCCCAGCCTGGTTGCCCTTCTCTGGACATGCTCAAGGACCTCAATGTCCTTCTTATGGTGAGGAGCCCAGAACTGGACCCAGCACTCGAGGTGCAGCCTCACCAATGCCCAGTACAGGGGCACAATCACCATCCTGGACCTACTGGCCACACTGTGTCTGACACAAGCCAGGATGCTGTTGGCTTTCTTGGCCACCTGGACACACTTCTGGCTCATGTTCAGTCTGCAATCACCCAACACCCCCAGGTCCTTCTCTGCCTGACAGCTATTTAGGACTGAACAGGACCTTATCCCCATCAAGAGGAAACTGTGCTACAGTCCAAAACTCAGATACCCAGCAGGAGCTGTGCTGGAAACCATTGTCCTGGGCTGCTCAACTTTCAGTCCCAGTATCCTCTGGGCCCAGGATTCGTCTGCGGTTGAATGCAAATACTTTACAGCAAGATCTGAGGCAACCAATTGATTTTGTGTGTCCTGTTTGACAAGTCCTGGAGGAACCTCTATGGTTATGAATGAATAATACAGGTTTGGTAACACGTCATGGTGAAGCAAGCCTCCCACCAAGGCGGGATCTATTGATATTAAAGCAAAGACATGTTGGCCATGAGAATTTAGGGTAGAAAAGGCACCTTAATCCATGGTTTTACTCCAGAGTGATCATAAATAAAATATAAATTAATAAAACAAAGTTCAAAGTTGAACCACACTGCACACAGATCATTTTTCCCTCTTCCCCCAACCCTCCCTCAAAAACTGTTTGGTCTCCCTCTACTCCTTCAAGGTACCTCTCTCAAAAGTCTCTCATGCCTGGAAGCATGTTCAGTCCCCAGGGATGACTCATTATCCACAACCACTTGAAGAAATCTTGTTTAATCATTATCATCATCGTTAGAAATTACAGCTGTTTTTCTTCATCTTCAAAGCACTTTGCAGGCTACGTTAACAACTGTGTGCCCGGGAAATTACTGGCCAAGCCTCAGAGCGTTTACAAAGGATTTTATACAAATGCTTTCAGTCTCATATGGAAACAGGCAAGGGGAAATCATCGTGTTTGTGAGAGGGTCTCAGGGAGCTACAATAGAATTTCCCTCTCTCCTGCTAGGAGCAAAATGAGTGTTTTGAATAAAGCTGATCAATAGAAGCTTAAAAAAAAAAAAAGGAAGAAAAGAAGGGGTGGAGAAAGTCTTTTCACATACTCCATGTCTTTGTCTGGACTCAAGTATTCCTGTCCATTATCATTAACATCCCTAAAGGGCTGGCTGGGTTTGGTTCTGCAGAAGTTTGCGGGCTACTGACATCCCTCCATTGGAAGGAGCAGAAGTGTGGGTCTGGAACAGACAGGGATGATTTTGGCTAGGAAAGTTTTCTTTTGAGGGGCAACATGAGGTTGTTCCCAGCACAGCTGTTCAGTGGGGTCTGGGTTTAAATGATTTTTAGAGGAGAGGTTCTTTCCACAGCTTCTTTCTGCCCCACCATCCTTCTAGAGATGGCCTCCCAGCCCACTCTGCTTTTCTTCTGGATAGTCTTGCCCACCCCAATCCTCCTTGTAGAATGTCGCCCCTCCTTCTCTTCCCTCTAGAAAGTCTCAACACCCCCAACTGTCCTTCTTTAAACTTCTACTGCACCACTGGAGCAAAGGTGGCCATCCACAGCCACCAGCCCAGCATACTTGGTGGCCATTAGAACACGCCAGCCCTGGGTCTCCATGGTCCCAAGAACTAAACCTACAGCTGGTCCATCATGATGGGTCCAGATGATGAGTGGGTGCTCCAGTCCCAAGGGGAGGAAAGGGTGACCCATGTCCAATACAAGGTGCTCTCCTAGCCCCGGGTGGCAGGAATTGATGTTGGCTTTATTGATGGGAAAAGGGGAGAGGAAATTCTGAGTGAGAGTATCAAAACTGTCCCAAAATCCATCAAATGCTGACCCAAACACTGCAGAATTTTGTACTTTCATGTCTGTTTTCCATATTTTCCTCTGTATTAAAATATGTATACAGCCCAGTTTGGCCATGGAAGGACCCAAAAGCTCTGGTACATCAGAAATCTCATTTTAAAAGGTAGATATTCACCTATATGAAATAGCTCAGCTGTGTTTTTCAAGAATTTCTGTCCCAGGATATATTCTGGTTTACACCAGGAAAAAGCTCTGTTCCAAGAACAGACTCTACAGGCACTTGCCCAGCGTCACAGAAATGGGTGCAATGTCAAAGTACCTTTAGCTCTACCAGTCTACCTTCCCACTTTGACCTTGAGGTCCTCTATATAACTGATATATAACCCATAAACTTCTTATAGCCTCTCTTAGCTCAGTCTTAGGGGTCCCATGTAAAAGGACAGGGAGCCCTCTGGGGAAGCTGGCATCCCTCTTCTCAGCAGTACAGGTGGGTAGAGGCAGAAATTAATCCCCCAAAAGGGTTGGGAATGGTGACCTTCCAGCTGTGACCACAAAGAGACCTTCCACCACACAGCCAGGTGTTCATTCTGGCAGAGGAAAGATGTCCATGGCTAGGTGTCATTTTGCTCACCCAAAGAGGGAATCAGGAGCATCTCATACCTTCAGGTCAAGCCTGAAAATGAATCACAGAATCACAATGTTGGAAAAGACCTTTAAGATCATCAAGTCCAACCATTCCTGTCCTGTGCTAAACCATATCCCTAAGTACCTCATCTGCCCGTCTGTTAAACACATCCAGGGATGGTGACTCAACCCCCTCCCTGGGCAGCCTGTTCCAGGCCCTGACAACTCTTTCACTGAACATTTTTTTCCTAACATCTAATCTGACCCTGCTCTGGCACAGCTTGAGGCTATTTCCCCTTGTCCCATCTCCTGTCATCTGACCTCTCTGCACCCTCCTGTCAGGTCAGCGTAGGTGGTGATAAGGTCTCCCCTCAGCCTCCTCTTCTCCAGGCTGAACACCCCCAGCTCCCTCAGCCACTCCTCAGAGGATTTGCCCTCCAGCCCCTTCACCAGCCTGGTTGCCCTTCTCTGGACTCACTCCAGGACCTCCATGTCCTTCTGATGGTGAGGAGCCCAGAACTGGACCCAGCACTCGAGGTGTGACCTCACCAATGCTGAGTACAGGAGCAAGAAGACTCAGGATGACCAAATTGGGGTGAAATGCTGCTTCCCCCCACTACAGCATAGTCAACAGGAGAAGGGAAGAGATCTGTCCTCACCATGCTTGTGGCTGTCTAACATCCCCAGAAGCAATGTATGCCACCCTGCTCAGCTCAGCAGCACGTGGGGCACAAGCCCCAGACTCTGCCCCTGGGTGGCCTGCGGCTTTCTAGCAAGTCACTCTCCCACCATTGAAAAGCTACTGTGGGGAGGCAAAAAGTGCTTCCACGGCTCAAAGCCTGCCTGGGGGGAGGAGGGGGAGGAGGAATAAATCCCATGGAAAAAAAAAAAGGAGCTCAGAAAGGGGGGGAAATATTTCTTTGAAGATAAATCCCACTTTGTGCAATTCAGCATGCCCTGGCTTGAGTCCCTCTCTGCTCCTGTGAATGCCTAAGCAGCTCTTTGTGTCCTGTTGTTAAGGGGAGACGAGGAGATTGGGAGGCAGCGTGGGGGACCCTCTCTGGCCCCACAGCCCTGCTCACCGCCAGGAGCATCATCTCGGAGGGAAGACTTTGTCCTTCAGCCAAGAGGAGGGAAGAGAAAAAGGTTTGCAGATCGCATACCTCCCCCGGGCAGCTCTGCAGAACGCTATTCAACTCAGACAAAGGACGGGGCCCTGGATGGCCACCCTGCCGAAGCCCCCAGGGCTGGCCCTCCCCCAGGCTGTGAGTGGTAAAGTTCAGACCTTGGAGCAAAATAGCCCTGCGAGGAGAGAAGGAAAATGGAGGAAGGGATGCTTTCTGTGCTGCCAGCTAGAGGTTTCTCTGTTTAGACACCTACAGTATCCAACTGTGTCAGGGCTGGCCCATTTCTGCACTATAACAATGTGGTTCTGCTGTTCCCAGAGGAAAATCCTTCCTAGCAAGTTAAATACTACCACATTTCTGTGTAAGCCACCTCAGAAAACTCTTGAACACACCCCAGAGCAAAAACACAGTCTAGCACACAAGGTCCATGCTCAAACCCCCTGAACTAACTCCAACCTACTGACACAGAAGAGCCGTCACCCAGAGCCTCAGTTTCCCATCTTAGGGATGCACCAACAGTGCAAGAAGAGCAGCAGATGAGGCCTGTGAAGCTCACTTGATTTTCATCCATCTACTGGTGTAAACCAGTTTGCTTAGCAAGGCAAGAAAACCAGTGTAGACAACCCACAGGCAGAACCTTGATGGACCTCCCCAGGGCCCAGGACACCCAGCAGTCAAGTCAGCACCCACCAGCAGTCACTTCCCAGCAGCCTTGAGGAAGGGAGCAATTTGTTTAATTGCAGAGCTTGGGGTATGTGTTTTTATTCCTCCCCTGGTCTTCCTGGAGGAGTGGTTGGACTCATCTCCTCTGTGGTTGAGTGGTCACCCTGAGCTCCCAGTACAGCCAGCAAAGAGAAATGAGCACAACTCAACTCATCCAAGGGCAGATGAACTGTCTAACACAGGTCCAGAGTGCCAGGGCATGAACCCAGCCCAAGACAAAGGGACATTCATCACTCCAAACCAGCAAGCCTAGTTAAGCCCTGTGACCTTTCCAGCTCACCTTCAAGGAATTTCTGCATCCTGGGCTTCACAAGCTGCCTTGGTATGGGGACCAAAGCCCATTACTACCTGGAAGACACCCAAACACCCCCAATAGAAAAGCTCAGACTGGGCAAATATCAGCTAATGGGATGAGGGAAGTGTTTCCCAGGATCAGGGAGAGCCAGGCACCACCAAGCACATGATGGACCTTGCCCTGCTCAGTTTTCCCTTGCTCATTTTAGGTCCTGCAGTGCTGGGAACCAGGCCTGGACATGTGTGCCGGGGTTGAGGCACAAGGGCTCTGTGCCTACGTCTGACAGTGACACACATGCACCAGCACAGTGCCAGAAGCCAGCAGGCAAGTGTCTGATGTCCCATACAGGTTCTCCTGACACCAGCCCTGCTGGCACTTCCAGATGACAAAGTTTTCTGGACCTCTGTTAAAGCCTTTGTCATCTATAGCTTGTGCTTCACTTCTGACTATGTCTTTCTGCCACTTGCATCCCTCCCCACTCCCTGCAGGGACAGGGGTTGTTAGGGCAGCTTATTGCAACCCCGTCAGGAACATCCATCAGAAGAGGGGTGGCCAACAGGGACAGGGAGGGGATTGTCCCTTTCTGCTCTGCCCTCCTGAGGCCCCATCTGGAGTCCTGTGTCCAGATCAGAAGGATGTGGAACTGCTGGAAAGGGTTCAGAGGAGGTCCACAAGGATGATTAGAGGGCTGGAGCGCCTCCCCTACGATGAGAGGCTGAGGGAGCTGGGCTTGTTCAGCCTGGAGAAGAGAAGGCTGCAGGGGGACCTCATTGCAGCCTTCCAGTACCTGAAGGGAGCAGAGAAACAGGAGGGAATCAGCTTCTTAAAAGGGCAGACACTGGCAGGACAAGGGGGATGGAGTAAAGCTAGAGGAGGGAAGGTTTAAATTAGATATTAGGGGGAAGTTCTTTACAGAGAGAGTGGTGAGGGGCTGGAACAGGCTGCCCAGAGAGGTGATGGCTGCCCCATCCCTGGAGGTGTTCAAACAAGGTTGGATGGGGCCCTGGGCAACGTTGTGTAGATCCAGGCCTGGAGATTGGTGGCCCTGCCTGTGGCAGGGGGGTTGGAACTCTGTGATCCTTGGAGTCTCTTCCAACTCAGACCATTGTATGATTCTATGGAGAGGCCAAGTGGGTTGCCTTCCCCTTGGCTGTAGGTCTATCCCTACTGCCATACAAAGGGCAGCCATGGAAATTCTCCCACAGGGTTACATGAAACAAGTCATGGAGCCCACAGATCATCCCATGGGTAAGACCACATGGAAGATACCAACAGGCTTATAGGGCAGTAGTTCCCAACCCTATAGCTCCTCATTCTCACAGAAAGGCCAAAAAACCATGCCCCCCAAAACAGCCTTAACCATGATTTGTGGAGGAATATGGGACAGGCTTAGCTTGGTAACTGATTGCCAACTGGCAGCAGGGAAGGAAGGAAAAGGTCTCAGCATTAAAGGACTAATATGGGGGCTGGAAAATCTGTGGGATGGAGAAGGTAAATGCGCTGGTGTCATTCACCTGCATTTCTTGCAAGAACTGGGTTTCACTCAACCAAAAGTTCTTAAAAGCTTCACAGGGAAAGCAAGCACTTAGGAGAGAGCCCCTGTGACCCCATGGAACCTTTCTGACTGCTCTAAGGCATGAATCAATTAAAGCAATCATGGAGCAAAGGTTAATCTGCAGCAAGTACATCTTAAGAAATAAGTAGTCTTTGAAAAAGCAATTGCTCTGGCCAATTTCTCCCCCTCCTCCCCTCTTCTCTAAAGTGTCTTTTATTTCTCCAACCCTGGAGACCTTCCAACATAAGTTCAGTGATTAAGAGCAGTTGCTGAAAGGACCAGACTGAATCATGTGGCAGCAGCCAAGGCGATGGGAGCAGAGGAATGGACCTGTTATTGTCACAGAGGCTCGGTTCTGTACAAACATCTTGGGGATTGAAAAACCTTCCAGGGATTCCCAGCCTAATTAGAGCAGATGGAGGCTGGAGAAAGAAGAAATTGCTCACAGTTGCTTGGGAGAACAGAGGAAATGAAGTGGGAGAGTAAGGAAGGGACTGACTCCAAAGAATTTCCACACAAGCAATGAGATTTCAGACTGAGTGTGCAGGTGTCCAGTCACACTTTGACTTGCTCCTGCATTGTGTCCTGCTTGTAGATACATTCTTTGTCCTTCTTGCATCCAACAGTGGAGCTGACATCAAAAACAGTACCCATGGCCACAACCTCATTCAAACATGTACACATCCCTCTCACCCAGCTCTGCTCTGTCTTCCTGTTTGCTGTTCTTATGGCACACCACCATCATGGTTCATCTCTTAGGCTCATCAACTCTCCATGCAAGTGTTGACTAAAGAAAAGAGCTGGTGTGCTGTGATGGCCCCAAGAGCCTTCCCTGGGCACCACACCTGCAGAGGAGAAGTCCCACAACAGGGTTTCTCACCTCTCTACTGCATCATGTGCACTCACACAGACTACAACTGCTTGATGACCAGAAAGGACTCGGACAGGAGAATGGAAAGTCTGTCCTGACCCTAAGGGCGGATCCTCAACATGCTTAGCACAGCATCTTCCCTGAGAACACCACAAAGACTTGCAAGACAAACAATGACAGGGGAATAGAACCAGTAGGAGACCAGGACATGAGCAGGTTCATTTTGTTTGGCTTTTTAATGCATCACTCTTCCTTCTTCTCTCCTTTTTGCTGGAGAAGATGATAAAGGGTTGAAGCACAGCAGACACCCATGTCTTGCTGGTGCAGAGAGTCAGGGAACATAAGCCAAATCCATCCTCCATTTACTGGGATCTTATCAAATGCTAACCCTTCAGCCACCAAAAATCAGCCAGCTGTGGCTTCTCCTTGAACGCTGCTGGGAGAGCAGGACCCAGCACATGAAGTACAGGATGACAAAATGCTGAAGATAAGCACCTGCAGGCTCAGCTCTCTCATGCAAAGGGTCTGGAACTGGAGTAGAGGTTGCAATACGGAGCCAAGACCCTGCTGCCCACAGGGCTCAGCCTGCCATGGAGGCATCATGGGTTGTGTCTCCAACCTGCCTACCCATGCCACCACCCTTTCTTTCCTTCCAGTAAGATCTGGGGCCCAAAGTATCTTCCAGACTTCTTATCCTATCTGCTCTTTTTAAAAACAGCCCGAGGTCCTCATTTATCCCACAGTTCAGAGGTCTCTGGGGCATTCCTACAAGTCAAACCATAGGTGGTCACTCCTAAACCATAGGAGATCACAGAACCACAGATTTGTAGGGGTTGGCAGGGACCTCCAGAGATCATCGGGTCCAACCCCCCTGCCAAAACAGGGTCCCTAGGACAGGTCACACAGGTCGGTGTCCAGATGGGTCTGGAATATCTCCAGAGGAGGAGACTCCACACCCCCGGGCAGCCTGTCCCAGGGCTCTGTCACCCTCACTGGGAAAAAGTTCTTCCACATATTGGTGCAGAACTTCCTGTGCTCCAACATGAGGCCATCGCCCCTTGTCCTGTCCCCACAGACCACTGAGAAGAGGCTGGCCCCTCCTCCTTCAAAGTATCCCAAGGCATGGAGTTAGGTTTGGACTGTAGCCAAGCTGCTGTTGCACACACAGTGCGGCTCTCCGTCAGCACCAACCATCCCAGAGCTTCCTCCAGCCAGTCTCCCACACACAGCCACCGAGATGGGACTTTGCCACTGGGCAGGATCTGCTCCACGCTGCGAGGGGGCAGGAGCACACGTGTCTCAGCTGATGGGTGGCAACATCTGAAGGCAGTTGCACACGAGGAATGTTTGGCTGAAGGAGAGTTTCTGGGCTCTCACATGGTGAGGAAATGAAGAGCACGTTGTCAAAGGGCCACGAACTTAGAGCAGAACGCTTCCTCTTCCATTTTGCTGACACTTTATCACACTAAGCACCACCGACTGGCATAGAGGTGTTTGGCAAGCTGCAAGTAGTCTCACCAGCTACCACCACCAGATTTAAAGAACTGTGTTTCCATCATCAGAAATGGAACATAAAGCTCAAAAGACACCATTTGGTCCCCTCCAATGTCATGGCATAACAAAAGCCACAGAGCTGGTCATGAAACCCAGCTTTGTATTTCCCTGCAGAGACTTCAAATTGTCCTGGAAACCTTACATACTTTTAAAATAAATCAACAGCAAATTTGGAAAGGAAGCCACAGCTTTGCCTCCCTTCCCATTCAGAACATTTTTTTAATTAAAATCCAGCTGGTCCCATGGCACATTATGCTTTCTTTTTTCTTTTTTGTTTTGGTTTGGTTTTTTGAGGGAAGGGGGGGTTGTTAAATGCAGCTTAAAAGCTCTGAGCAGCTGTAGGAAATTATTTCTGTTCTCTCTCACCCTTCCACCTGGTATCACGTGCTAGAGGATAAGTCCTGAAAGACATTATACTGTGAGATCAGGATTCCCAAAGGAAGCATAGAAGTGATGTACACCACAAGCTGGACCTCCAGGTGCTCAAACTTTGCCCTGTCCATCCCAAAGTTGGCCTAGTCCCGATCCCCAGGTTTATATCACCCTGAATTAAAATTCACTCTTTATTAGAAGTGAAAAGCCCCCTGTGTGCTATGTTAATGCTTAGACATGATGTGGAAGCATTTATCATAGAATGGTCTGGGTTGGAAGGGACCCCCAAGGACCCATTTCTTCAACAGCAGGCTAAAGCCAGGGCCAAATCCTGTTTTCAGTTTCAAACTGAACTGCTCTCCAAATAGCTGTGTATTAAAACTCTCAGGGTGACATGCAGTGGTGGGGCAATCGTTGGACCAGAGGGTTGCTTCCAGCCTTTCCCATCAGATCCTGATTATTTACAGCAGTTCCCAGAGGTTGCCCTTTCACGGGTTATTTGTTCCCAAATCAACCTCCCCGTTCACACGCTCAGGGGAAGAAAGAGAGAGGCTCCTTTCTCCCTTTTTACTATGGAAACAGCCCTTTATCCCAAGCATTGCAAACGCTCAGCCGCCATCTCCTCCCCACCGCTGCCCCAGCTCCAGCCACCCCACCGGCCACCCACTGCTCACATCCCATCCCACCGCCCCTTTGTCCCCTCAACAGGTCACAGCCCTGTTGGACAGACCCCAAAAGCGAAGCCGGGCTGTTTGAGCACCTTCTCCCCAAGCAGCCATGAGAAACCCCCCACACACACTCACAAATCACCCCCTTTCACTCCCCTTTTGTTACCACTTGTCCCCATTCTCCCACTCTTCAGCCTTTGTTTCTCACTGCAACCCAGGCAGGAGCTGGATCAATTACCCACTGTTGCATCCCAACCAACACACTCAAAAGTCCAAAGAGAAAGAAGGAAAAGTCAAAGAAATCTCCCCCCTCCCCCACCTCCACCTCTCTGCTAACTTTTAGGGCAGGCAGGAAAGAGCAGGCAGAGATGCATCTCACCATGCAGGAGCATCTGTAGGAATTAGGAGAGGAGGCAACTTACCTCACTGGGACACACATGGAGGGGTTATTTTTGCTTTCTGCTGCACTTGTGTTGCCCTGTCCTTTGCTTGTGACACTCCAGGACCTGAATGGTGGCACTGCTGTGTGACACCCAGCATTAGAGAGACTGCTGGAGCTGTCCCTCCCACGGTAGGAGGGGCCACACGGAGCTTCATAAATTCAGTCCCCACGGCTGGAAAATTTAAAATCTCACCATGGGACACAAGCAGCTGCTCAGAGAGACGCTGGGGACTCCTGGGTGAACCTAGGTTTGATTCATTCCTAATCCACCCAGAACAGGAGACGCTGATATTCAAACCCTGTCTCGGCAGAATTAGGTTTCCAAAGGATGGGGTACGAGGAAATATCCTACAGGACATGCTGGTAAGGTGTGTCACTGCTGACCCTCAGAAGTAAAACTCCTGAATTTCCTCTGTGAAAAAGTTTTCTATGGGTGTAAGACCCAGGTGGGGATTCACTGCACCAGATTTCTGAGTGACCCTGGATGCAACACCTGCTTGCTTTACTTATTTTTTTATACGGTTTGGGGCTTTAATATTTAAATCCTATTAGAGGCATAGCTTCCTTTAGAGGGTGAGAGGAGCCAGGTCAGCACAACAAAAGCAGCTTCTGCGGTTGTATTTTGTAACCTCTAATGAGCCCTGGACTAACAGAGAGGCATCCGTGAAGTTTCTTGGGCTAGGAAGCTGCACAGCCTTGTGGATCTCCTGCTGCTAAAAAGTTATGTGTTGTATGAAAACATCCTCTTCAGCCCTGGGAGGATCTCTGAAAACCACACTGGTGCTGTTTTTTCATCCCTGTTGTCTCTCATGTTGGGATTTTTCTTGTTGGCTGAAAAGACAGATCAGAGGGTCCCTCAAAAGCAAAATTAGTAAACTGCCCTTGCAGACAGAGAGGGGAAGAACAAGGCAGAAATGATGACTCATCAGGTTTGGGGCAGCTCACATTACAAAGAGAAACTTCTAATTAGAAGATGAGCTACAGCCTGGTTCACTCTGAAACCTAATGATGACCAGAAGGCACATAAAACTTCCCCTTTAAAGCAGCATTGTTTGTTAATCCTTACTTAGCACAAGGTCCTAAAATGACATAATCTCCCTTTGGAATTGTAATATTAAATAAATGAGGGAACTGCAAGGTGTGAAGGTAGAAGTGGTTGTTGCTGCCGATTGCCTTCCAGGTAATGCTCAGCTGTCAGGAATAAAGAGGCATGGGATCATGTGTGAGCCTCTAGAAATACCACTTGCATTATGGCCTGATTCCTGGAAATCTGGGCAGGGAAGGGTGAGATTCAGAAGTCTGATGGGACTGATGAGATGTAGGGAGCAGCAACTGCAGCTTTTCCACGTACCTTGTGGTTTTAACCTCCTGAGTTGATCCACTGGATTTTTCTCATGCATTCATGGCCATGTTGAGCCCAGCTTCACCACAGGGCCACGTTAAGGTCCTGAAGGTCCATGCCCAGGGGAAACATGTCATGGAGATGGCCCAGCCAGTTTGAGTAGCAGTGGAGAGCCCAGAAAGCCCAGGAGCTTTGCTCTGCCTTTGAAGCCAGTAGCAAGGTCAGAACTCCCCAAAATACTTTCTGAAGGGGCTTCACCATCAT
Source organism: Zapornia atra (assembly GCA_013400835.1). Lineage (NCBI taxonomy): Eukaryota > Metazoa > Chordata > Aves > Gruiformes > Rallidae > Zapornia > Zapornia atra. The sequence continues at coordinate 38,479 of VZTU01031020.1, read as the reverse complement.
CCTTGCCCAGGCTGCCTTTCTTCCATCTGTTTTATCATCATAGCATGGATGGACTCCAAGGGGCATGTGGGGGACCAGGGGGCAGGGTTCAGCAACGCTGTCAGTGCAAAAAAGCCCCCTGAAGCAGTGGGAAGAGCCCTGTAAAATGATTTTTTAAAAAATAATTTAAAGCACAGCCATAGCCCCACCTCCTTGCAAGCAAAGCAAAGCCCAAGTATCTCTGTCCTCTGCCCTAAAGTAACACAGTGGCTTTGCTTGCTGCTGTATCCAGAGATACAAAGCCTTCAGCACTGCAGGTTTACCCTGCAACCCCCTGGCAAAGGACTCACCAGCCGAACAGAGGCTGCTCTGGCTTCAGTATCTTCATCTCAGAGTTCATCACTATCTCAGGCACAAATTCCTTGCCCAGTGTCCCAGCTGGTGTCCCAGCCCTACCCACAGCTGGCAATGACAGCAAGCAAGGAGCTGCTGGAACCCTGCCACCAGCGAGCCCAGCCTTGGAGTTTATGACCCTATAAAGAACGTGCCTGCCAAGGGACTGGTGCTGCACAAACCCGCCCCGAGGATATCAGCAGGGCAGGTCAGCCTTGAACCCCACTTGTTTTTGACTCTGTTTGTGTCAGGAGAAGATAAAAAGAGGGAGAAAACACCACAAACTGGGAGTGGGGATGGTGTCCCTGCCCAGCTGCCAGCCATGGTGCGGAGCACTAGGTTGGGAAATGTGTATATGTTCACATCCTCCCACCCTATGTCCTACCCTGGTTTGGACTTTTGGCCTCTTGCAATGCCCTGCCTTGGTAGCACAAAGGGGCTGGTTTGTGTGTCCCTCCCCAAGCTGTGCTTGGGTGTCTCCCCCCCCTCTCTCCAGTTGCATAACAAGGTTCTGCAGAGCCTTGAGAGCAGGTGACTCACGCAGGTAACAATGTCCCTGTGAGATTAATGGCAGAAATGGCACCATTTATGGCATTGGTGTTTCCAGGAATGGTAAGGGAGGTGGGGGGAGAAGGAGAAGGTGATCTGAACTGTTCCAAACTTCAGCCCTCACTCTCCTAGGGGACAGCAGCATGCTGGCACAGACCACTGTGGGTGTGGGGGAGCAGCATATTCCCTGTGCTGTGAGTGGTACCCCACCAAAAAACACAATCATCAAGCAGTGGAGACACAGGGGATGTGCTTGGGGAAGAAAGACACTTTGGGTGACTACAAGGTCCATCATTGGAGAGCAGAGATGCCATCAGACCTGCAACATGAAGTGTGTCCAAGTTCTGTGATTCTGGGATTCGCACTGAGGCCTGGGAGACATTGGTTCAATGTGGTGCTGAGGGACATTGTTTAGTAGTGGTTGGCAGGTTAGGGTGATGGTTGGACTTGTCCAACCAAAACAAAGAAAGAAGACAAGGCTTAAAGGGGGGGTCTCTCTCCCCATCTCCCAGCCTGAACGCTTTAACACTCAGCTCTGAAACATCATAAATCAGGGAGAACATCAGCATCCCAAAGCATCAGTGCAAGAAAACTCAGGGCAAAGTGGAGGCATCGTGCAGATGGGGAGCAGGAGCTTTTGCACAGTGCTGGCAAACCTCCAAGGGAAGCCAGGGCCAGCCTTTGCTCCTGCATCCCTAGATATCTCCACTGTCGTTTCTCAGGCTGCTTGGATTCATCAGAGTTTGTTTTAGACCTCCTTGCTCCCAAGAAAAGCTGCTGTCCCTTCCCAGTGATAATGGTGCAAAGCCTATAGAGATGTGCCAACGACCTGGCAGTTTCTTCTGGAGTGAGCAACCCACTGGGTGCAAAACTTACCCAAAGGGTCAGAAATTAAACTAAAAAAAAAAAAAAATCAACGCAGAGAGGGACTCTGAGCATCATTTTCTGAGTGAGGAGCATCCCTTGGGCAGGCGAAGTCACTGTGCAGCCTGACTCCAGGGAACCAGCCCCCCAGAACAAACAGTCCTGCGTGGATGGAAGTGGCCATGGGAGCTTTCACATCAGCCTTCAAAGTGTCCAGCAGTGACAAACTCTGTTGCTGCAGCAACTTGGCTGCCTGTGCTCCCACGGTGGGGCTGGCTGCTGCTGGTGCCACGGACCTGCTGATAGAGCATTGTATAAAGGTGGGGAGAGATGGGCCTCATCCTTCTTCTTCTGTATTTTATGGCTGTCCTTCGGGAAATGGCATCGTTTTGTTCTTCCCTGGCAAAAATCAGGGTGTCTCACACACCTGGGAGGATGCAACTTGATGTACCCTGAAAGGGCCAAGAGAGTGTCAGAAGGGAAAAGCAAATGCAAGGACTGGTCAGGAAGAAGAGGGCCCATAAACCTCCCCTTGGTTCTGCACCCAAGCAATGTAATATGGTAAATGGTGTGGCAGGACCATGATGGATGCCAGGAGTGAAGCAGATCAGGGGGTTGTTTTGTGAGCGCATGGGCAGCTATGCTGCACTGCCTCCTCCTGCCTTACCCTGCTCTTTGGCGGGTGAATCTGGAAGACCACGTTAGCCCCTTCCCTGATGGTGTCCCCTGGGTGGTAGGGACATTCTGCTGCTCCTCAGTGGAGATCATAGAATCACAGACTGGTTTGGGTTGGAAGGGACCTCAAAGCCCATCTAGTTCCAACCCTCTGCCATGCACATGGACACCCCCCACCAGCCCAGGGTGCCCAAAGCTCCATCCAACCTGGCCTGGAACCCTGCCAAGGATGGGGCTTCCACAACCTCTCTGAGCACCCTGTGCCAGGGCCTCACCACCCTCAGAGTAAAGAATTTCTTCCTAACATCTAACCTAACCCTGTCCTCTTTCAGCTTGAAGCCATTGTCCCTTGTCCTGTCCCTGCACTCCCTGGTGATCAGCCCCTCTCCCACTTTCCTGTAGGACCCCTTTAAGTATTGGTAGGCCGCAATTCAGTCTCCCCAGAGCCTTCTCTTCTCCAGGCAGAAAGCACCAACTCTCTCAGCCTGGCTTCACAGAAGTGCTCCAGCCCCCTGATCATCTTTGTAACCTCTTCTGGATTCACTCCAACAGCTCTACATCTTTCCTCTACTGAGGACCCCAGATCTGGACTCAGCACTCCAGGTGGGGTCTCACAAGAGCAGAGCAGAGGGGCAGAATCCCCTCCCTCAACCTGCTGGCCACACTGTTCTTGATGCAGCCCGGGACACTGTTGGCTTTCTGAGCTCATGTTGGGCTTGTCATCCATCAGCACCCCAAATCCTTCTCCTCAGGGCTGCTCTCCATCCATTCTCCACCCAGCCTGTAGCTGTGCTTGGGATCAATGATGTCTCTTCCCCAGCACACCAAACAGGTGGTGTCACACCCACCTGGGTGCACCCAGCCCACCCTCCCCAGTGCAAGGAGAAAGTTAAGCTGGACAGTGCATGGCAACACCACCATCTTCCTGTGCCCCAGCACCACTGCCAACCTTGCACTGGTCCTCCCCGGGCTGGGACCTGCCTCTTGGCTTCTTCATGACATAAAAGACAATAGGACAACCTATTGCATCCCTGGGTTGGGGCTGGGGTGCCTACAAAACACAAAGAAGTTGGGTAAGAGGTGGGGTTAGAGCCTGACCTGTTTGAGAAATGCGGGAAATAAAGTGGTGGATGCTTCCCACCTGGGGATGCTTCCCATCCATGCAGCCTTGAGCTTGGGGAAAGAAAAAGAGTGGGGCTGGGGTGGAGGGAATGTTTTGCCCCCCAGATCACTGCTCTCTTATGCCAGCTCAGCCCTCAGGAGCAGCTTCTGAGCATTTCAGCTCTCCATCAGTGAGAAATCAGAGGGCTGTTACCTGAGCACTGCCCTTCATGGCATGGTCCAGGCACACCAAGCCCGGGGCCACCATTACAGCTGCACTTGTGGACAACAGGTCTCTGGCTTTGATTGGCAGCTGAGCTGCTTGCCCCAAATTTATTCAGGCTATTGGTTTGGGGACACAAGGTGAGGGGTGAGGGATGGGTCCTGGTTGACTTCACCTATTTGGGGAAGATGAGCATCTGTTCAAAAGCGCCTCCCAGCCTCTCTCAACCCTGCCAGCTGTCATGACACAGTTGTGACATGTCCCTTCTCTGTTATCAAGCTTAGTGTCAGCATGGACCTGGCTCACTAGAAAGCCCCACCAGCCCCAGGGGAAGGATGGAGGAACACCCACCCTGTTTGCACACACAGAGGACCCAGCATCAAGGAGCTGTGCTGCGATGGGAGCAGAGAGCCCTTCCTTGATGGTGCACTTGTAGCTGTTGGCATGGGAGGGACACACTTCCCTTAGGAGGCTGCTGAAACATTTAAATGTCAATAATAACTTAAAAATGAGGCAGAAGCAGAGCTGGAGATGAAGTGATCACAGGAAACGGACACACCAAGGCACCAAAATCCATGTCATGACCATCTCCTTATCCCCACTGGTGGCTGCCAGCTGCCCTCAGTGTGCAGCCTCCAAAAGAAATGTGAAAAGCTTCTTTTCACATTGCTCCTGGAAGTAGAGCAATATAAAAGGACCCGAATGCTCAGTGCAGCTGCCGGGAGAGGGCATTACAGCCCCAGGAATGGAGAAGGACCCGTCAGGGAAGCCCAGCAAGCTCACTGCTCCCCGTGTTGAAGCTACAGATCGTTCCAAAAGATTAGTTCGGGAACTGAAACTTGGAGGTATTCCAGGTGCTGCTAAAAACGAGGGGCAGTCGGTAAGAGCATCACCTGCATGCTGAAGCATCACTGCATGGGGTGCTGCAGCATTCCCCACACTGTGAGATAAGGAACATCTCTGTTGTACCTAACAGCGTGCTGCTTCTCCAGCCACCAGCTCCCCCATTTTGCTCCTAAACAAACACATATCACGGAACATTAGGAGCTGGAAGGGACCTTGAAAGATGATCCAGTCCAACCCCACTGCCAGAGCAGGATCACCCAGTCTAAATGCCACAGGAACACATCCAGGTGGGTTTGAATGTCTCCAGAGGAGACTCCACAGCCTCTCATATCCTGCAATTACACACAGAGTAATTGTTCCCACCAAGATTTAGCCACCACTTCACTCCATCCAGCTCAGACCTGAAGCTGTGAGTTCCCCAAAGCTTCTGCCCATCTTTTCTCCCCTCTTTTCCCTCTGTAGATCAGCTGGTCTAACACAAGGCATCATCTCTCCCTGTAAGTCTTACCCCAGAGTCACAGGGGAGGTAAGAGGGCAAGGGAATACATTTAGGGATGAACAAGTAAAAGTAATTTAAGTATCTGGAGGAGCTGCCACAGAAATAGCAGTAATTATAGCTTCAGGACACCCCTCTGTGACCATGAAGTGGGGTTTTCCCCCTGTGCAGAAGGAAGAAATTCTGTGATTCTGTGAAAATGTGGCATTGGGACTAGAGAACCAGGACATCTTGACCAGGACAGCTGCAGAAGCTCACCTCCTTTGCCTTCCCACATGCAGCCGAGTGGGTCCTGTCCTTTCTCTGTTTAAAAGGGGCCACTACAAACCTGCTGCACACACCCAAGAAGGCAAATGTCATATTCTGCTGTTTTGGACATCAGAAATGCACCCACACTGGACAGGTATGAAGGTTGGAGAGGGTGACCTGTGCCTGGGCCAACTTCATTAGAGGCTTACAAAGCAGAGATGTGTTGACACCCCAGTTTGGTAGAGATGGTTGGTTAGAGGCTGAAAGCTTTGGAATTTGGTGTTTGACTCCAAAGCTGATTCATGCATGAAAAAACCCCTCCACCAATTATTTATTTTTTAAAATAGTCATGAATTCACCTTTGAGAAAAGCTCCCTAGGGCTCTGAAGAGCCTTCAGATGAGCTATACTTCACTGAAATCAACAGCAACCATTCACAGAATCATAGAATGGTCTGGGTTGGAAGGGACCCCAAGGATCACAGAGTTCCAACCCCCCTGCCACAGGCAGGGCCACCAACCTCCAGGCCTGGATCTACACAAGGTTGCCCAGGGCCCCATCCAACCTGGCCTTGAACACTTCCAGGGCTGGATTTCGATGAGAGACATACAGCCCCTGCCTTTAAGTGACCCCTGCATCATCACTGCAAGGGTCACTGGAACGGCAAGTGAAGGAGAACCAAGTCATTCATTCAGGTCTGATTTCAGGTTTCGGATTTATTTTAAAATGGCTCTGCTGACCTCACACATTATCCAGCCCTGGCACGACAGGCGAGTTAGGCCAAGGCAGTACGAAGAGAACACACATTATCTGGCTGGTTTTAAAAGAGGAGCAGCCCCCATATTTCCAGGAGGGACATGGCATGAAGACATTCGCTGGCAGGCTGAAGCCGCTGCAGTCAGAAATCTGTAGGTGTGGAGTGACCAAGTCTTCTTCACAAACAGGAGAGCAAAGGCTGGTGGCAGCTGACACCACCTTAAAGCCATGCTGATGGAGGAAAGGCGCTGTAGCCATGCTGCAAGGCATGTGGGAACGAGCTGCTTGTCCTCCACAGAAGCCCATGTTAAATTTGCTTCTGCTGTTTCACATACCCATAAAATCTGGCCTCCCTCTGCAGCTCCTTGGCACACTGAGGCCATCTCCTCTGCTCTAGCTCCTGCTTTGCCTTTTTAGCTGAATTTTGTCACTTTTTGCAAACCTCCTGGCTTAGCTCCAGCTCCCTTAGCATGGGCTGTGACTCAAAGCCACATTGCTGCTCCAAGTCTCCAGTCCCAGCACCTCTTCCTTTCCCAGGGTTCTTTCTGCTCTCCTCCTCCAGAGATGTTGCTGCCTTGAGATGCAGCAGGCTGCTGTGGCACATCAGTTTCCTCAGCAACAGCGCAGTTGAGGTTTTAATCTTTGCATCATCCTACCCCAGCACTCCTTGAACTATATCAAAGGTCCTTTCCAAGCTTGTGGTTCTGTGGTTCTGTGATTCTGTGATCTTCATCTTCTTCTGTAGCATCTGTTTGGGCAGCGAGTTTCAGTCCAGCTCCCACCTCTGTACTGCACCTCCGCTCCTGTTGGTTATTCCCCATCAGAATTGGCAGCTGTCACTCTTAAGACCCTGTCTTTGACATTGTGAGCTGTCATGAGCAAGAAAAGTTTTGATCCTAGAGCATTAATTATCCATAATTTGAACCAATTTTGACTCCAAAATACATCTGCAGGCTCTCTGTTACTGCTGAAGCAAGAAAGAGTTAAAAAGTCTCGCGGTATTACGGTGGGAAGATGGAGAATCAGGCTTTGCCTATAACAATTTAACATTGAAGATGTCACCATCCATGGTACAAATGGCTTAAACAAGCTCTTAATTAGGTATGAGGTTCAAACAAATATTATTCTTGGACTTTGTTTGGACCAGTTTCACTGCCAGCCAAGGATGCTGGGCGTGAAGGAAGCAAGTGCCTACTAAGAGGCCATCACAATCTGCTCTTGCACAGCACTGCAAATGTGCCCTACTTACACCAACCTGAGGCGTTCTGAGAGACAGATGGATCAGGATACTAACAGAGATCACGGCTGAGAAGCAACAGCCTTTTCCACGCCTCACATTTCTGACCAGGCAATATTTTTGGCACTTTCTGAAAACCAGAAAAGGGGCATCAAGTTGAGAATAAAGCACTGCTGCAGCCCCAGTTGTTTTGCAAGATTATGAGTTTTGTGTCGATGGTGTTTATCCCCCAAAGCCCCTTCTCAATTCCAAACCAGATTGTTTAAATCAAGTTAAGTATCTCCATGGAAACCCTCTTTCTCAAGGAGCATCCTTGTTGGAGAGAACCACACACCCTGTTTGTTTAAAAGGGGAACACAGTTTGGTAGGAGCACAATGCCTTCCTAGAGAGGAGCCTGTGACAACTCATCAGCCAGATTTATCTCCTTGAAAAACACGTCTATTCAACTGAGACATTTTAGGGATGGCTGAAGGTGGGCTGTTGCTGCCACTAGAGTAGTCAGTTCTGCAGTCCCCTCCATTCCTGCCCCAGCTCTTGACTCTCAACATCACAGGGTCTGCCTACCCCTCTCCCACAAACTCCCATCCTGGTGAACTCCAAATGAATCGTTTGTTTAAAGAAAACTTAGAGCCAAAGTAATACAAATCAATGCCCATTCTTGAAACACAGGAAGCGTCTTGATGAAGATATTAATTGCTTCCTAATTAAGAAAGTCTTTTGTGTTTTGGAGAAGAAGGTGAGTTTTAGCCTCTCTCTCCACCAAGCCCTTCGTAGGCTGTAGCATGTTACATCATTTCTGGCATAGGATTGCTCAAGATCCCTTAAAAAGGAAGCCAATTTTCTGAAAGGATACTCAAACAATTGAATATTTTATGTTCTAATATGGAAGATTTTAATATTAATAGGCAAATAAATAATTAAGAGATTAAAATTTAAACTCAGGCAAATCAGTTCATAGAGGATATTTAAAAAAAAAAACAAAGCCACTAAAGTTCTCTAGTTGGGAGACGCTTTCTGAGTCAAGAAGTTCTCAGGCAAAATAAGCCCCAGATGTTGATTTTTAAGTTGGAGAGCTGCTACTGAAAGAGATCCCTTTAGAGAGCAAGGTGGGGTAAAGGGCTACAACAATAACAAAATAACAAAAATGATCCCTTCTTGGAAGCTTCAGGTAGTTACAAATTTTTTTAAGACTTTCTGAGGACGTAAAAAGGTGACATGCCTGTTGTCCTGGAACAAGGTCCATGCACACTGTAGTAGTCGCCTCCTTTTCCCATGTTACCACATGTGGGAAAAAATAAAAGCCTGGGACAAGATGACACATGTCCACAGGCACAGCCTTGCAGCTTCCCCTGGAGAACAAAAGGCTTTTGGCAAACTCCCTTTCAGGCAGCTAACAGAAACCAGTCAGGACTAATTCAAAGTCAATGAGACAGAAGCACATCACTAGCAGAAAAGGAGGGATAAACAGTCATTCCGGACAAGTCCTTTCCATTTATGCCATAGAGAACCCAGAAGAGCAACCTAAACACATCAACCAACCTTCCCTCCTTTCTTTGGGGAAATTCTGAGCAGAAATCCTGCTCCAGAAAAATTAGATCATGCGTGTACTCACAGATGGGGCGTACCTGCCTTAATGCTCTCATCTCACTGGGATGCTGGGGATGGAGTGGGGAAGGCAGCTAAGGAGAAGTCAGACATTAAACACATCCGTGGACTGGGTTTAATCCCCTGCTGTCAAAAGAAGGCAATTGCCAAATGTGTAAGATCAGAATGAGAAGAGATTTTAGATCAAGTGAGATCTAGCCCCTAATTCCTTTCTTCCAAAAAATGCCATCTTGAGTCTTCCAGAGGAAATACAAACAAACTCCTTAACAAAGAGAATTATTCAAAGGTAGCAGCCTTCCATTTCAGAATCTCCTCCCAAGCTCCAAGCAGAGGAGCACACCAGCAGATTGTATCCCTCCCCAGGCTGGCAGCTTTACCAGTTTCCCCAAGGAATTCACCCTTGGATATGAACTTTGTGAGGGGAAACACTTGTCTTGGTGACAGTGAATTCTCTGATCCTCTCTCAGTCCCAAGTTAAAGAAACATGGCAGTCATTTTATTAAAAATCAGTACACAGTTGAACATAAACCCAGTGTTTACAACCAACCCCTCTAGTAGTCCCAGGTTTCTGGTTGTTTTACAGACCATTAGCAACCAAAGGAATCAGTAGCATAAAGAAAACACTATCATTTCAAGAAAGTCCAAGTCCCCATGTCTCCAAGAAAGCAGCATCCACGATCAGTTTGTTTTCCATTGGACTTGCTCGAAGAAACAAGAGTTTTCAACATTATTTTGCAGGCAAATCTTATCTTTATAATCGTAATTGCTCTGTTTGCTTTATCACAGAGGACAAGGGTCTCCAAGAAGCCTCATAGCACTGATAAAATAACCCCAACAGAGCAATTTACTTTCTAGAACATCAGAAATGCTTGAGATTTGCTCAGCTACTTGAATTGAAAGTAAAGGGGGAGGAGAGGCCTCAATTCACACCATTTGGCAAAAAGATCATCCATGAATTAAGTTCTCCAACAGCTGCAGCAGGAAGCACACAGAGGCTTTCTCCATGGTGGAGAGGTGGTGTATTCATACCCTCGCTCCCCTTTTAGCTGTTACAGCCATTCACACTTCTGCTGCCGGCTTCTTCCTCAAGTCATCCAGAGCACAGAGCAGCCTCAGTGGTGTAACAGCAGCTTGGCAGAAGCAGGAGAAGTCCAGCCAGCAAAAGATTTAATTTATTAAGATAAACATGGTCTAAGGCTCCATATTATTTTTAAAAATAAACACAGTAAGAAAGATGAAAACAAACTGGCTTCGCTACGTGTAGGTCAGGTTCAGACGTTCTCAGAAGGACCTTCTCAGCCATACAAGAGACTCATCCCCTCTCTCACCCCCATCACAAGGATGGAAAGACAGTTGGTTATGTAAGATCAGCAAAGATGTGTGCCTTTCCACACTCAGTAAACAACACCTCTGCCACCCTTCAGGGCAGACCAGAGGTTTACGAATACCCCTGCAAAGAAGGAGCAGAAGGGGAGAGGGGCAGGTGAGTCAGTCTGGATGAACATCTGAAAGTCTTGCCATGACGACTGTGTCAAATCCACCACTTTAATGGTTGTTCTTGGCTGCCTCTTTAGCTGCAACAATCAGAGGGGTGAGACTAGACAGAGGCTTGGCAATTTTCAGGAACTGGTGCTAGGGAGAAGAAAAAAGAAAAAGGGTTAATATTTTCCAGGGCACAGAAGCAGAGAATGGTTTGGGTTGGAAGGGACCTTAATATTGGCACAGTGACCCTTATGAAGTCTAACAGCCAGCTCTAATCTCTGAGCAGGTGAAACCAAAAGGTCTGTTACCACCACAAGCTTCTTGTGATTGCCCTGAAGTGCTGAACAGATTTGCACCCAGCACACACTACACTGGCCAATGTTTGTACGTGTTCAAGACCAAGCAGAGCTCAGTGAATTCCCCTGGGGAATGAGAAATTCTTGTAAAATCTCTAGTGAAATTCTGAGTGGAAGGAAGACTAAAACTAAAACCTCTGTGATTGAAATACATGGCATAGGGCTTCCTGCAGGAATCGCCTCTCATTTCTCTCTTCCCAGCTGTCACAGGTCTGGTGAAACAGTTCCTTGACTTTCAACAGATACAAATAGGCAAAAAAAGCTGGAGTTTGGGGCAGAACCACAAAACCAAACAGTCACTCTCCTATACAAGGTGCTCTGTTAAGCAAAACAATATTGATTCTCAAAACAACTCTCAGATGAGATGGAAGACCCAGGACTTCTGAGCATCAGAAGGGTTCAATCACCCAAGGCAACACGCTTCAGAGATGGAAAAAAATAATCAGAGGCCAAAAGTTGGTTAAAACCAGGCAGAAAAGTTACAGTCCAAACGTCCTCCTGCTCCAAGGAACAGAACATTACTGATCTCTGGTATTTTGGGGCTGGAAAGTGCAGGAGAAAAAGTGATCTTTCAACGACTGCCATTCTGCCAGTGCTTAATGCTTCATTATAGTCTCTGAAGACAATGAGTTCAAAGCTGAATTCACACTAGACAAACAAGTGGAAAGAAAGGAAAACAAAAAAAGGGAACTGTCTCACAGTTGAGGTCTGAGTGCCCTTGATCATGTATTTGTTTTATAAAGAGCTGAAGCACATTTTCCACCCTCATGGCAAATTTGACAGAAGAAACACACAAACCATTCCTCTCATCCATAGCGGTGAAAAATCTGGCAGCTTGGTTCTCCCCTTTAACCAGGAGTTCAGACTAAGGCACCAGGTTTTCAGGGAAATAACTAATGATGGGTGCTGAGGCCCTGGCACGGGGTGCCCAGAGAAGCTGGGGCTGCCCCTGGATCCCTGGCAAGGTTCAAGGCCAGGTTGGATGGGACTTTGGGCACCCTGGGCTGGTGGGGGGTGTCCTACCCATGGCCGGGTGTTGGACTAGATGATCTTTAGGGTCCCTTCCAACCCAAATCATTCTGTGAGTAAGATCTCTCACAAGCTTTGTTCTGTCACCTCTGTAAGAACCTGGCAAAATATGGTAATGCCAAACTGCTCCCATCAAGGCAAGCCATGTGTGTTCCAAAGAGCTTTGCGATGTCTCCACTAGAAGGGAGACTACCAGAACATCTGACAGCTAGAAGCCTTCCTGCTGTCCAAATCAGAACAAGCTCAGCCAGACCATGACAACGCATGCAGATGTCAGGACCAGCTGTGTGAAGAAGCCACGGGAATTAAGGGGCTCAGCATTTGATGGGCCTGGGGCACAGCTATTATTTGAGGTTGGTTACAGAACACGCTGCACAGCTGCTGCTAGTAGGAAGCACAGCATAGAAAGGGAGTAATCTGTTAACCCTTTATCATGGGCTCAGGTTTTGGGGTTGGGTTTGTTGGGGGTTTATTTTTTCTTACAGGTTACCTTAGCTGTGCTTGTGCCTTCAGCTGATGCAGTATTTAAGACTGCAACAGGATCCCTCCATGAGCCTGGCCTAACTGAAGAGCACACGATTCAGCTCTGGTTCCCCATCACCTACCTGGAGCAGCTCTTTGGCAGAACCTCTCTTTTCCACGTCCATTTCAAGACAGCGATTTAAGAAGTCTCGGAATATGGCTGAAAGCTTCTCTGGATTCTGCAGCTCTGGAGTCCCGTTAGTAGCGATGAGATACAGGGCCTAACCCAAAAAACAAGCACCAAAGAAGCAGGAAGGTTAGATTCCATTTCTGGATTACAGAGGCACCCATTTCTCCTCTCATTCCCCCCAGTTCAATGGGGAGAAACCCCCCACACTACCTATCAGGGTGACCAATCAATGCTTAAGTTTCAGCAAACAGAATAGCTGCCGGCCCAATTTTTATGTGGACAGGATCCAATCCTTTGTTATTTTACACTCATAATCTGGGTTTGGATCCTGCAGCCCTCTCAAGGGATTAGGAGGACAAAACCAACATTCCAGACTGTGTTTACATAAGGAAGTTAACTGGCATGACTCTACCAGTGCTAGACTCCTGCAATAATTATATCCTCATGGGAGGGTACCCCTGAATAAATAGGAGATTTTGTTTTGTTGGTACTTTGCCTGAGTGCACTAAAAGGCAGGGCACAGAGGCCTAAAAAGTCAGCACTATAAAGATGCAGCTGGCTCCTTACAGAAGATGTCCAACACACCCTCAAGCAGCTTTTATCATCCTGCTGAAACAAGCAGGTTGGCTGCTATTTGGGGGTGAAGCATCCAAACACACATACCCCCTGCAACACTCAAGGAACTCAGAATTCACCCATTTCAGGATTTCATAGAACCCCAGACCAATTTGGGTGGGAAGGGACCTCAAAGCCCATAGTTCCACCCCCTGCCATGGCAGGGACACTCTCCAACAGCCAAGGGTGCCCAAAGCCACATCCAACCTGGCCTTGAACCCTGCCAGGGATCCAGGGGAAGCCACAGCTTCTCTGAGCACCCGGTACCAGGGCCTCCCCCCTCCCTGGGAAGGATTTCTGCCTCCCAGCTCCTCTCCAGCTGCCCTCCTGAAGCTGAAGGCCATTCCCCCCGGGCCTGGCCCTCCCTGCCCTTGGCACCAGCTCCTCTCCATCTTTCCTGGAGCCCCTCAAGGGACTGGACGGTGCTCTAAGTTCTCCCCAGAACCTTCTCTTCTCCAGGCTGAACCACCTCAACTCTCTCATGTCATGCAAGAAACTTCCTGGATGGATTTTAAAAGGAAACAGAAATCTGTCACAGACCTGTCAATATACAGGCCCTCTGAGCACATCACTCAGCACATGCCATGGGAGTGGGAGCAGTCTGATAGACTGGGAATTGGCACAACTTGAATTAAATGAGGCTAAATTACTGTTATTTAACCACCCTCATTTAACTCAACACCCAGTTTCTTTCCTTTCACTCTTCTTTGCTGCTGCTTTTCTCACCCAAAACCCACTTCCAGTGCAAGAGGTGGTGACAAAAGTTAGAGTTTTACTAGAGCCTTTCATCCTGCGTAGCTGAGGGAGAAGCCCTCATTAAACCAGCATAAACCCGGTTTATAAGAGCAGTTACATCCCTTCAAATCGACAGCATCTCTCTCATTAAAAAATTAACAAGGGAAAGACATCAGGAGGCACAAGTCCTGTCTGAGGGCTTATTAAGCCTGTAGATTTGTTGGGACCATACAAGGAGGAACAATCTGCCTGTAGGAAAATGCTTTGTTTGAAAGAATAGTAGCATGTTATACTTTTGAACTTAAGGAGAACTCTTCTCCACTGACAAGGCATAAGGATTCTGGAAGTCAGCTACGGCTTTTAACTAAATTAGTGACATGGAGATATGGGCTGGAGGTGGGGAAACCACACTACCGCCTTTGGAGCCTAATTGCACCATCAGGTGCAGTGAAATCCTGAGGACAGAAGATACTGGCTTACTCTCAGCGGGTTCTCATTGAGGTAGGGGGGCTCTCCTTCAATCATCTCAATGGCCATGATCCCCAGCGACCAGATATCCACTTTGGGCCCGTAGGCTTTCCGTGTCACCACTTCAGGTGCCATCCAGTACGGGGTGCCCACCATGGTGCTGCGTTTGCTCTGCTCAGGAGTGATCTGGGCACAGAAGCCGAAGTCAGCTGGAAAATTAAAGAGGAGTGGGGGGAGAAAGAGACATAGAAATGAGGAAGTTTTTCCAAAATCAACGCTTACCAATGCCAGAGCTGTAGCACACATTACCCTGTTGCATCTTCTGGTGCGTTGCTGCTGCAACTGTGAAAGGAGGGGTGATTTTGTGGCTCACACAGAAGATGGTGTTGTGAAGTTTCTAAATCTGACTCTCTGAGGCCAGAAGATTACAGAGCTGCTGACTTGTCTACGTGAACAACAAGGATCAATAAATAACCCTATACTTTCAGTCTCAGAGATATTACTTCCTCAGCAGATAGATCATCCCTCAAACAGGACTTGATTTACAGAGCAAACAACAGTCAGACTAACATACCTAAATTTATATTGATTATTTTCTTCAAATAGACAGACAGATGGAGAACCTTCATACAAAGATTGCTGGGTCCTACCTCTTGTTTGTAATTGCCTTACCAAAAGTAAACTAATTCTGTTCTTGTGAGCCCAGTAGAATCAACACAGCAAGAAGCACTGCCCATCCTGCCCCCTCCATGGCACCGCGGGTCTAATTTTAGGCCAAATGATGAAAATTAAACTGATCCCTGGCTGAGTTTTCATCAAGGGTAACAACTAGGAAAGGTACATATGGTTCACAAACAGAGCAGATTTCCAGCAGAGCCAATAAGCAGGTCAGGTCCGGAAGGTTACAGCATCTTATCCACAGGGACGTCTCTAACTTTAATCTACAGGCTGGTACCCACATACTGTGCTCAAAGAAGTTACTCTGTACCAGAACACTTTGGCCCTAATCAGGTATTCATTGCTAACCCTCCAGAGATGTGACTGTACCAAAGTACAGCTTTAGCCTAAAAAGCAATTATGTGCAAAAAAAACCACCCCACCTTCTTACTCAGCATATCTGCACTGTGTGAATTTTGAGTCATATCTGCTGTCACTGTTGACAAAAATAGATTTATTTATGCCTGTTGGGTGCTGGCCAGCAGAACTGAGAGGGAGAGAAAGGAAGCACAGTTCTGTTAAAGCTATAGGTGGAAGATAATCATTCACTGGCTTCCAGAGATATCTCTGCACGGGCAATGACAAGCACGACAGCTACCTTAGCACCACGGGGCAGAACAGTCTCAAGGTCTTCATTACTGGAGATAACACAAGGAGGAAATGATGTTTAGAGTCCAGTCTGGGTTGATGGTGTAAGATTACAGGTTTTCTAGCTACGTGGTTTGCAATTCTCCTTCCGCTTCCCCTGCCCCCCAAGTACCTGCGGTGTTTTCCAGACGGAAGAGATCGCTCACAAATAAAGACTTCTGGCCCCGCATCTTCAAACCCAGCTTTCTAGACCAGAGTAGCATTAGTTTAGCCCACAAAAAAAAAGATGTCCCAAAGCTAAGTGAACCCCAAACCTCACTTTGAACCTGGTATCAGTTCACAAGGATTCACACTTGCCAATCTCCACTAAAACCAACACCACAAAATACCTAAAGGAGGGTTTCTACAGCCTCTTCATCGCCTGGGGATCAAGCATCTCAAACACCCATCTCCCTGGCCTGGTCCAGAGCAGATAACAGGCCTGGGTTAGTAACTCAAGTCATCACCAGCAATGTTCCCCACATACTTAGTTTGACAGAGCCATCCATTCCCAGCAGGATGTTGTCACTCTTGATGTCTCTGTGAATAACTTGGTTTGAATGGAGGAATTCCAGAGCTTGGAGACACTACAAAAAAATTTTAAAAATAATTGAGACATTCTTACTGCAAATGAAATTATTCACCAGTTACAATTATCCAGTTAATGGACTTTTACAATGTGCATTTTGAGTAGCCAGGGCTATGTGTCTTAGAGTCTTCCACATATTCAGTGTGGTACAGGGCTACACAGAGAGATCCCACTGGAATCAGCAGGTCCTAGGAGGACAAGTTAGTCCCAAAAAAACCTGGAGAACAGGGATAACCAAGTGGATTTGAACCCCATTTCACAACCCAGTCCTCCCTCCAGGGTGAAACATGTTCTTGCATTAGGTTGCAGGCTTGGAAAGAACAACTGTTGCATTAGAGAAGCTGGAGACAGCTTATCGTGCAGACCAGTGACAGGCTGTAGAAAGCCTGTGTCCCCCTTCCCAATGCCAGCTCCCTCTGAGCATGAGCATTGCTTTACCTCTCTGCACACAGCTGCAATTTGTCCTTCATCCATGCAGGTTTCTGTCACGACATCTGTTAGGGAGCCTCCTGCCAAGTATTCCATGACCACCCAGAGCTCTTCTCCTACAAGGTAACTGAAGAACCCAAACCAGATTTTAGAATGAGCAGGTATGAGCATGCCACCAGTTACCTAGCCAGAATACACCGGGTTGTAAAGCTGCCTTAGAATTGCAGAGAAACCATGAAGCTTGAGAAGCATAAATGGTATTGGGGCACCAGGTACTCGTGGTGGTTTTGGTACATGGGAGGATCTGACCACAGCCTGAATGAGCAGAGGGAATGGTGAGTGTAGAGTTGAGGAAAGAGATAATGGGAGAGCAAACTACGAGTTTCCTGGCTAAATTTTTCTCCCATGAAAAGGACCCAGACTAAGATGGAGACCTAACCATACAATTCTTGCAGCTAATGGAAGAGGAAGGGAAGAACTCCTGTCAAGGATGAGGCCCAAGTGTGCTGCCAGTGTTTGGTATGCAGCATGGCTTTAGAGGGCTCTGGCATCAGAAGAGGTGGTGTGTCATCACAGCTGGCATCTTGCTGTCCTAAGGAACTGCCTAGTTTGCTCAGACCCAGGGACAATCCTGGCCGACACCATCAATGGCTGCCCATGAAGAACAGAGGAAGAACACGGGTTTTTTAAGCATCATAAATCACCTCAGGCTTTTCTCCAGTACCAAACCAGTTTGGGATTTTGCCTGAATAATTTGGAACCATTCATAAAGGCAAATGAGAACATCTTGCTGGATGTGATAGCAATTCTAGAGATTCAAAAGAAAAAAGGAAAGGCCAAAAGGGCAGGTGTTGTAGGAAAAGGCCTGTGGGAATATGGAGAGGAGACAGTTGAGGTGAGCGTGAGTTTTCTCAGCCATCTGGGATATTCTTCTCTGCTGGGAATGTGAGTGCTCGTGTCTAAAAGTAGAAGACCCAGGATGAAGACTTCAGCATTAAGTCATTTTAAAAAAAAAAAAATGAAACAACAAGCCCAAACCACCAACCACTTCTGGCCTTTTGGGCCATCTGGAAAAACATCAGCACAATCTTCACTGACAGATACAGCAGAATGACAAAGGAAGGAAGGAGGGAAGGAAGGAGGGAAGGAGGGAGGGAAGGAGGGAGGGAAGGAAGGAGGGAAGGAAGGAGGGAAGGAAGGAGGAAAGGAGGGAGGGAAGGAAGGAGGGAANGCACGGACAGAAGGAGGAGAAGGACAAGGGAAGGAGGGAGGGAAGGAGGGAGGGAAGGAGGGAGGGAAGGAGGGAGGGAAGGAAGATGAAGCTGAAGATTCATAGAATCATAGAATGGCTTCAGTTGGGAAAGGCCTTCAAGATCATCAAGTCCAACCATCTGTCCAGCCCTACTAGGTCTAACACTAGACCATGTCACCAAGCACAATGTCTACTTTTAAACACCTCCAGGGATGGTGACTCAACCATCTCTGGCCTGTTCCAATATCTGGCAATCCTTTCAGTAAAGAAATTTTTCCTAATATACAACCTAAACATCCCCTGATGCAATTTCAGGCCATTTTCCCTTGTCCTGTCACTAGCTACCAGGGAGAACAGACTGACCCACACCTCACTACAACCGACTTCTAGGTAGTTGTAGAGAGCGATGAGTTCTCCCTCAGTGTCCTTTCCTCCTGGCTAAATATACAAGGAGACAGAGTCTGGAGTTTCCTTCAGGATACAGACCCCAAGGATACACAGAATGGTCTCCAACTCCACCATGGAAGAGAAGCTGATGCCCTGGCAGTTTTTCCCCAGCATCACAGATGCCAGCAAAAGCAGTATTACCTGAACAGCAGCCCCATGGAGCAACAGAGGAGCAGCAGAATTGCTTTCAGGTGTACTCCTGCCACCTCTGGGGGGGTCATCTATCTTCTAATGGACTCTGAAAGCCACTCTGTCCACACCCTTCCTTCTTGCCCCTATGCCAGTCCTGCTTCTTCATCACTTCTGCCAAACCAGGCTCTCTGCAGATTTTATCAGCATTATCTCAACACCTCAGTGTCACCCTGGCCATGACGATGCTTCCCTTCTTTGCCAATAGCACACTCTGCAGCCCAAATCCACTGGGCCATAAGGATGAGGACAGAATGGGCTCCACCATTCCTGCATGACAATCTCAGGTTGCACGTGCTGGGAGCAAGCTGGTACCTCTCTGCAGCCAAAAGCAACGGAGCAAGCCAAGACCCACACTGTGAACCAAAGCTGTGCCAAGATCAGCCTACGGCACGTGCCAAGACCCAGGCACCTCAGTAATTGATAGATCTGACATTAATCTGACATTAACAGTGGTTCCCTGCCAGATGCTGCCAACCGAATGTCATTTCAGAAGACCAGGTCCCACTGTGGCAAGTGTACCCTTCCTCCTTTGTCCTTCTCCCCCAGCAGCAGGCAGGAGCCAGCAAGTAGTGTTCCAATATCAGCTTCGTTCAGCACTCAGGAAGCAAAGAGACACCCGAGGCCAGGCAGGAGGGAGGCAGCTCCCCAGCAACACGACTCTGCAGTTGCAGAGCTAATGGGCACAAGAACGCCCATGTCCATCCCAGTCACCGCTCTGTCCATTTGCAGCACTCAAAGAAAAGCTAATCCCTCCAAAAAACACCAGTGAGAGAAAGCAGAGGACAAAAGCAACAGCTTTTGTTGCTGGAAGTTTGAACAAGGCAGCAGGATGTGCAGCTACCCTGCAGCTGGGATGTACTGGCGAGACAAGGTCAGCGGTCAGCGATGCCAATGGGAAGAATGTGATTCTCAAACAGTTTTGCCATAATGAAGCCTCAAATCATAGAATCACAGACTGGTTGGAAGGGACCCCAAGGATCACAGAGTTCCAACCCCCCTGCCACAGGCAGGGACACCAACCCCTAGGCCTGGATCTACACAAGGTTGCCCAGGGCCCCATCCAACCTGGCCTTGAACACCCGCAGGGATGGGGCACCCACCACCTCTCTGGGCAGCCTCTTCCAGCCAGCAGAAATACACGGTTTCAGCCCAGATGCAATTCTTGTATATTTTGTTACTGCTTGTTTCATTTTGCACAGGCAATATCCTTTTGCTCTTCATAAGAAAAGGGCATCTGCCCAGCATCACTTCTCTGTGCTCACAGCTCTTTCAGAAGATTCCAGGAGCAGACTTCCTGTCCCTTCAGCAAAGTAGCTCTTTACAACCATGCACAGGCCACAGCACTGTACAAATTCAGCATCACAACTGATGCTGCCACAGAGGAGAGGCACTTTTTTTTGGCTAAGACATTAGAAGCCCATTAAGAATCCTTTTAAAGAAACAGCTGGTAAGATTGAGAAATGTGTGCAAAGCAAAAAAGTGTGCAAATGCTGCCAGCATCTCAAAGGAGAGCCTAGATACCCTGCTGATACCAAATCAGATGCCTTTTCTCCAAGGATATGGAGAGAGACCACCAAGCCATCCACAGCCCAACGCTGCCACCTACATTAAACAATGCAAGGCTGTCCCACACCTGCAGTAGCTGCAAGAGGATCACTTATCACAGAGACAAGAAAGCATTTTCCAGAGTTCTTTTGTGAAGTCTTCAAATCATGACGTACCTGTCCAAGTAGTTGACAATGTTGGGGTTTTTGTTTTCCCTCATCACAAGGATTTCATTAATAATCAGTTCTTTTTTGGGCTGCTGCTGCAAATTCATCTGTTTGATTGCAACCTGAAGTGAAGAAAGACCAAGGAAACCATCGTTAACAGGAGTCCCTTTGAAACCTGCCCATACTAACATCAATTTTTAGTCCCCCATTCACATGAAGTGGGAAAGGACTTTTTCATTGTGGGTTGTTCAGATATTTAGTAACTCTGTGAGTTTCACATATTGGTGTGGAACTTCCTGTGCTCCAACTTGAGGCCATCACCCCTTGTCCTCTCCCCATGGACCACGGAGAAGAGGCTGGCCATTTCTCCCTGTGTCCCACACTTCAGATATTTATCAACATTGATCAGATCCCCTCTCGGTCTTTTCTCCAGGCTGAACAGCCCCAGGTCACTCAGCCTTTTCTCATAGGGGAGATGCTCCAGGCCTTTAATCATCTTCATAGCCCTTCGCTGGACTCTCTCCAGCACATCCCTGTCTTTTTTCTACCAGGGAGCCCAGAACTGGAAACTGTACTCCAGGTGGGGCATGATCACAGCAGAACAGAGGGGGGAGGATCACCTCCTTTGACCCTTTGACGTGCTGGCCACGCTCCTTTTAATGCCCCCCAGGATCCCATTCGCCTTCTTGGCCCCCAGGGCACACTGCTGGCTCATGGCCAACCTGTGGTCCACCAGGACCCCCAGGTCCTTCTCTGCAGAGCTCACAGAGCTCCTTTCAAACAGGTCAAAGGTGTTTAACTCTATATTCAACTCTCTGCCCTACCAGTACTTCAGGAGAGCAGCTGTCCCTCAGACAAGCCCTCCAAGCACTAAGACTACTCAGCAGGAGGCAGAAACACTTCCACAGACAGTATCACCCAGCCCTACTTGGTCTGATATTTAGGCAAAGGGAGCAAAATATAATTACACCTTTACAAAGCTGCTGCCAGCAGAGAAAAGGCCGAGGCAAATGGAGGGGAGCCAGTAACTCACAACTCAGGATGAAAAGAAACAAACTACCTGGTGCCAACATAGGCAGCCACAGTGAGCAGTTTGATTGTATAGCAGTGGAGACCAGAGAAAATCCTAGCACACAGGAAGGCAAGGACAGACAGACACCATGCTTCTCTCCCACTGTATTCAAGGCGGCTGCCAAACAGTATTTAAAGACTATAACCCCCTCACCCCATGCTGCTCTTTGCGCAAGACCAGAGAGGAGAATGAAAGATGAAGATGAGAGGGAAGGCATTTGTTGCAGCTAAAGAAATCCCAGACCAGTGCTGAGGGAGCTTGAGAAAGGCCCCTGTGCTTCCTCGCTCCTGTTTGGAGTTAGACCATGGTCCAAGGGCACATGGGGGTGCTTTCCTTATCTACAACTGTCCCAAGCATCAGGATACAAAATAAACAGCTGTAGTTGTACTACATCATAGAATCCCAAGCTGTGTTAGGTGGGAAGGGATCTTTAAAGTTTGTGTAGTCCAACTCTCCTGTAAGGAGCAGGGACATCTTCACTAGATCAGGTTGCTCAGAGACCCATCAAGGCTGAGCAGGGATGGGGCCTCCATCATCTCTCTGGGCAACCTGTGCCAGTGTCTCACCACCCGCAGAGGGAAAAACTTCTTCCTAAGGTCTCATCTAAACTCTCCCTGCTCTAGTTTAAAACCATTGCCCCTTGTCCTATCACTCCATGGCCTTACAGTTCTTCCCAGTTTTCTTGTAAGTACCTTCAGGGACTGAGAGAGGCTCTGAGGTCCCTCTGGAGCTTTCTCCAGGCTGAACAAGCCCAAGTTTCTCAGCCCGTCTTTTTAGGAGAGGTGCTCCAGCCCCCAGATCACCCTCATGGCCTCCTCTGGACCCACTCCAAGAGGTCCATGTCCTTCTTGTGCTGAGGGCTCTAAAGCTGGACATGGCACCCCAGGTGAGGTCTCCCCAGAGCAGAGCAGAGGGGTAGAATCCCCTCTATTGATCTGCTGGCCACGCTTCTTGTGATGCAGCCCAGGAAGCCATCGGCCTTCTGGGCTCCGAGTGCACATTGTTGGCTGATGTCCAGCTTTTCATCCATCAGCACCCCAATTCTTCTCCGCAAGGGTGCTCTCTATCCCATCATCCCCAGCCTGTGTTGCTAATGAGACTGGCTAGCCATCATCAGTGAAAATCTTCAGCATTTTTAACCCTGGGAGCTGCCTGAGGCTCCTGCAGTGCAAAATAAAGGAGTTTCCTCCCAGTGCTTTCAAAATGCATTGCTGTTCACTTCGCTCCTGAGCTTGAAGGACCGGTAGCAGCGTGCTCCTCAGAAAGGAACAGGTCAAGAGCAAGCCCAACACAAATTTAAAAATCCAGGGCCCAATCACACTAATGTCATTGGACTCCTTTAAAAGTCTGGTGTAATATAAGAGTTCAAATATTCACACAGGAATCATTGAAGGGGGTCCAGAAAGAAAGCTGAAAAATATCAGAAGACCTTATCTTCCTATAAAATTTCTCCTTGCTTTAAAATAAATCCAACACCCCTTCCTCAAGAGTCTGCAATTCCTCTGGAACTGGAAAAGGAGGTTGAAGGACTTTCAGCCAAAAGCACAGTTATGAAATTTATTGGTGGATGAGCCTGACATTGTACAAATGCAAAGTAGACCCACATTGCTGTAGACTTCCATAAATATATTTGGAATAATGCATACACTTGCCTCTTAAAAATCCTCCATCCAGCAATAATGATTTCCAGAGATGCTGTATGACCATCTCTACTCGTGTATTATGCATGAGTGCAATACGCCGGGCACCTTCCAGTGCTTGGGGGTGGGAGGGGAAAGACAGACAGACAGACAGACATTCCTTGTCTCTCAATTCAAGGGCAGAAAGCAAGTGGGTAAAGGATGTGAGAGGAATTATTTCCATGCAAGTCAACTAGCGTAAGCGTAGGAAGCAAAGGAGCAGAAGGGGTATGAAAGAGTTGAAATGGGGACAAGCAGGGACCATAGGGATGAGGAGATCAACTTCCACTGAGCAACTATCCAGTCCAAACGTTTGCTTCTGGCCTTTGTGCTCACAGAAAGATTCTTTACAAATATGAGATGATTCAGGAATCAAACCTTGGGGAATCATTTTTTCCAGTTCTCTGCTCAGACTGCTCAACCGTGACTCGTTAGCAAGGAAATAAATACCTCATTAGCAATAAGATGTCATGAACCCCTGAAAGACCATCTTTATTTTGTAGTGTTAAGTTGAACTTTTAGGACCCAATCTAAAATCCACTGTGGTGGTATTCCAGTAGCACTTACCTCCTGTCCTGTAGCTATATCCATTGCTGTGTAAACTGTACCCGAGGCTCTAAATAAAAGAGGGAAAAAAACAAACCCGCCTTTATTAGTGCTTCCTAGCAAGACTGAGACCCTTCCCACTTGTCTCTAAGTGCTCTCAGTCCCATTCCTCTTCATGCAATAATTCCAGTGGTAAATAGCATCTGAAATATTTCTGAGCCAAGAAAGTAGAAGCCAGAGAATTTACGGGGAACAAAGCTCCTCCTAAGGGTCATCCAAACCCTTTGGAAGGGATCTCAAGAGCTCATCGGGTCCAACCCCCCTGCCAAAGCAGGGTCCCTAGGACAGGTCACACAGGTCGGTGTCCAGATGGGTCTCGAATATCTCCGGAGAGGGAGACTCCACACCCCTACTGGGCAGCCTGTCCCAGGGCTCTGTCACCCTCACCATGAAAAAGTTCTTCTGATCTCCATGATTTGCACCAATTTGCCTCACCACAGCTTCTCCCACAACCTCTTCTTTCCTCCTACCCTGCTAAGAGGGGGCACAACACCCGCATGGAGGAAAGTTGATTCAGAAAGCAAAAACGTAATTTGAAGATTATCTTGCATGCTGAAAATAAGCAGTTCCTTCCCTGCTTGCAGCTATATTTAGCACCCTGCACATCTAATGACATATTGTCTTACATTAAAGTGCAATAGTACAAAAAAAATCCAGTTCCTGCAACTCAAGACTTTGCCAGAAAAGGGAGAAGAGCTGTGGAAGGGAGTGGAACCCACCAAAGCAACACACACTCACATTGCCCCCCCAAAAGACACAAAAGAAAATGAAATAATAAGCCAACAAAATAAACCCTCCAAAGCATCACCAACAGCTTTTCCAGCAAACTAACTTAGCCTTGTCTCAGTGCCTCCTCCTTAGCATAAGGAAAGGTATAGGGGAGAAAGAAGGAGCTTATACTGACCCTTGTCCGATCTTCTCGAAACACGTGTACTTCTTTTTTGGATCACCCACACTCACAATACTTCCTACAAAAAAAAAAAAACAGAACAAAAAGAAAAGGATTTGATAAGCATTTTTTCATACAGTTCTAATAACCAAATGTACTTTAAGAGCAGCCCTGTGGCCACAGTGTGCTCTGCTGAGCCTCGTGGACCTCTTGCCAGAAATCCAGAGACACAGAAACACTGAGGAAGTCCTTGGTTATTTACACACGTACCAGCTGCAGCATCCCCTTTTAACAGCTATTTCCCCTCAGAAATGGTGTAACACAGACATTAAGGTTGTTTAATTGTCACTGACTGCTTGATGTTGCACATAGGGTGGGTATACATCGACCCCACAAGTGTAAGTACAATTATTTGCTGGAAACCAGCTTCAACACTCACAGAATCACTGGGTTAGAAAAGACCTTTAAGATCATCGAGTCCAATTGTACCTGTCCTGTGCTAAACCATATCCCTGAGCACCTCATCTACGTGTCTGTTAAACACATCCAGGGATGGTGAATCAACCCCCTCTCTGGGCAGCCTGTTCCAGGCACCAACAACTCTTTCAGTGAGAACTTTTCCCTAACATCTGATCTGACCCTGCCCTGGTGCAGCTTGAGCCCATTTCCCCATCTCCTGTCCCCTGGCTGAAGATACCACCCTCCTGGCAGGTCAGTGTAGGTGGTGATAAGGTCTCTCCTCAGCCTCCAGATTGAACAGCCCCAGCTCTCTCAGCCGCTCCTCAGAGGATTTGCCCTCCAGCCCCTTCCCCAGCCTGGTTGCCCTTCTCTGGACACGCTCCAG
Source organism: Zapornia atra (assembly GCA_013400835.1). Classification (NCBI taxonomy): domain Eukaryota; kingdom Metazoa; phylum Chordata; class Aves; order Gruiformes; family Rallidae; genus Zapornia; species Zapornia atra. The sequence goes on along the minus strand of VZTU01031020.1, from coordinate 13,114 downwards.
GATCTCGATGTCCTTCTTGTAGTGAGGGGCCCAGAACTCTGGATGATCTAGGATGCCCCTGCACTGCAACGTGCTCTGACTTTGAAGGCAAGGGCTTTGTTCATCTTTGAGCTGACAGTCTGTTGCCAACCTAGCCAAAGATTTTCCTACACCACAACAATTTCTGGCAAAACAAAAGTAGTTACGATATCTCTGTACCAGCAGGACCGTAGCAGTTACTGACCCAGTGACTGGGTTGCAGGACTCAGGAGGTTAGCTGGAGAGACCCTTCAGAGCCCAATTTCCCCCGGCCATTGCTCAGCTGCTCTTCTACAAATCCATCAGTGCAGGCTTTAGCAGCAGTTACCATGCAACTACAGCACTGCTCTGGTTTTGAAGAGCAACCCGAGGCAATCTCAGCTTATTTTTCCATAATGTGGCTGCTGAGGCAGAAGAAAGCCTATTACTGAGTCACTCAGAGGGAAAAGCACATTGCCTGGTGCTCTGCGACATGGGGGAGCGAGGGGCCACTCCAGCTCAGGGTGGGTTTGGTATCTACAATGAACAGAGTGTCTTCTTTACAAGGGGAGGGAGCTCTCAGCTCCAAGGGCAGGCAGTGGGAAGGCTTCATAGATGTGCTGGAGTTCCACACAGGTAAACTGAAGCTGATAAAAGAATGATCACTGAAACTCACCACTCCCCTCAAACACTAACCTGAAATTCGTGACATCCCTACGGCAGGAACCACCTCCTTTTTAGGAAGATCCAAGCAAATAATTCCTAGAGCTCAGCTGGGAGCAAGTCCCCTCTCTAACAGCACCAGGGTGGCTAATAGGAGGGAGGGATGCAGACCTGCAGCTGCGTCAGTGTGTGCAAGCCACTCGAGCTGCCAACATATGGTGCTGCTTTCGCAGGGGTCTGGGGCTGAGCCTGAGCAGATGTATATTGGCAAAGAAACTGCTCGTGGTTGTCAGGCCAAGAAATCCAGTAGCAGGGAGAGTAAGAGCAGGCTATTTTCAGATGCTGCTGGAGAGCAGCCAAACCCAGAGGGTTTAGGGCAGACAGAGGTAAAGGAAGGGAGAAGAGGGTGGGAAGAGAAATAAAACTATATAAAACCCACCAAACGATTACAGAACTGACACTGCCTGCCCCAAGGATAAGTATTTCTGGACAAATGTTCATAAACTTTCCCTCAAAGCCTAACATGGGCTACAAGCTCAGGCTGTGAGACAGGAGAATGCTTCCCTGATGCAGTAGCAGGCCAGAATGCTGCAGGGACAAGAGGCAGTTGCCAGTCTTGCCCTGGTTAATGCTCTCATCTGTAAAATGGGGTAACACTTCCTACCTTCCAAAAAGTCAGGTGAGGATTCATCACTGTTTGCACCAATGCTGTGTTAACACTAAGAGGTGGGGATTTAGCAGCTTCGTTTTCACACAAGTACAGAACATTAGGAGTTGGAAGGGACCTTGAAAGATTTAGTCCAAGCCCCCTGCCAGAGCAGGATCACCCAGGCTAAATCACACAGGAACACATCCAGGTGGGTTTGAATGTCTCCAGAGAAGGAGACTCCACAACCTCTCTGGGCAGTGTGCACCAAGCACCACGTGCTGGAGCAAGCAAGGTGTCAGAAGGTACATTTGCCTCCCTGCACCCCTAAGAGTAGCACCTGCATTTCTCTTCATTACAGAAGTGAGTGCATTTGGCTTAGAATAATACTTTTGTCCTGCCACAATGCCAGCTTGCCCAACCTGGTCCCAAAAATGTCTTGAATCCTTAATGGTAGAAAGGTCCTGCTAATGAAGTGTGTGAGTGAAGTTGCTGCTTTGAAACAATGAGTTTTCCAATAGTGAGTGGTTCCAGTTAACATGCCATCAGTTCAATTTAGGTTTCATTTAGAGGAATGAGGTAATCATATGCTATTTTAATATATATATTTTTAAGTTATACCCTCAGATTAAATGTTCCTTCATCTAACTACTGTTTCTTGCTTCACAAAATACTGACCTTTAGGGGTATACCCTCAACCAAGGAGACCAGCCTGACCATAGAGGTGCTAACATAGTAATAGAATCAAAATCATAGAACGCTTTGGGTTGGAAGACACCTCAAAGCCCATCTAGTTTCAACCCCCTGCCACAGGCAGGGACACCCTCCACTAGCCCAGGTTGCCCAATGCCCCATCCAACCTGGCCTGGAACCCTGCCAGGGATCCAGGGGCAGCCTCCGCTTCTCTGGGCACCCTATGCCAGGGCCTCAACTCCCTCAGAGTAAAGAATTTTTTCCGAATGTCCAAACTAACCCTGCCCTCTTTCAGCTTAAAGCCATCGCCCCTTGGCCTGTCCCTGCACTACCAGGTGAGCAGCCCTTCTCCCACTTTCCTGTAGGACCCCTTTAAGTACTGGCATGCTGCAATTTGGTCTCCGCGGAGCCTTCTCTTCTCCAGGCTGAAAAAGCCCCTCTCACAGCCTGTCTTCATAGGAGAGGTGCTCCAGCCCCCTGATCATCTTCGTGGCCTCCTCTGGACTCGCTCCAACAGCTCTGACTTGACATCATTGACAAGCAAGGCACGTATGTAATTAATACAGGATTAGTAGTTCAAAGCATAAGAAACACTCGCCCCGAATAAAAACTGGCCCAGGCTGAGGATAGCAACCAATTGCAGAGACAAAGCAGTTCAGCTGTTGGATAGACACAGCATAACCCAAAAATACCAGCAAGCAGAGCTCTTGAACTGGAGGTAGGGACTGTTACAGAGACTAGCACACCTCAGAGGGATGTGATGAATTTTTCACAGAAGCAGGTGAAATTTGGGTCCCCACTCTACGTTAAAGCACTGAAAAGCAACCAAGTCACTTTACAGGATGGTATTGTGGAAGGAAAACTTGGGGATGCATTAATTTTCTCTCCATCTTTTAGCCACCTTACATCTAATGTCGCATTACAAGCAGTCACACTTGAGCCATCGAGATGCAGAACAATCTCAGGCTCTGAGGTTAAGTAGATGGAACTTATTTAGGGCTTGTTTTGCAGAGCCTGAATATCTCTAACTCCTTGGGGACTTCAGTTGGCATCAGAGGTGCTCAGCTTACATTTTGCTGTCTCTTTATATCTGCCCCCAATTTTGGCACACAGTCACAACGTGATGTCTCCAGTACAGGATCTCAAAATGGGCATGTGAAAACATTTCAGCTCAAGATTTTGAGAAATCAACCCAGCAGGACCAGGAATTTAAGGTGTTGTTTTTTTTTTTAAAAGGACATACTTAATTTTTCCAAGATCTCCTCATCTGACATTTTTGGCTTTTTCTTTTGTTTCTCCATGTTCCTGACCAGCATGTCGGGTGCCGCTGTGCTGTTTTCTGAGGGAGAAGAAATAGGAGAGGTGGCCGCATCTCTGGTAGGAGGAGGAAGAGGTTCTATCACAGAGCGGGTGTATATCTAGTTTTGTTGAGAAAAAAAAATACATATTAATATAATTTAAAGACTTCTCATTATTGAGAAGAATTCGTCTCATTATTGCTCTTGTTGCTGTGAGGGATGCATTTCTATAGCTACATCGTTAACATCTAATGTTAACAAGGACTATCTCATTGTCATCCTCAACGAAGCAGGTGACAACATAAAGGTGTTCTGCTGGAAGGAATGGCTCCCACCTCCTCCCTCCTGCTCCCAAAAGGGCTCAGCACCATGCCACGCAATGGGGATACAGAGTCACAGTCAAGACCTGACTGTAACTGCAGCAGTGGGGGCTGAAGGAAGTATTTCTGCTCACAGATTTTGTGTGTTCAGGTCGAGGAGCTATCACAGGGGGTGGAGCTGCATCATCTTCATCATCTTCATCTTCAGACACTGAGGGCACTGCAGGGGTCTCAGAGACAGCCTTCACATTCTGCATGTGGTTATACAAATAGCACAAGTAAAACCTTACTTGTTTGTTATAAACAAAATCACAAACATTGCATGAATCTCCCAACAGACACTCCATTGGATCAAGAGCAGGAAAATAACAGAATCACAGGATGACTGGGTTGGAAAAGACCTTTAAGATCATCAAGTCCAACCGTTCCTGTCCTATGCTAAACCATATCCCTAAGTACCTCATCTACCCATCTGTTAAACACATCCAGGGATAGTGACTCAACCCCTTCCATGGGCAGCTTGTTCCACATCACAAAAACTCTTCCAGGGAACAACTTTTCTCTAACATCTGATCTCACCCTGCCCTGGCACAGCTTGAGCCCATTGCCCCTTGTCAAATCTCCTGTCATCAGGCTGAAGAGACCATCACCTACCTCTCTACACCCTCCTGTGAGGTAACTGTAGGTGGTGATGAGGTCTCCCATCAGTCTCCTTCTCCAGACTGAACACCCCCAGCTCCCTCAGCCGCTCCTCAGAGGATTTGACCTCCAGCCCCTTCCCCAGCCTGGTTGCCCTTCTCTGGACATGCTCAAGGACCTCAATGTCCTTCTTATGGTGAGGATCCCAGAACTGGACCCAGCACTCGATGTGCAGCCTCACCAATGCCCAGTACAGGGGCACAATCCCCTCCCCTGACCTACTGGCCACACTATTTCTGACACAAGCCAGGATGCCATTGGCCTTCCTGGCCACCCGGGCACACTGCTGGCTCACGTTCAGTCTGCAGTCAACCAACACCCCCAGGTCCTTCTCTGCCTGACAGCTGTCTAGCCAATCTCCCCCAAGCCTGTAGCACTGCATGGGGTTGTTATGTCCCATGGGCATTCTCATTCTAAATGAGGATTGACATACAATGGCACGTAATAAAGGACAATGGTGGAAATGTTCTCCTCCTCTTTTTTTGCAGAGTCCTAAGCACTCAGAATACGTTGCCTGAGGAAGGGAGCAAAACAAGTCAACTCTAAGTAACAGCATGGAAGAGAGAAAACAAGAGATGATGCAAGGCACCTTTCTTCTGTCTCACACGCACGTGCAGAAACGTGTCGTGGCTCCTAACAAAGCAAACAGGAGTTGTGCCTGCTCTGCAAAGGACAGAGTAAAGGTCAAGCAGAGAGGAGGAGAACCTTTTATTTCCTTTTCTGCTGGAGATTAGTTTGGTTAATCAATACTAATCAACATTAGTTTTGGTCAATCAGATTTTACAGGTTAGTAATTAAACTGTTATACCACAATTACAGAGACATATAAAATCCAAAGTGGGGTGGTTATCAAAGGCTAGGTACAGGAACAGATAAACTTCTGTGAAAACAAAGCTATTTCTATTCATTAATTTACTAATCTATTCACTAATAAAAACCACCTCTGCCCACTTGATTCTCTCCCAGTTGAAAAGAAAAAAGTTAAATAAGTCTGATTGTTTTTATCACAAAATCCCAGAAGATTAGGAGTTGGAAGGGACCGTGAATGATCATCTAGTCCAACCCCCCTGCCAGAGCAGGATCACCTAGACTAAATCACACAGGAATGCATCCAGGTGGGTTTTGAATGTCTCCAGAGAAGGAGACTCCACAACCTCCCTGGGCAGCCTGGCCCAGAGCTCTGTCACCCTCACAGTGAAAAAGTTTCTCCTTATATTCACATGGAACCTCCTATGCTCCAGCTTGCACCCATTGCCCCTTGTCCATCACTGAGAAGGAGCCTGGCTCTATCCTTTTGACTCTCACCCTTTACATATTTATAAACATTAATAAGGTCACTCCTCAGTCTCCTCTTCTCCAGGATAAAGAGGTCCAGGTCCCACACCGTCTCCTCATAAGGAAGGTGTTCCACTCCCTTCATCACCTTGGTGGCCCTGTGCTGGACTCTTTCAAGGAGTCTCCTGTCCTACTTGAACTGAGGGGCCCAGAACCAGACACAATATTCCAGGTGTGGTCTCACCAGGACAGAGTAAAGGGGGAGAAGGACCTCTTTCGACCTACTAACCACCCCTCTTCTAATATACCCAAGGATGCCATTGGCCTTCTTAACCATGAGGGCACACTGCTGGCTCATGGTCATCCTGCTGTCCACCAGGACCCCCAGGTCCCTCTCACCTACGCCGCTCTCCAATACATCTTTATAAACATGCATTCACTATACAAATAGGAAGATTTTAGACCACTCAGCAAACTAAAAGTTTACACGCCGTTTGCTTTATGCAAATTTTTAAACCCCCAAATTTGAGGCAGAAGGTGGATATGAGGCTTACCAACGTGTTGGATGAATTGTAATCCTCTGCTGATTTATCTGAAAGAAACAGGTAGCAGTGCTGTTATAATGAGTTGTGAACACAGAAGAAGTGGGGAGAGGAGAAAGGGACACTTCAGAAGGGACAGGGAAAAGGGCTGCTCCCGAACCTGGGCATTACCTTCAGCTCCTCAGAACAAGCCAACACATGGCAGATATGGAAATCGAGGGTAAAAAAGTTCTGCAGGGAAATGCAGGGGTCCCAAATCAATACAGCATGGGGGGTGGGATTTCTCAGAGCAACACCTGAATGAATACTGTCTGTCCATACACACAGAATACTTTCATGGCTAAATGACCAGCAGAGGCATTGCAGCTAGCCCAGGACCTGCAAGGTGCTCAGTCACCTAAACTTCCAGGAATGGCAACAGAGAATCCCACAAGTCAACTGGTGGGGTTCTTGTTTGACTATCTAGACACTCATGGTGAGCATTTGTGCTTTACCCCTGCCTGGACCCTTCCTAATTAATACCAGTTCTGGTGACATGGCTCCATCATCTTAAAAAAAACCAAAGCAGGGATTAATATTTAGAAGGGAAAGGAGTTAGAGTTGATAGGGAAAAGGAACAATTGGTTGCAGGAGTCCTCCTGTGGGCAGGAAGCACACCACCTCAGCAGCTTTGATTTTTAGAGGAATCCAGCCAGCAGTTATCAGGCACATTGGAGGTGAACCTCAATCACAGCACATGGGAGCAGAGAGACCCTCACCCCAAACATTCACGAAGCAACACCCACACTGGAAACTGAAACTGGTGCAAAGTTTAGCTGCCTCTTCTCTCCAGGGATTTTCAGCACTGGGAACCCAACACCAACGCTCCGGGATCTAGTTTCCAGATCCTGGCTGTAAGCTTCAGGAAACCTTTTTGGGTTTGGGGATTTAGGCAGCTGACTGACGTCTTCTGCAGCTGTGCTGCAAGATTATTGTTATAGATTAGATTATTCTGCATCAGGATTAACAGAACAGCATTTTGAAAGGAAAATGTGTGCTTGAGCAGCTGGAGAATCTCATTCACCTTTTCCTGGAAAGGACAGATCTACTCTTTGATTAAATGAAAGAAACCCCACCACATGTAACAACTAATGGAAAGTTGGCCAAAGGGATCCCCATGTACCTGTGAAACTCATGTATTTCTGGCTGTTGGAGATCTTCTTGGAGTTGTAAAACTCCAACACATCCAGCACAGCCTGAGGGTTCTTCTTCTGCTCAGACTTGGTAATGTTGGAAGTCTGCAGTAAGCGCGCCCATTGCTCCGGCATTCCCTGTGGGGAGAGGGGCCTGGTTAGCTCACAGTGAGCCGAGCTGGGGGGTTCACAGCACACACAGGAACAGCCTCAAGACAAAAAAAACCCCTACCTTTATGCACAGGTATACACATATTTACATATATATTTATATATAGCCAAGAAACACTATAGAAGGAACTTACAGCGTGTAAAATCTAATGCAATAAATGAAGTTTATTTGGGTCTTGTAGCACTGGAGCTCTTTGATAACAGTAGTTTGGTGCCTGCTGTAACCAAAGCTGGGAAAGGAGATGTTAACCTCACATATGAAGCTCAGGATTCCATGACAGGGATATCAATTTCAGCCAAAAAAAATCAATCCATCTGGAGTAGGACCTGACTTGTACCATTCCCCACAAGGAAGAATAAGAGTTTGTGTAGACAAAGTGACTGGGATCCTCTGTCAATAAAGTTACCCTGGACAGACCACCTGGGTAATGGCCACTGGTCCATCTGGGTTAACTTGGGCAAGTCTAGAAGCTGACATGCAAAAGGCAACTGTAGACACAGTTCAGGTTAGGAGAGCAAAGACCCTGGAAAGAGCATATTAAAGACAGGTAAAACCAATCTGCTCACAAACAACTTCTGCTGCTGTTAAATACCATCTCGTAATTAAATTAAGAAGACTAATATGATGAAATACAACTCTGCTTTCATAGCATTTTGCATGTCAACAAAACCCATAAAAGCATCTGACATTTAGCCTTAGGCCAGCACATACACGTCCTGTCATAACCTGTTACGCACAGTTGTGTGTCTTCTAAAGGGGAGCTCTCGTTTGCTAGGCAGACTGTTATAGACCTAATCCAGCTCCAGAAGAGGAGGGGAAGGGGAGAGAGCTATACCATATTTTGCTGTCCACATTAGCAAAAAAAAACCAGAAAAGAAAAAGTCTGCTGGCAGTCTGAGCTCCTGGGATGTGCCAAGTTTGACAAATAGTCTCTCAGCAGAAATTAGTGGGTAACCTCTGCAGACGTGTTTCAAAGGAGATCAAACTAGATGATGGTAATAGCCTTTCCAGCATTACTATATAAAAGATTAATGGGTCCTGGCTCCTCCCAGCAATAAGCCAAACCACATAGTTGTCTTCTCCAGATTCACTTACTGTGAATTCTCCCGTGACGGCATCAAACCCCACATGAATCGTGTGTTCAAAGTCTGAAGGCAGGGAGATCTCTGGCCTCTCTTTCTCTTTCTTTTTATTGGCTAGAAGAAACAACAGCAGCAACAAAAAAAACATCCATTAATACATCAAGAATTAAAATCTCCCCAACAGCTTCCAATTTATCTGCCCATCTTTTGCTAGTCACAGGGTTTTCATTTGGGACAGAGAAACAGCAAGGTTAAAAACTTGTTGACTCACTTATGAGCAGCCACAGGGGGACTGACAAGAAAAATCAAAGTCCCATAACACAGGACAAGCGTGAGACAAGGGAAAGGAGAAACTTTTTCACTGTAAGGGTGATGCAGCACTGGGACAGGCTGCCCACAGAGGTTGTGGAGTCTCCTCTGGAGACATTCAAACCCACCTGGATGTGTTCCTGTGGGATTTAGTCTGGGTGATCCCGCTTTGNGGGTGGGGTGTGGATTAGATGATCTTTCAAGGTCCCTTCCAACTCCTAACGCTCTGTGATTCTGTGAAACTGCTATTTTAGGCATGTCAAGTATCAACTGGTAGCGCTAGACTTGTTAGCACAAGTTATTTACCTCCATAGTCCCTCAAACTGATACAGGTGAGAAGCAAAAGCACTCCGGTGGCTGTAGGTGGGAGCCATGAAGTTTTGAACACATTATTTAATTCATTGCTTTAAGCAACTCAAAAAAAATACGATGTGCTGTTAAATGCATGCTTGCCACGCAGATTAAAAAAGGGACAAAATTAACAACACATATTTCTTGTGGATTGCTTCCTTCCCCCTACATCCTCAAAGCAGATTTTAGGAAAAACCCAAAATACAATGTGCTTTTGCTACAAAATCGTACGTGAGCACAACCAATTCTGGTTTTCTGCTCAGAAAAAGAACTAAAGGTAGTTGTAATGCCTTGCTTGGAAGACAGAGTGAGAGGGGCAGAATCTGGCAGGTGAGGAGCCATGAAGAAACTGAAAAGAAAATAAACCAAAGCAGATGTACCCTGCAAATGTTCAAGTCAAGTCTTCAAACAAGATTATCATTATGCCTTGGCTTAAATTCATCCATATTCACGACATATTAAGGGCTCCACCTTCCTTTTAGTATTTATTCTAGTGAAGAAATTGAGGTCAGTTTAAGGAAGAACGACATTCTACTCAGCTTTGCTTGCAGTTATGAAATAAGCAGAGGCAGGAGAAGATGACTAAACCACTCATGTGTTCCCAGCTCCTGCCTTCTGTATCTGAAGCCAAACTGTATTAGCTTCATGGCTGACATTCCCCGGTGTGTTTTTTGGCAAGGTGAATGCTGAACCGCAGGTATTTTGGGAACCTGTGAGGCTAACGCTCAATACTGCTATTATTTAAGATGCTGATGGTGGTTAGTCGTGTAGAGATGATCAGGGCTTGCCCCAAAGGAGCAAATCCTGTTTCCTTCAGTGCCAGCACAGGCACTGTTCTCTGCATCGTTACAGAGTTACCGCTGCACGGAGTAATTCTGGAAGAAGAAAAAGGATCAGATGCTCCATTTGGGACACGAAGATGGAACAGATTGTTTTCTTTCTAACAAAGGGGATGGGGGAAGCTGAATCGTAGAAGAGCAACGCAGTTGCCAAAGGGAAGGAGGAGAGAAAAAGAGAAAGCTGCAATGCTGGAGGAGACATCGTGGAGGGGAGAGCTAGAAGGAGACAGGAGCAGCTGCTGGTTAGCAGATGGTGAGCATCTGCAGCACGGAGGCCTGCTAAAGAAGGAGCAAGCAGCTGCATCCAGCAGGTACGCAGAAGAAGCTGCATGCATTAGCGGTGGATGGAAAGCAGGAAGAAAAGAGAAGCAGAGAGCCATGAGAGGTACCCTATTCTGTAGGCCTGTCTAGAGGGTCAGTCCGTTCCTCCAAACCAAAGAGTAAGGTGGCAGCTCAGCCTGGAAGCCCATCATTTTGGTGAGCAGCTGCACCAGCACTGGATGACTGCTGAAGATCTGAACATATCCATAAAAAAAACCCCACCTTAAGGGCATTAAGCTGCTATCCAAAATGTCCATACACTTAAGATTCTTTCTCCTATTTCTACACTCAGACAACCCAAGCTCCTGCCACACACCAAAATCCCTTCTCTGCATCCAACCCTGCCAGCATCCATTCAAACAGCAAACCACAATGGCTGCTAACTTATCCACAGCAGGAGACAGAGGCCTGAACAGGCCTCAGCTCCATAGAAGAGTACAAACAGTTCTGGAAGGATCAAAGACAGAGAAGGACCTGGGGGTGTTGGGTGACTGCCAAATGAACGTGAGCCAGCAGTGTGCCCAGGTGGCCAGGAAAGCCAAAAGCATCCTGGCTTGTATCAAAAACAGTGTGGCCAGCAGGTCTGGGGAGGTGATTGTGACCCTGTACTGGGCATTGGTGAGGCTGCACATCGAGTGCTGGGTCCAGTTCTGGGATCCTCACCATAAGAAGGACATTGAGGTCCTGGAGTGTGTCCAGAGAAGGGCAACCAGGATGGGGAAGGGGCTGGAGGTCAAATCCTCTGAGGAGCGGCTGAGGGAGCTGGGGGTGTTCAGTCTGGAGAAGAGGAGACTGATGGGAGACCTTATCACCACCTACACTGACCTGACAGGAGGTTGCAGAGAGGTGGGTGATGGTCTCTTCAGCCAGGTAACAGGAAATAGGACAAGGGGAAATGGGCTCAAGCTGTGCCAGGGCAGGGTCAGCTCAGATGTTAGGAAAAAGTTCTTCCCTGAAAGAGTTTTTGGGATGTGGAACAGGCTGCCCAGGGAGGGGGTTGAGTCACCATCCCTGGATGTGTTTAACAGACGGGTAGATGAGGTACTTAGGGATATGGTTTAGCACAGGACAGGAACGGTTGGACTTGATGATCTTAAAAGTCTTTTCCAACCTAGTGATTCTGTGATTAAATAATGTAATGGCTTCTTTACATCAACACTCCAGCTCTCTGTTCGCGTTCGACACATGGGTGGAGAGTTTCAGCATGGCTACGCTGCGATATAGAAACAGGAATCACAGAATCACAGAATCGTAGGGGTTGGAAGGGACCTCGAGAGATCATCGGGTCCAACCCCCCTGCCAAAGCAGGGTCCCTAGCTCATATTGCACCGATAGGCGTCCAGACGAGTCTTGAATCTCTCCAGAGAAGGAGACTCCACCACCTCCCTGGGCAGCCTGTCCCAGGGCTCCCTCACCCTCACTGTGTAAAAGTTCTTCCCCATGTTGGTGTGGAACTTCCTGTGCTCCAATCTACAGCCATTGCCCCTTGTCCTGTCCCCACAGACCACTGAAAAGGGGCTGGCCAATTTGCCCTGCATCCCATGCATAAGATATTTATAAACACTAATTAGGTCCCCCCTAAGTCTTCTTTTCGCTAGACTGAACAGTCCCAGCTCACTCAGCCTGTCAGAGGTTTTTCTGCATGTGCTGTTTGCCTTGTTTTCATGCTCCTGCAGCAGCCAATGTTCGCCCTATCATCTTAGTTTCCTACGACTATTTCGTACCACATCTCTACCCTTTGCACCTTCCCCACCTCTCAACAGCTTTAGGACAGCTACCACAAGCTCATGCTGAAATCATTGCCTCGGTGATGATGTTACAGTGGGTGAAACTGTAAGTGCTCTGCACATTTTGGAAAGCTGCCTGCCTGCCACACTCAGGGGTTCAGAGCTCCCAGACTGAATTCATCACCATGTGAACGCACACGAAGCCAGCACATGAATTCAGAGATTTTCCTCCAGCAGTCTCAGAGGACAATGTATTTCAGAAGCTTTAGATCCAAAATCTGACAGATCTAAAAGCCTAAATGTATTAAACCATTAATAACATAATTGCTTTTTGTAGCAGATTTTTATGTCATAGCAGGAGGTATAAGACAAAAAGAATGAGAGACAGGCACTCCCAATCCCGATAAACACTTAATCCCTCTCTACAGAGATTACATTGTCCTTGCAATGAGTCAAAAAGCCTTGAAGAATCTTAATTTAAAAAATAAATAAAAGAGGAATCATGTGTCTGACTAAGAAGGTCTTCCTACCACCAAGTGCTGTTTTCCCACAAACACCTTGCCACCTTCTCATTCAAAACCTTACGTGTCAGACACTGTTGTAAGAGCCACCCATAAAGTCTCCTCACTCAGCTGTCTCTGGCAGCTTCAGCTGCACGTAGGGAGCCCAATGTCTTGCCATGAAGACAGCCCATGAGCCTATCCGGAACCACAATGAGATGAGAAAGGTCTTCTCCACCAGTAACGTTGGATACACATCCAGCTTGGGGGATCAGGCACTGAATGCCAGCTGTGCTGAGAGGAGTTTGGGGGTCTTGGTCAACAGTGACACAGCACCATGCCCAGGCAGCCAGGAGAGATAGCCCCATGCTGGGGTGCATCAAGCACAGCATGGCCAGCCGGTCCAGGGAGGGGATTGTC
>VZTU01031016.1:0-26463 GCA_013400835.1 Zapornia atra | reverse complement strand
CTTTTTTTTTTTTTGATTATGTAATTTCTTCTACTTCTTTACAGGCTGCCATTGACATGGTAGATAAACTCCTGTTCTACTGCCTTTTTTTCTCTACCTTGCTTGCATGCTTTCTAAGGAGATGTAATACTGTGTAAACAATTTGTCCTATTTTGATGTTTCCCTTTTTTGTTACTGTGATTCCCACAGTGATGTAATTTACATAGTTTGCCCTCTTTCACAAAGTTTGTTCAGTTTCTCAGGAGCTCTCTAATGAAAACTTCATACAGCTTCATGTTCATACTTAAAGATAAGTTGTCACCTGGCCAAATCACTTAGGGCCTAAAACCAATGAAAAACATAGTCTCCATCTCGGTTCTCTGCAGATCCATCCTGCTCAGAATACGTGAAGGCCTTGCAGGCCTGTCTGCAGAGAAGTGAACCACAGGTGAGACATAAATAGTCAGATACACTCTGCTTTACATAATATCATTTCAGCAGAGAGAAAAGAGTAATAAGAAGTGCACTGTATTGCACCTTCTGAAATGGAAACTTTCTACTTACAACTGACAGGGCACAAGCTTACCTAGAGTTAAATTGAAAATGTCAACGGCATGTCTCTGAAACTGGCTCAGCCTGCCAAGAACTCTGGTTCTTGGCAAATAGTGCTTCTTTATTATATAATTAGCTGCTCTCANTTATATAATTAGCTGCTCTCAGGGTGGGGGGTGGGGAATCACGGGTAGATTTGAAGTTTTTTGTATAGGCTAAATGACATGTGCTTTGCAAGCAGTTCGCTTCCAGTGACTATTCCTGTATCATTTCTCACAGGACTGCTTACCAGGACACATACAGGCAGGTCTGTGCTAAGATTCATAAGCTCCCAAGTGATATGCTTTGTTTTGTAGAAATTTAATTGAAATGAGCCTGTGGAATATCTATAACTTGATGCATCTGAACAGTGAAGTCTTTATTGTGAATACAGTCATCAGTATTTTGGTAAATTTTGTCTTGCCTGAATCTCATGATGAACGGTACTTGCTGGAGAGGGTAGAAGGTAACAGCAGTTACGTGAACTAAGTTGTTGGCACAGTTTAAAAGCCACTTGCATTCCAGACATTCCTAATGCGTGATCAGATCCATTTTCTGCTAGCCTGCAAAAATACAGGATATAACCTTAGAATTAAAATAATTGCCAAATGGAGCAATGAGAAAAAGATTAAGTATCTGCAGTAACCACTACTGCAAAGTACTCCTGCAAAGTTAGATCTTGGAACCTTCCTTGGCCTAGGTATCAGCCTCTAGCCTTTTTGTGTCTTCTGAGCCAGCATGGAGTTGTTATGCTACAGATCCACATCAAGCCAAGCAGCCTGTCAGTGTTAGCATCACGAATCTCCATGACCGAGAATGGAGTGAAGGGTGTCAGAAATCTTTCAAACCTGATTATGGAAAAGATGTTGCTTGACAGATTGTTTTATCTTGGCAACTGACAGATTGACACAAGCTGGTTTGATTGTTGCAGTTAGCTGGAGGCTTGTTCATTTGAGGTTGTTTTCTGTCATAAGCAGAGGGGGTTGTAATCGGTGTGCCTCTTTTCTCCTCAGTTTAAAGGAAAATGTTTATGTAGGTAATTCTGAGCCACCCCAAGGAAGAAGCAGCTGATATACTGGAAGCTGATACATTAGTAAACCTTCATTTCCCAAGCATATTGCTGTTTTTCTCTTTCTAGGCATCAGTCTCCGTTCTAGAAGTAGTTTTGTTGTTCATTGTTTTTGCAGTTTTTCTTTGTGTTCTTTCCTGAAATATTTCTCTATTTCATTTTATGGTGTTTTCTCTTTGTTTTAAAAATTGACAGGTTTCTGATTTTTTTTTGTGTGTGTGGATGCTAAACACTAATAAGACAGGAAAAGTTTGGCTATTATATGCATGCTAGCCATGTTGGACTACATGTCACTGAAATTCTCCTTGGGTCTGTTGATTACTGGATGAATTATTGGCTGTATGTTTTGAATACGTTTTGGTAATCGCATATTTTGATTTTTTCTTAATTTGCTGGGCATAAGAAGAACGCTTGTTGTCACCTGCATTTGAGTGGCAATAGATAGGCTTTCTGCAGTAATGTTTCTTGCTCTATCACTGACTGAGGATGAAAAACTATTTTGTTATCCATATTTGTCCTGAGACATTACCTCTGTCTTCAGGAGAACAGGATTTATTAAAGCAAGAGGTGCTGTGTTCCATCCCTTCTGTTCTCCAGCACCCGTGTAGCAAGTGGTATGACCAACTCTCTTTGTAAAAACACGTAAGGAATTGAGCTTAATATAATTTCAGTAATTCACTTCCAGGATGAAGAACAAGTTGATTGTTTTGCAGGGATATAAATGCAGTGCAGTGGTGTCATGCTGAATTTATACAAGTGCTTGATTATGTGCAGTAGTAACATCTGAATTTCTCCCATTTGAAGCACATTATAAAATTGTCTATGAAGACTTGTTTGTGATAGAGAAGTCTTCTGTAAGAAGTCAGTGAAAGCAGTGTGTGCCATTCCAGCGATATTAAAAAATGATTAAAAGAATATCCAGATAATTTTGTATGTTACTTGTAGCTATACTTCAGCATTTGTTGTGGTTGTGCATGTTACTTAGAGATAAATTCTGATGGAGACAGACCCTGCTCCAAGTGCAAAATAAAATATTATGTTCCTCTATGTAATATCTATGCTATAATTCACAATCATGTTAATTCTGAACCTTTCCCATTTGCTGAAGATACCAGCATTGTTCTGCAGTACCAATCTGCTGTCAGCAACTCTTTGAATCTCTCTTGTAGTGCTTAATCACAAAACATGCCTAGAAGCGTCATTCAACAGATATTCTGAGGGAAGTAGCTTTACCTGCACCTTCAGGGGAATGCAGTACTCTCCCTGTTTTGGAAACATTGCCTTTGTCCTTAAAGTGCTCATGTCTTTTTGCTTTAGACATCATTTACAGAGAAAGTGGTTTTATATTTTTCCTGTATTATCAATGGATTCCACTTAATATCTGACAGTTTTGTGGGCTAATTACAATACATATAGGGCATCCTTTTATCCTTGTGGTACATTTTCTGAAATAAAAATACTGAAGATTTGTAGTTTGTAATGGTAATATTCTAGTGACCAATCTATATTAATTCACAGAGTGTAATGTTGCTTCAGTCAGGTCTAATGTACTGTCCACAGCACTAGATGATGCTTCCATCTCCAGAATTACTATGCAGTGTACACGCACTGGTAACCTTTGTGCTCCAATTTAATCATGACATTTAGTACGTTCCATTTGATCACATATGTGCTTTTTTTCTCTCCTCCTGTCTTCCCTAAAAATGCTTTAGGTAGAAGAGCTGATGATGGCTATGGAGAAGGTTAAGCAGGAGCTGGAGTCAATGAAAGCAAAATTGTCCTCTACACAACAGTCTTTGGCTGAGAAGGAAACCCATTTGACCAACCTACGAGCTGAAAGAAGGAAACATTTGGAGGAAGTCCTGGAGATGAAGTAAGCGTTTCTTTTCATAATTTGTAGGCATTTTTTTTATACCTCTGAATTTTCCTCTGATCCCTGGTGTTCTGAAGACAACCACTCTATGAATATGTCTCTGTAGATAGCAGCTCCCTATCTAATTGAGTTGAGTCTTCAGAAGTGACTTCTGACCAGGGATTACCTGTACGTTATTACTTGGATGAAGCTCTAAAACATTTCTTCCTTCTGATCATTTGCAGTAGACTATTATTATTTGCCTAACAGCATCTTCAGAGATCCTAAGCAATTATTTGGATTCAATTATTTTGTGTGAATGTGCCATTTTGCTTTGAGTAGCCTATAATCTACTGTAAGGTAAGACACAAGTCATTGTAACAAATGACAGAAAAGAGGGAAGAGATAAACCTAATGTCAGGTAGATGTAATGCTAAAATCAGACTGCAGATGTCTGGTCTGCTAAAGTATTTTTCAATCTCATGTGTGCGATTCATTAGCAGTGGAACAGAGTTTGAAGTTCTCTATCAGCCAGGCTTCTCTTGTCATCTTTACATAAGGACGTCTGAATAAAACCAAGCTTTGAGGAGGTGGAGAGAAGTGAGGAATTAGACTTCTAAGGTTTTAAATACTTCCTAATTTCTGACTGTGCATTATAGATAAATAGTTATCCTCAGTTTAGGGAGACATGAATCCATTTAGTGCAGTGATGGATAGTGCTGCCAGCAGTTCATTAGAAACACTTTCAGTTGTTTAGCCAGCCCTGAAGAGAAGGAACATTTTTATTGGCAGGACCAGTAGTGGTTCCTCCACTGTGGTTTTGTGACCCATTATTTATTTATTTAACTTTTCTATGCAAGCCCCTTTCCTTTTTTCTGTTTTTTTTTCTTTTTTTTTTCATGAAAGGATAGAAAAACAGCTGTTACAAAAGGGAAAGAGAGGTGGCTTAGATCTTGAAACTCTTACTTAGAGGAGTGCTGTATAAAGTGGTCCAAACCTCCCCAGCTTCATATTCAGCTATGAAAGTCTGATCTAGACCTGGCATAATGACACTGGAAGACTGCAGTACTTAAAAGCCATGCTTTTTATTTTTAATAAAAAAATTCTCTTGAGCTATAAATTTGACTGCCTTGAGACTTGGTGTATTGGGGGATGGGAAGAATAGCTCTTAAGGTGATGTGGGAATCCAAAGCAACTAGAGATATATCCCATATCCAATCACTTGGCAGTACTTTCTTCTGCCAAACTGCTCTGCCAAACCTTCTCATTAAAATACACACGTAGTGTACAGTATATCCTGAAATGTATTTGGAATTGTGTGGCTCTAGAGCCTTTAATATAACTACTCCCTTCTTTTAAATTATGACCTCTCTTAGCTGCGTAAATTATTGTTGGAAAGTTATTGCACTGAAATGTAGTATCAGGAACTGCCTAAACTGGTAGATCCATTGTACCTCATAAGGAAGAAGAATACTGGAGAGAATGGTAATGCTGTCAGCACATGGAGAAAAAGATGGAAAAAACATTACGTTTGTATAGTTAACTAGCTGAGCATGTTTTAGTCATAGCTGGTCTGTCTTAAAGTTCTACAGAGCTGCCAAAGGCATCCATACTTCAAAAACTCACCCTCACCATGAGGATCTGTTGCAAACAAGTCTCTACTGAGGGCTCCCAGTCAATTAAATATATAAAGAAACTCCAGTATATTCTCTGTAGCCCTACTTTCCCAGCCAATGCCTTTTAGGAAAAGCACTCTTCTCATCTGTTTTCTACTTTTGCAAAAAGTTTCTAATGTTGTTAAAATGTTTCCTACTATTTTAACTCAAAAATAACAGTAATTGAATGAAGAGTCAATTTTGTGAAGTGGTTAGCTGCTTTTGGTATCCTTAACAGAAAACAATAGCTGTTGTACAGCTGCAGTTCAAAGACACCATGAAGCAATACTGTTTCCTGAGTTTTAGGGCATAGAATCATAGAATGTTTTGTGTTGAAAGGGACCTCAGAGGCCATCTAGTTCCAAACCCCCCTGCCATGGCCTGGGACATCTTCTCTAGGCCAGGTTGTCCAAAGGCCCATCTAACATGGCCTTACACTCTTTGAGTGATGGGGCTTCCACAACCTTCCTGGGCAACCTGTTGAAGTGCCTCATGACCCTCATAGTAAAGAATTTCTTCCTAACATCTAATCTAAACCCACCCTCTTTCAATGAAGCCATTGCCTCTTGTCTTCTCACTACACTCCCTGGTGAAAAGCCCCTCTCCCACTTTCCTGTAGGACCTCTTTAAGTATTGGCAAGCTGTAATTAGGTCTCCCTGGAACCTTCTCTTCTTCAGACTGAACAAGCTCAACTCTCTCAGCCTGTCTTCATAGGAGAGGTGCTCCAGCCCCCTGATCATCTCTGTGGCCCTCCTTTGGACTCACTCTAACAGCTCCATGTCTTTTGTGCACTGGGGACCCCAGAGCGGGACAGGGTACTCGAGGTGGGGTCTCACAAGGGCAGAGTAGAGGGGCAGAATCACCTTCCTCGACCTGCTGGCCACGCTGTTCCTGAGGCAGCCCAGGGCACAGTTGGCCTTC
Source organism: Zapornia atra (assembly GCA_013400835.1). NCBI lineage: Eukaryota > Metazoa > Chordata > Aves > Gruiformes > Rallidae > Zapornia > Zapornia atra. The sequence continues at coordinate 20,395 of VZTU01031016.1, read as the reverse complement.
TGAGCTGCTAGCGCACACTACCAGCTCATGTTGAGCTTGTCATCAATCAGCACCCCCAAGTCCTTCTTGTCAGGGCTGCTCTCAATCCATTCTTCACCCAGCCCGTAGTTGTGCTTGGGACTGCCCTGACCCACATGCAGGACCTTGCACTTGGCCTTGCGGAACCTCATGCAGTTTGCATGGGCCCGTCTCTCCAGCCTGTCAAGGTCCCCCTGGATGGCGTGTCAACCTCTGCACACATACTTCACTGGAAAGAGTTTAGGTGTTCAAAAGCAGCACTGATTAAATTTGAGATTTGATAGAGGTGTAAGTTTAACAGCCTGAACCCTGCAGTCAGCTAAGGGGGCAGGGGAGCATAGAAGAAAAAAGCTGAGGAAGTACTGCTTTAGGAGATTCTAGATATGGACTGAAAGAAAGTGTTAAAGCAACAAGAGGACTCCAGAAATTTACCCCTGGGTTTTAATAGGAAGTTGTTAGATATTACATTAATGAAAAGATATATTTAAAATACTGTTTCTTAGAGTAGAACTTGTGTTTACTGCTGACTCTGTAGCCCTGAGAAGATCATTTCACACTCCTTAGGGTGTACTGTGGCACTAGAATAGCACAAGTGTGAATTATTCCAAGGAAGAAATTTCACTCCTTAAAGCAATGCTATGTATTTTGAAGCCCTCTTCCTTTAAGTCTAATATTTTCATTTTCTTTAAAAAAACCTTTGTTGTTAGTAATTATGAGAGAGGTGGATAATGGTCTCTCTATTTATATCACCAAACATGATCTACTGTAAAAAAATACTAGTGAACTGCTAGGATTTTTGTTTTGTTATGTTTTCTTTAAGAAGTTCTAATGTTTCCATCATTCACAGCAAATCTTTTAAATTAGGCAGGAATAAAGTGCTGTCTACAGAGAAATCTCTGTTCTTTGTCCCATAAAAACCTGCTTAGGCTGAGCTGAGTTATAAACTGTTGAAAATCTCCAGTTTTCCTTTCCTTTTTTTTCTCCTGGTGTTGTCAGCAAATTTTGGCAGTGTGTGAAAATAACTGAGCACAGTCTAATCTAGGGCCGAGCTCATGCAATTGCCAGGACTGCAGCAGCGGACACTGCACTTGGAGGGAAGGGGAACAGACACTGTGTCTGCATGGAGAGAAGAGAGAATTTTATTTTCTCTTTTGACTGGGCAGGCTGTTTGTTATGGTCAGAAGGACCAGAAGATTCTCCCTAGTCATCTGCTTCAGGGTTGAAAAGTCCCAGTTGGAGCATTTCTCAATCTCTTCTTTCAGACCTGGAAAACTGTCCAACAGCCCTTTCCTGAATTATGCCTTCTCTTGCTAATTGCAATTGCTGCTGGCCCTATAATTCAAGGGACGCAGACTTACGTAACGTAGTTGGCGCTTCAGAGTTGAATCCTTCATCCTGCTGGCACATAACAGAAAGATTGTTCCTTGTCCAAGAATCATTTGCTATCCTCTTTTGTCTTTAAAAGTAATCAAGGGTATTACAGCCCAATGAATTGTTATAATAGAACGTAATTTATATTTCAAAATCGAGCTGTCCAAAAATGTCCTTTGATTTCTTAGGTGACTTCACCCGAGTGGTCTCTTGGATATTTATCGCAATAGTCTCTAATTACATGAACACATCTCACAGACAGTGTTTCGGTTGATAGAGAGTGTAGGCGGTGAGCACAGATGAACCAGGCCTGTGGAGCTTATTGAAGCTGTGTATTGTATTCCTTTCTTACTTCATCTGGGAGTTGGAAGGCCTGCTGAGAGCTTCACAAGGGCTCCTATTTAAAAAAAAAAAAAAAAAAAAAGAATGCCAACCTAGCAGTGCTGTGCAGGAAGACTGCTCCTCCTTCTCTCTGCTACAGTTTTCCTGTATGGCATGCAAGTCATGCAGAAATATTTGGTAGATGGTTGTTAAGTCCACGTGTTCATTTTCAGACCATCAGATTAGAAAAAGATAATCTCGTGCACACAAATGCTCACAACTGAAAATTAAGTCAATGGAAGCTGAGGTTGTTTGTCTTTTGAAAAGTTCATCCTTTCAGCAATAAAGCAGTATTGTCTTGGAACTATAAGCTTGAAATTCAAAGTAGTCCAAAAGAAACTGATTAGTTGGCACGTGGTTTATTTGCCAGAAAAGTAGTATCAGTTGAGTCAAAATGTGGTATGAACTCATTTCAAATGCAGCAAACAGTTTAACCAAACAAAAATATTTCAGGTTATGTGCACCCATAGAGAATAGAAGCAGAACAATAAAAAAAAAAGTATCAATGTCCATCCAATGATAACCTGAAATGATCTTCTTGGAAATTGAAGGGAGTTTTGGGAGCTTTTTTATTTATTTGGGGTGGTTTTGGGGGGGTGGGATTTTTCGTTTGTTTGTTTTGGGGGTTTTTTGTTGGGGTTTTTTCTGGTTTTGTTTTTGTACCAGAAAAATTATGGTTTATGCCTGTGGTTTAACAGCAGTTAAGAAGCAAAGTGATTCCTTGTTGCACGAGTTACATGTGTGCTTTATGTTTATAAACAGCTGTCCTTGTAGTTTGAAGTCACTTGGCATTCGTTTCCAGTGCTACAAAGCTGTAATGTTAACCTTGCACCTGCGAGGTGTGGCTTTCCATGTCCAGCATGAACTCTTCATCGTACTGAGCCCGACTATAAGGTCTATGGGCCACCTGATATATCAGGCCATTCACCCGACTGCAGAAATGGTACCAAAGCACCTCCCGTAATTACTTTGTGTGAAATTGCATCAGCTAAAATCCCACAGGGGGCACTCCATGTCCATAGGATTTACTGTCTGGGGCAAAGCTGAACAAGTGCATTTGCATCAGTCCCTTTTTTTCTTCTATCAGCTTAGATTATGGGGTTTTTTTCTTTAAAATACCTTTTTCAGGGCATACAGTGAAAATGAATGCAAAATCATGAGATTTTGCCATTTACCATTGTTTTGTCCTTTTTTAATTTGCAAGCATAGAATATATAATTATATGTTTATTTTAATTATAGGTAGTCAACCAGTTACATTTTGACATTTAAGTTGAAAAAAGTTGCATTAGTCTGAACTGTAAAAAAAAATTTAATTTCTAATTACTGGACAATGCAGGCAATATGTTTAAATAATTGGAAACAAACTGACCTTGGGACTGTTGTTAATCTCCAAGTGAATCATACAGAATTTGATAGGGAAGCTGGAATACAGTCTGTAGATATATTGTGTGTCTTTTGAGGCACATGTTTATTGAAAGATCAGAATTCTTTTTTTTTCTTTTTTTTTCTTTTTTTCTTTTTTTTCTTTTTTCTAAAACCACAGTTCTCACTGTAAGGAAACATTTGGCTTTTCATAGATGTAATTGTAGAATTCGGTTACCTTCAAATGTGGTGACTTCTGCTGTTATTTTTTGATTCAGATGAAAGTTTGAGAGGAACATATAATCCCTTTTTCACTTGTTTTCTCCTGGCAATTAAGGAATGAAGCCTGTTATCCTTTTTGTTCTCCTGCATTGTCCATGAGCCTTCCAGGGCCCCGAGATACTCAGTGTCATGGCAGCATTGGAGGCAGCCTGACACTTCTTTCTCAGTGCCACTAATACTAGATGTCCTGAATCGCAGAAATAAGCAGAAGAGCTTATTTATGGACAGCAACACAAAACTGATTGGTCAAATGATTCACATAGGTGAGAGCTCTTCAGCTCAAACCTCAAAGTTTCACAGAAAGATAAACTGCAAAACAAAGAGATGAACTTTTAGTCTTCCTAAAAGAGATGCTCATACGAGATTGTTGTGCTTTACTCTAAGTATTGGAAGTTACATTTATGTCTTTTGCAACTGGTTTGTTTTTACTCTTCACCTTCCCCAGAAAACTTTCTCTTCTGTGGCTTCTTTAGCTACTAAAATCTTGGCTCGATGTCTCACAGTCTCATTCTGTCTTGATAAAACCTCAGTATCTCATTTTATCTTGAAGTCTATGGTGCGCGAGAACAGTCCTGTAGAGAGAAAGTACTGTACTATCTTAATGAGCCATGACAGGCCTGGAAGCAAGACCAACTGCTGAAAAGTACACCAGGTGGTGTTAAAGGGGTTTGTTCCACTTCGTAATTTCTAAGACTATTAATGTTGTAGAGAGGAATAGGAAAAAGGAGGTCCAGCCATTAACTTCCTGAGAATTTAGCTACACTGTGCTCTTGTTTCCATGCCTTTCCATGGGAGATGTTTGGGGTTTGGTTTTTTTCTTTTGGATGTGTTTTCTGGGTTTAGTCTAAGTGATCCCTTCGGTCATTCTTGGAACTTGGTTTCTAGGTGGTGCAAGGAAATTAGACCTCTTTCAAGTGAGAATGTGAAAGACATAGCATATAGCCTCAGTGTTACAAATGCACAGGTCTTGTTATGTTTTTCTTTTCTATTCATAGATTACAGAAATTGCCTTGAAAGACCTCATCAGTAGAGATCTTGGCACACAGAGTACTAAAATGTATAATTTTTTTAGGCTTACACAATCCTAGCCCTAGAGAATGAATACCCTTTTTGTCTTTGCTCAGTTTGCTAGCTCATTATTGAAAACACACGTAGAGAGCAGGTGCACCACAGGATAATGTCTTGGAAGTCATTAGTGCCCCATGGTCTTCACTGCCCAAGGGGCATTGCTTTGGGAGAAGTTTGTCTTTATCATAACCTGCATATTGTGCATATCATCTTATCTAAAATAATAACAAGAATGATGGGGTTTTTTTTTCTAGAAATAATTACTTGGCTAATCCAATGTTAAACTGGAAGAGGAATGGAGAGAGGGATGCTTTTATTTTTACTAATGTATAAAACATATTGCTTGTAAGATAGCTCTACGGTTACGATTACATTGCCTTCTGCTAGCTAATTCTGCATGCCTTTTCCCATACAAAGCACTGTTCTTCCACTATATTCTAATGTATGCTTTCTGCAATTAAATACATTCAGGGTATCAGAAGTAAAGGTTTGTCTGTTCAAGAAAACTTCAGGATATGCATCCTCCGCTCCTATTATTTCTAGAACAACACTAGCAAAAATTCATTTCCACTTCTTCAGCATCCCTTTTTACTGTTTCCATACACTTACCTACACAGCACATATAAACACCACTCTGAGCTTGTGTTTTAAAAGATGCACTGGTGTTTTGGCTCAGGACTTGGTAACAGTAGTTTGTTTCTATGCTAGCTGTTCCATCTGCATGAGTGATTCCTGTCGCCATCCCTAATCCAGCTATAAGATTCTGGGGCTTCCAGGGGTGTTACTGAGCTAAACCAAATCAGGCACTTTTTACTTTCTGTTAAAGTCAAAAGAACCGTGAGTTCCTTGGGGTGCTTTTTCCTCTTTTGGAAGCGTGCACTGTAAATAGTGATGCATATAAATCAACTCTGTGAGCACTACATATTTCATTAACTACAGTCAGGTTGTGGGTTAATCGAAGTTCCAAGTGAAAATATTATGGTATCTCATTGCATATATTGTAGATTTAATGTAGTGTGAACAATAGTAGCTTTGAGCCACTGTAAATCCCATCCGGACATCGTCAACATAGTTCAAAATACAAGGAGGGAAATCTCAAAGGTTAGATGTGCTCATATGGCCACTGTGCATATGCGAGTCATTCTTTTATTGTTTTTAAATAACAGTGTAGCTTTGCGGGGTGTGAGGCATGGTGTAACTTCAGACTGTTTTCTGGAGTCAACCAGGAATTCCTTTTTTGAAAGTCAGGTCAATTTACTTTAATTACAGAAATAACCTCTGAAGCAAGTAATTGCTTCCCTACAATCCTGGAGGACAACATGTGGGAGTTGTGTAAAGAAAAATTGGAGAAATGAGTCAAGTCGCTGGCAGTCGCTACAGTCTTTGTCTTTATACTGGATCTCTTTGTTTTCTTCCCTTCCCAATCAATACTTTTGAGTTCTTTTAGGCAAAATAAGAACCACCATCTGCGAGTCTATGAAATTTCTAAGAAAACTCCGTAATGACAGGATTTGGGAGTCATTGATTTGTCTGGTGGTATCTTGTGTGTAGCGCAAATGACTACATGTAACAGAAGTTAAAACTGTGAAAATTTACTGGAACTCTTTGTTTAGGCATCCTAAAAGATAACACTAAACACGCTAAAAGTGTCTTTCTTTAAGGTATAATGCTGTCATTGCTTTTGAGTCTCTCCAGTCCAGTATTTAGTGTTACAGTTTATGCAGGTTACAGGATAAAGAAAAGTATTTTTCCTGGAGCTAGTGTGTGTAGGGTTGTAGGAAGACTGAAAAAGCAAACTTCCAGCTCTTCAGGGAGTTACTCAGTAGGAACCCTTGGGAAACAGTCCTTAAGGATGAAGGAGCAGAACAGAGCCAGCAGATCTTTGAAGATGCTTTCCATAGAGCATAAGAGCTCTCAGTTCCCAGATGTAGGAAATCAGGAAGGGAAGAGTAGAGACCAGCATACTTGAGTCGAGACCTGCTGGTCAAACTAAGGAGCAAGAGGCAACTGTGGAAGGAGTGCAAGCAGAGACAGGTAACCTGGGAAGAATATAGGGATGATGATGCCTGGTTGGGTAGGGATGGGTCAGGAAGGCCAAGGTACAGCTAGAGCTGAACTTGGCAAGGGATGGAAAGAATAACAAGAAGGCTTTCTGCAGGTACGTCAACCAGAAAAGGAAGGTGAAAGCAAGAGTACCCACCCTGATATACAAAAATGGTGACCGCATATTAACGGACGAGGAGAAGGCTGAGGTACTCACAACTTCTTTGCCTCAATCTTCACTAGAAACTGCTCTCCTCAGCCTCTCCCACTGTAGGGGAAGATCAGGTTCGTGACCACCTGAGGAACCTGAACATATATATTTATATGGGACCTGATGAGATGCATCCCATAGTCCTTGTGGAATTGGCTGATGTGGTTGCCAATCCACTCTCCATCATATATGAAAGTCATGGTAGTCAGGGGAAGTCCCTGGTGACTGGAAGAAAGGCTACGTTATGTCCATTTTTAAGAAGGTAGATGTGATATGTTTTGAGGAGGATTTCTGTTCCTGTCTCACAGAACCATCCCATCCACAAAGTAGGATTTTATCCCTGCTTGAGCTACTATGTAGTTTTCCAGCGGGTAGCTGGAAAAGACTAATTGGCAGTTCATTGTCAAAACAGAAACCTGTATTCCATGGTTTCCTTAGAGCTCAGTCCTAAGTCTGCTACTGTTCAAAATGTCCGGTAATGAAGTGACTATCAAGCCAAAGAGTGTATTATTAACAAAATGCCAAGGGGGGTTGTTCAGATGTTTCAAAGAACAAGGTAAGAGCTCAAAATTATTTTGATAAAGTGGAGGAGTTCTAGAGAGGCTGTAGAGTACAGACAGATTATACCAATATATCACAAATAGCTTAGATATAGATGAACATGCTTTGGGGTAGACTAGATGAAACTGAAGATAGGGAGGATGTCATCTTGCAGTTCTTGTGATTCTTCAGCACAGATCATATATTTCCCTTAATTAACATTTGTAAGATGTAAACTCTTACAAAGAGTTTAGTTCTTTTCACTGAAGGATTTTACATGTCAAAGCCTTCCTTTTTTTAAAAAAAACACAGCAATACTATTCTTGTTCCTCAAAGTGGTAAATGGAAAACAAACATGAAGTGACTTTCTCATTCATGACTGCAGAACATCAGTGATATCGGAAATTAAAATCTGAAGATATCAGGTTTGTAGATTTTTTCATATTTTAATGTTTGAGACACAAATATTTAATAAGAAACGTGTGTGTAAGATACTTCATGTATTCCTTCTAGCATATTCACATACGTATCCTTTCTACATCCTCATTTTTTCATTATGTGTGTATATCTAAAATTGAGTATGCTTATGATTTTGCTGCAGTAATCAGAGAGAAGCAATCTGTTCTCTTTTTCTAAGCTGAACTTCAGATTTGTCTTTCTTGCTAGTTTCCCACTGTTAGTGAGGGCTTTGGTTTGGAGTTTGAAAAGCTAGATGAATTTAGCAAGATGTTAATTTAAAACAAAACCAAATAGTTTTTTGCCTTGCCTTGAAAAATATGAAGCTGGCTTTGGACTACAATTTCATAGGTTTTGTGATAAATGAGGCATGAAACAAATTGGCAAACCCACAATGTCCAAAGTACAGTGGTACAGTGTACTCTCTAATTCCCAGCCCTAAAGATCTCAGCAAAGGTCGCAAATTAAACAAAGTCAAAAATTAATCAACTCTACAATGAAAATACAATTATTAAGGCTTTAGTTTACTACAAAGAAGCAGTTGTGAAAGAGGTACTGGAACAAGCTCTTTTGTGTGGTAAGGGAAAGTCAACAGCAAGGTGTCGAACAGGAGAATGAAACCCTGCAGGTGAACCTGTCTTTGGAGCCAAAAGAAACCAGCACTTAGACCGAAATGCAAGTAAACTGTTGGAGAATGGAAAGAGTGTTTGGTGCTAAGCCACAGAGCGTGTCAACATTGCGTTTGGCCCAAAGATAAGCCGCCTGTGGATTAGAGCCCATGTGAATCAAACAACTACATAGTCCTGCACAGCCACTTCAAGCAACCAAGGCTTCGCTCCAATTGTCTCAGGTGCTATAGCCTTTGCCTCCTTTGCAAGACAGAGGATGAGAGTAGCAGTTCCTCTGTGTGGGAAGTGGAAAAGTACAGTCAGGGATGTCTAGGGACACCCTAGCTGATAGCCCATGTCTTGGTACTATTTGTTCCCTCGTTTTGGGGAAACAGGGTGCTCCAGATGACTTTGTGATGTGTATGGATACGTCGCTGTTGTATCAAGTACGTTATTTATGCAACTGCGGAACTTCTTGTTCCATTTAATGGACAGATATGCTCTCAGTGCAACTTAAATATAACAATGCCTAAGAAATTCTTCTTTTGTTACCTGTTTCTGAAACAGAACTTGTAGACCTTTATTGAATATAGTTTGAGGGACAGAAATTACACTTCTGTCTTGTTTGACCTGTCTAGAGTGTGAGTCGTTATAATTTTATATGTAAATAAAGTTAATTTATGTAGTTTCTGATACATTCTCTAAGTTTCTTAGCAGATTAGTAAGTAACCAATAATTGAATGTCTTTGCAGGGTAAGAATACCTGTTTAATATCTGTCGGGTTATACTACAAAGCATGGAATAAAAGCCTCAACTCTTCATTCAGAGTTGCTCTACTCCCTGTTCTCACTGCCAAGTCATTTTTGAAGCAATTGTACTTAAATCAACACAACCTTTGCCTCATAAGTCTCTTGTCAGGAAATGCCTGCTTGGAAAAGATGGAAAATTTGACTCCTCAGGACCAGCAGTCTCAGATTTTAAGTTTAAATTCTCATCCTCAATCTGTACACTGATATGGGTGGTCTGGAACAGTCATTGTGAAGGACAAAATCTTTTATTTTTTAGTCGCTCTATTCCCAAGGAAATCCTCCTAGTTTTACAAAAAGTCTTTTAAAAATATTAACTAAAGGAGCAACAAGAAGGAAATCACATTCCTTTTTTGCAATTCATGCACTGTGTGTACACATTTGTGTAGTTTATGTCTTAACTATGTTTTGATTTGAGGTGAGAGTTAGGATATCTACTGAAATATTTTATTACCTAACTTCTCCATTCTTCCAGCTGACCATGGTGGCTAGCAGTCTGCTGGGACATAGAAATACATATCTACAACTTTAATAAGCAAGAGAAGTTTGCTGACCGAATGGGTCGAATAACTTGTCTCAACGTGACATTAAAATACATCTAGGAGTAGATTTTTTTTTTTAATTATGCAGTCTTCTATAATTTCAATTTATCCTGTGGCATTCGGTTCTGATTATTATACTTCACATTATATAGTACTTAACATCTGTGAATGTTAAAGCAATTGCAAATGCCACGTTAATTCTCAAAATACTCCTCTGGGGGAAAAAAAAAATCAGTATTTATCTTATTTATGGATAAAGAAAACTCAGCACAGAAAAATTTAAGTGGCATGAAAAATCATCTGGGTTTCTCGAAGCAGAGTCATCTCCAGACCACACTCACGTCATTTAGCTGTATCTTCCATGCCAGTATAAGGTTTTGTTTGCTATGAAACTAGATTTTTTTTCTGCCACAAATACAGTTTATATTTCATTCGAAATAAAGACAGTTATCAGAGTATTGTTTAAAGAATAATATTGAAACTTGTTTTCTTGTTCATGATAGAAAATTATCTTCAACAGGACAGACACCAAGAGATACCATGTAGGCTCTTTCCCATGTTCTCTATTCCTCAAGGTTGGCCTTTGGAACCTTGTCTTCTGTCTACCAGTGACCATCTCTGATTTATGTTTGGTTACAAGAAATGTTTTTCTAGACTTTCACCATTCTATATGCAAGATAGACATTGTATAAGAAAGGAACTAATTTCTAGCTCCGGGACAACTGTTGGTCTCTTGTTTGCTCTGTGGAGAACAGCGCTCTCTTTTCTGAACCTACGAGTCTCCATTGCCATTTCAGGTGCAGTGGATTATCCCACTGGACCTTCAGGCACCTCTTCAGAAAGGCATGGATTTTGATGGCCTTTCATGAGTTTCTTGTATCCTAGGACAGCTCATGTGACATTAGATAGCATTATTTGGGCAATGGAATCCCAGAACAGGCACCAAGAACAACTGAATCATCACAGTTCCCATCAGCATCCAACTGATAGGACAGCTTCTCAGCACTAACAGAGGTCATTCTGAATTGATGCTGAATGTGTTCATATCCCCAAATTTGACATCATAAACATATTCTATGCTGCAAGACTTCTTAGTTTCCATTAAACTTCCTTCATCTATTTTGGCACATTCTCAGTCAAAGCCCTTCATTTCTTATTCAGGAACAAGCCTCCCAGACTCATTAGGATTAGGACTCATTTCAGATGACATACTTTTCTAAAAGCTCTGGATTTCTTAATTCCAAACCACTTGCAGTCAAGCCACTTCCACACCATAGGTTAGTCAGGATCACAGAGGCTGAAGGGGTCTTTTTAATGGATTTGTTTCTATATCATATGGTTGGACAATAATTTATTCCTAAAATGTTACTAGTAGCTGACTTCTAGCTTTCACCTCCTACTTTGAGAATGCTACAATATATTTGATATTTCTTTTAAAGACTGAACTACATTACTTTTTAAAAAGAAATATGTTGTTCTTATGCAATCTAAATACATTATTATTTAACAAAGAATAGCAGATTCCCAGTGCCATTCTAACATTTTTCTGTTTTTTCAAGACAGCTGCTGAGCTTGTTATGATCTTTCCAGTGAAAATTCACAGAATTACAAATCAGATGCACTCATATTTTCCCACCCTGTTTCAAAGTTACAATAAGCTCATCAATGTCTTTTTGTCTTTTTGACTGTTGCTGTCATACTTAAGTCATACTTAAGAAAAAGCTATCTTTGAATAATATTTTTTCTATAGTTACTAGACATTGCAGTTGTCCTTACAGGGAGTCTGGGAGTGAGTTCTGGTTTCAATGGACAGTTGCTGAAGCAGTCTTTCTCTTGCTCACATAACTTCACACAGGTTGCTGGCTGTACCATTATTCCAGAACTTTCTAATCCTGCTAATACTGGTCAGCCTTATGGAAGGTTTTTAAGGCTAACGTACAAAATTATGTATTTTATGAACTGATATGTGGAAAGCAAGTTTTGTGAGTGAAAGTGTGCACTAAACATGTTAGTGAATAAATGGGCTGTTATGGTCTATATTGCTCATCTAACAACTTTTAATGTTGTGATTCTATAATTAAACAAACTTAGGGAGATTTACTCTACAATTTGAATTTCATGGCTTATAACTGAAAAAATTATAAGGAAAGGACAGAGTTTTCTGATTGATGGTGCAGGGAAGTGTTGTCTTTATACTGTTTAATCAAGAATTTTTCTAGAATTGGGGAAATTAGTTTGCTTTTTAAAAAAACCCAACCCTTCCTTATGCTTATCAACCTCTCCCAGTTCAGGAACCTGGTTTCAGCGAGAGCCTTAGGGAAGCAGGAGGTATTGTTCACATGATCCAGGGCAAGATGCTAACTGAGTCTTCAGTTTCTCTGCTTTGTTATCTTGTTCCTTACATCAGGATTTTGACTATGTGTAGAAAAGATGCAGAAGAGAAAGTAACTGCAATCACATAGGTAAGTCTTCTGAGATGAAAAAGCAGCCTGATTGAGAGAAGGATGATTAAGCTGCATCGATGCTCCTAATGCTTCATGCCATGTGCTGATGTGTATTTGGAGCCACCACTTAGGGCTGATGAAGCATTTCCCTCTGCTGTGCACCTGTCAGCCAGTAAGGGTATGGCCCTGTCCATGGTCAAACTTGCTTCTGAATTTCTACTAGGGTCAGACTTTGGTTTTACAAATGCACTATCGTTTTGTCACTACTCTTTTAACTTCTTCCTATTTGTCTTTCCAGTTTTTTAATAAATAAGATGCTCCAAAATGGCCAGGCTGAAACGTAGACACTCTAAATGCAATTCATAGACTTTCCTAGCTGTACAACTTGACCTTAGCCAAATCACTTAACAAAGTTTCTAATCTGTAAAATGAATATACTACTGCTATGTCTCAGAGAAGGTTTTCTTTAAGCCTTTAAGTATATAAAACTGTTTGAGATGCCAGAGCATTATAATACCATTTCTTTACTAGTATCTTCTGCAAAAGATTCAGGAAAATACAGTCATAAAGAGAATCTTAAAAGAAATTATTTCTTTCTGAGTGTTAATAATTATCCTTGCTCACCATACAATTGTTTGAGCCTTGTTGAAAAAACAAAGGAGTTCCTCTTGATGCTTTGATTTAGTAAAATTCCCTTTAAGAAGCATTTTAAACTTCACATGCTATTTCTGATTATACCTTACTGTATGAATGAAGCTGTGCTCAGCAATGTACAGTCAAGGACTGAAAGTACATTCTCGGGAACATGAGGCATTGTGTTCCAACTGCACAGCAGCCCGAGGTACTGACCCATCTGGTCCTGTTCCCCCCTCCCAACTCCTTCTTTACGCTATATCTGGCACTCACAAAACTCCACTGAACTAATTCAGCACACTAACCTAGCAAAAATGTATTCACATTTTTCTGAAGTCAGTTTTCTGCTGGCTTAGTGCACTGAAATGGCAATCCATGGTTAGATAAATCTCAGAAGAGACAAGGCAAAGTTTAAAAGAAAGAAAAGACTGTGAAAGCAAGCTGTTACATTGGCTTGAACTGCACCTTCAGTTGCAAAACAAAAAGCCACCCTTGCATGGAATAAATGCCTTCTGGTCTTCATTCCTAGCTTACATAACATGATAGGATCCTTGTGATGAGATTTTAATGTTTAATAATCTTCTCCTGCTTTGTGACACCTTCCTCTACTGCTTTCTACTCTTCACCAGACGGTCTGTCCTACTCTTGACACAGTAGGCCTGCTGCCTTTGGCCAGTTGCCTCCCTTATCAGCCATGTACTGGAGATGGAGTGGTGTTTTCCGATCTGAGCTGCAACAGTTGGGTCTCTCCATCATTCTGCATCTGTCAGTCATTCCTTGTTCTGAGTTGAGTGGGTTGATTAGACTGATTAAAGTAGGTGTCTGGATTGAGAGGGTTAAAAAGCATCCATCTGTTCTGGATTTACTGTTGCTTCAGTGGAGGCAGGAAGGCCAGGAATTAGTGAGTGGCTTAGTCCCTTCTCACTGCTGGCAGCTGACAGGAGCACTGATGAGGTGATAATGAACTAAAAAGTCTGCCCTGTTGGCTGGGTGGGAAAGGGACCCAGACAGTGGGCAAGTCTCACCCCCATTCTTGGCAAGATTTTCACTCTTTAATAGACTCCATCTAAAGCAAAATTAACAGGTATATTTCCTGGACAAATTTCAGTAATGTAACTTATCACCGGTGGATACGACAGAAATATGTATTGTGTTACTTGCAGCATGGCAGCTCTGCAGGGTACAGGCACAGAACCCAGACACCCCAATCAAGTAAGAACAATGGCAGAAACAGGAATGTTTATCAAACGCAAAATGAAACATAATTTCTTTTAAAATACCATCAGAAACTAACTCTTCCACTTTAGCTCTGACTTATTAACATTTCTTGATCGTCATAATTAAAGTATGCAAATTGGGATTTGCAGATGCATCTTAACGGAGTTGTTTTGTGTTTTCCCTCATTGTTTTAGGTACTACAAAGCTGTATTTTTCTTACTGCTTCCTTAAGCTTCTGTCTTTCATCAGAACATATTCCAGATTCCTTGTAACCTCACAATATTTTACTTTTGACCCAAGTCCAGCTTATGCCAAGCATGAGTGTTCGTTCCGTGTATGTGCTAACACAGTGTGAATATACTAATGTATCAAGGTGTACTTTAAGCCAGTCAGATAGCGGAGTACAATGTAGGCACTCAATGGGCTTCTTAAATTAACATATGTTGTTCTTCTCAGCTTACTTGTTGCTGACAGACTTAATATAAGTTTCAAGATTTTGCAGGCCTTTAATTTGTAAAGAGTCCGCAGAGAGCATGAATATGGAATCTCTGAGTAAGAGTTTTCTTTTCCTTAGAAGACAATGCTAAGAGTTTTGTGAGCTGGGTTAGAAACTGTTTATCCTGTAGCCTAAGTGTTTGGAAGGCAACTTCATTCATAGAGGATAAACCTCTCTGACCTTTATGCAGAACATTGAGGGGGTTGCATACATGGGAGATCATGACCCCAGAGTCTCCGGTGGCTGTTGATTGAAACCTTGTGTTTCAAGAAATAAAAGTTTAAGAACACTTCCTTATAAGACCTGGGCTGCATACACAGACTTTTTCTCCTTTTTTATAGCATTTTTACTATTTTGGTAAAAGGTGTTTCTTTCCCTATCCCCATTCCGGTACTAACAGAAAGGGCTAACTCAGCATAATCTTTAGTACGACCCAATGCAATTTTGTCATTATAAATATGACTTCAGCTGATAGAGCTTCTTTTCCTAAGTCTTAGGCCCAAATTGTGTCTGCATAAGTATTTCTATATGACTATAACAATGACTGCATTCATGGGGTTGCATATGTCAATTGCAGGGATATGTTTTGTTCAACCCTGAGAAGAGACAATTCTAATGGGTGAGATTGGAAGTGATTAATGCTTAGAAACATGTAAAAACCTTCTAAATACTTTATTTGCTTGTTTAATTGTTAACATTCAGATTGAAGTAAGTATTGTCATGCAGTTTATCTGACGTCTGTATATGCCCATACATTCACAGGAAGAAATTCAGGAATTTCAAGAATTCTTAACTCCATCAGCCTTGTTCACATAGGCCTTTAGCAATGTTAGGAAAATGTGGGGATGCAAATACTCCTGCTTATACAAAGCAGCTAACCACTGTCAGATTAGATCTGTCCTTTCTTAATTGGTAAACTATTCTGCCTTGTTAGCTGTACCAGTGCACTTCATATGGGTACAGTCAGGGCTCTAACAATTTTCATCAGTACCAAAGGAATGCCTCTTTTCACAGCACCTCATTTCTAACAGGAGTGTTGTGATTCAAAAGAGGAAGGAATTATTTTGAACCTGAAATATTTGTAAGCGGTAGCAAGGACTTAGACTGTTACCTATGGCTAGCAAAAACCAGTCCCTTTTATGCACATTATGGTTATAGTTCATAGTTTTCAAATTAATTAAAATTGATATATCTCTTTTTAAAATTCTTTTATTTTGGAAGGGCAGGGGATGTGTCCAAAAGCTTCGCCATGTAGGATAAAATGAGATGTGGTTGTTAAGTAATGGATCTCAAAAAGTAGTCTGTCCACTTGTAACCCTTTCTCAAGAGCATCCCTCAAATAAAGCCAGCAGTGATGCTGACTAGAGCTGTCAATAATTTATTCTTTAAATGTTCCTTTTCTTCCAAGAGAATGGGTGGGAATTTATCAAATGGCATTCTTGAATCTGTCACAGGAAAAGATGCCTTATTTTTTCATTGTTTTGATCAGATCAGTTTTGGCAAAATTTCTCCTGAAATAATTTAGTACAACAGGTTCAAATGTTCTTGTCCAAACAGAATTTAAATGTTCTCATCTGCTCTGTAATAACACAGTAAGGGCATGTTACTGCTGTTTTGTTTGGTATTATGGCTATTCACTCATTTCTGATAGGTACCCATTATTCATGTCTAAATTATAAACCATTTTGATGCGGAGAACACATAGAAAAATAGCTAGTCATGTACACTTCAGAATGACACTGATGCCCTCTTGATCACATTATCTTTCTGAGTCTTGTCTTCTCCTTCCCCTGTCTTTGTACAAGGTCTCATACAAGGAAACAGACTCTGGAAACTGGAGCCACTACAAGTCAAAATTCAGCTCCAGATTTCTTCTGTGCAAGACCTGGGTATATAGGGAATCAGCTTTGTCTTTCTGGTTTCAATATACTGTGGGTTTCTAGCCTCCGGGTAAGGTCTTCTAACTCTTGAAAGAGTTAGGAGAGCTATGTATTATAATAAAAAAATAAGTAGAAAAACAGATGTATCTTGATTAAAAGTATTTCTTAGTGCTCTAAGTAGCAACTTTTATTGACGAATATTGCCAAACCTTCACAGCCCATTCATATTTAGTTTCCCATATTTTTTCTCTCAAGGAAACCAGACTGCACTGTTTTTAAACTTGATTATGGGTTCGAAAATACCAAGTAATTATCTGCCCAGAAATCATTTTTCATTCACTTTTCTCTTTTTTTTTTCCTTCTTTTTATTTTGTTGACTATATTCATAAGTCAGGGTGTGTCAGAGTTGCTTATCCTGTCCAGTAACTATTTGAATCTGCCCTAGTTCTTCCTACTCTTTAATGAATGTGTCTGTCCTTCTGGAAGATGAACCTCAGAAACCAAGGTGGCTGCTTGTCCACAGGAAGTACGTGAATAGTGTGAGGTCATGTTTCATGGCATTGTGTAGAGCTAAAGAGAAGCACTTTAGTCTAGGAAGGGTTTCCTTTTGAATAAGGCTGCATAGAGATTTCTTTGGCTTCTTCCATGGCTTTATTGACATTGCTGCCATTGTGATTAAGTTTCTCGGTATCGCTGATTGTAGTGATGGCATAGAGTGAAAATCACTGTTGCTTTTGGCTGAGTAGGAAAAAAGACGGCATGAAAATGGTTTTTTTCTGGAAAAAAAAAGAAGTTCTTGTTAAGGCTGCGAAGTTGATTGTTGCTTCTTTTATATCATATTAGAAATGAAGCTAACTTTGAACGCCATAATTTTTAGTATATTTCATGGCAGGAGTGCTGGGTGAGGCAGCATTTAAAGGAAAATATTTCTTTGCTGAATACATAGAGTGGGTAAAAGTTAAACTGAGTTAGTGCCCTTCCCTGCCATGGTTCATTGCTGCTTGGAGTTTCATTTTGGAGAGCAGGTGTTCCCGTTCTTTCCTACTGGCTCAGCTGCGTCTTGCTCAATCCAACGTGGGTGCATGGTGACAGTTCTGTTTCTTTCTGTTCTCATGATACCCATGACTTGACTGCAGTCAACCTCTTTTTATACAAATTGATCTTTTCCTCCTGAAACCTAAAAAGTTAAGTGTGTCCACTTTTGAGCCCAAATTCATAGCTAGCACTTTACCTACAGTTTTAAAAGCCCCCTCTAGATAGTGAATGCGCAGGCTTACTTCCAATAAGACTTTACCTTCTTAACGTAAAATTACGTTTCTAAGCTAGTGTTTGAATATAAAAATGTGTCTGTAGTGAAGAAACAGAAGAACTGCTCTAGCATGGGCTGTCCACAGGCTGCCCCAAATACCTGCTTTGGTTCCTGGAGCACCTCTTCCCTCTCCTCCTTCTCTGACCTTGGTGTTCATGCCATTGTTTCTCACTCTCTTCCCACCCCCAGCCGCTGCCTCTGCCTGTGTGGCAGGTTTTGCCCTTTCTAAAATACAGTTTCCCAGAGGTGCCACCAGCTTTGTTGAGGGGCTCAGATGTGCCCTGAAGTGGGTTCATGGGAGCTGTCAGGAACTGGCTGTGCCCAGCACAAGGCAACCCCAGTCTCTTCCCACAGAGGCTCCTGCGGTCTTCCCCACCACCACTGCCATCACCTCACCATGGACACCCAATAGAGTGTCAAGTGATTTTCGAAATGTTATTTATAGGGGAAGTTATGACAGTATAACAATGCTTACTGGTGCGGTACTGTGCTGCTTGCTGAGTGAAAAAGAATGTTTTCTTCATGGAAAGAAGGAATATATTTATTGCATTGTTCTTTAACTCTTGCACAGATGTTGACAAGGCTGCTTGTGCCAGAGGACAGGGCTACCATGGGGAGGGCATTTCATTGCAATCGAATTGGGCTTTCCACAGTGAAACTAGAGATGGACTTAAAACATGTAAAAGGTATGTAGCAGGTCACGAGGCTTTGTGGCCACAGAGTGCTGTAGAGACAGTGTCAGCAGGATCAAACATGGCTTAGATAGATTCATGGAAAGTCGGTCGTGAATATTTCATGGAAAGTCGGAAAGTGAATATTTAAATGAGATTAGACAGGGATGTGTTCTATAGTAGCATTAATACTATAATGCTCGATGTTGGCAGAATGTCGAGGTGCATAGACCAATAGGCTATGATATATATTGTGTTAGAACTGTAAAAGTGCAACCAAGAGAAAAACATGATGGGTAGATCTGAAACGTTGCAATTACAAAAAGGAGTCTGGAGAACACTGGGGAATTTTCAAAGATTGTGTAAAAAAAAAAATTTTACATATTTCTCTCTTTGGCACCCAGATTAACTAATGCCAATATGAAGAATGCCAAGAAGATTTAAAGCAAATATAGCAAATGAGAACTGGAGGTACAGGGAATAAGGGAAGATTAATCTTTTTAAGGAGCAGGAACTGAATAATAGAGACATAGTTTTAGACAGTGAAAGAAAAGTACGTGCTAGTTATGTGAAATTAAGAAATGGAATGAGACCAAATTCATGGGAAAGGTGGAGTAGATCCATGGAGGTATCAAAATTAAGAAAAAGCTTTGACCTCAAATGAAACTGGAATCAGTGACATTGCCGAGAAAATTGTGAGGTTTTATATAAAAATCCAAGCACCAAAATTCTGTTTCTCCCGTAAGTGGGTGTGATATAAGACTAAAAATCTGCAGAACTTTTTGTCACATGGCTTCAATCTTATTTCTCTTAGGAATGCCTCTTTCTACAGTGCTTCTGTGCATTATCAAGTGTCCAAGTGGATCAGAGATCAGATCTTAAGTGTCTAGTTGGAGCTGAGATTGCTTCAATTACCCTTGTCATTATTAAAAACAGCAAGGATTGTTTGGAGGAAGCAGATTTTGGAGTTTCTTCTGAAGTGCCTACAAATAGTTTTTAAGCAGTTTGATCACACAGTGATTCTTTTCAAGCAAAAGTGATGCTTGATTTAGGTTTCCCTGTAATGGAAATAGCTGATTCCCAGTTGCTACAATTGCAATCGCTGTTTGCATTCCTCCTTATTGTAACTTTATCTTGCTTTACCTCAGATTTTTCCATTAATTTCAGGAAATAAGAGCCTGACATGGTAATGCTTGTGAGTGACTCCTGGTCCTTGGCATCCTGATGTTTGAACTTTATGGATTAAAATTGTTGACTCACAGCAATCAGGTTCGCTCTTGTTGTGTCTGACAGGGAACAGAGGGGACTAAGCCAAAACCAGAGCCCCCAGAGTAAGGGCATTAGTCCTGTCTTTTCTGAAGTGAATGGTTTCCCTTCTAAACAGACTCTGGAAAGAAGCTTAGTAATTCCTTTGGGAGTCCAGTTATAAAACTTGAGATGCAGATATTTAAATCCTATGAGCCAGCCAGCAGTAGTGGAATTGGCCGTCAGAACTTGTAAAAATCTCAACCAATCTCTTTTATTGCTGTGTGGCTGCAGCAGTGAGGTATCTCGGCTTTTGCAGGGTGAACTTTCCCCACCATATCCTGTTTGCTACTGTTTATGTGTACACAAAAAGCAATGTGAGCTGCATCTAAAAGAAGCATCTTTGCGGTGGGAAAGGTTATCACAGAGGTCCTTTCATCTGCTGAAGTGTAAGAACATGAGAATTTATATTCATGATACTAGAGGGGCTGCAGAACTGACTGGAGCCTGATCCTCCATTTCTTTAGTTTTAGCACTTAAAATTAGTGGTGCTGTAGGCAACATTTCAAATTCCTGTATACAATATTTTGAGCTCTGTAATTTTTACTCTAAGTTGTCGAACATATTGAGGAATTGCCATTTGTGTGCTAGTTAAAAGTTTTGGAGTGTATTGCTTCTCCACTGGCATATAAATCTAGATTATTCAAGGAACTGCATAAGAAAAATTCTCTTACTTGCTCTCCCTCTTGTTATGTATGATGCTACCACAACTTGCATATGACTCTATCTAGAAATCATAGAATCATAGA
>VZTU01031015.1:0-46901 GCA_013400835.1 Zapornia atra | reverse complement strand
GAGGGGTAGGAGAGGATAGAAAGTAAATCAAAATAGGTCAAGGAAGCCAAATGGCCTAGTTTCTAGTATGTGTAGGTTCATACTATTCTGCTACACAGAACTCCAGATGACTTTCAGAAAATGGCATTTTTACTGCCTGGATACATAAATATGAAGAGGTAGCTCCTCATTTCAAAACTAGGCTTTGCTGCACCTGAAAATCAGCTACATTTCCATACACACTCTCTCAGTAACTATAAGACAATGACATATTTCACAGATATTTCCTGGACTGATCAGTCAGATACTGAAGTGGCCAGCACTGTACCATTGCTTAATGGTATTTGCACAATCTACCTAAGTTACTGGAGAGGCAAAGTACTCATGGATACTAATATCTGAGCTACATTTGTCAGCATGTGCTACATTTGCTGCATTTCCAGTGCTCAGAAAATTTGATATCTCAGCTCGGTCTGCCAGCAGTATATGCCCTTAGTGTGTGTTTGTAATGTTAGATAAATCACAGAAACATATTGCTATAAAAACAGGGCAAATACCCTCATATTTTATGTATTTGCAGTGTTCATTGATACAAATTTAGTTATTAAAAAAAAACCCCAAACATAATGTAAGCCAGGGAGAACAGATCTGACAATGTTCTTTTGAAAGACACAATTTGACTGAACTGATGTTTTATCATAAGTTGACCTGCTTAGTGGATGAGGGGAAGACTATGGATGTTACGTACCTGGACTTCAGTAAAGCCTTTGACACTGTTCCCCACAGCATCCTCCTGTAGAAACTAGCCACTCATGGATTAGATGGGTACAGTCGTCTCTGGGTTAAAAAGGGCTGGGCCCAAAGAATTGTGGTGAACATAGTTAAATCCAGGTGGTGGCAGGTCACAAATGGTGTTCCCCAAGGCTCAGTGCTGGGGCCAGTCTTCTTTAACATCTTTATTAATGACCTGGATGAGGGGATTGAGTTCACCCCCAGTAAGTTTGCAGATGACACCAAATTGTGTGGGAATGTCAATTTGCTGGAAGGCAGGATGGGTCTGCAGAGGGACCTGGACAGCCTGGATCGATGAGCAGAGGCCAACTTTATGGGGTGCAACAAGGCCAAGTACTGAGTACTTTGGTCACAATAACCCCAGGCTTGGGGCTGAGTGGCTGGAGAGCTCCCTGGAGGAGAAGGACATGGGGGTATTAGTGGACTAGTGGCTGAACCTGAGCCGGCAGTGTGTCCAAGTGGCCAAGAAGGCCAGTGGCATCCTGGCCAGTGTCAAGAATAGTGTGACCAGCAGGAGTAGGGAAGTGATTGTTCCATTATACTCAGCTCTGGTGAGGCCGCCCCTCGAGTGCTGTGTCCAGTTTTGGGCCCCTCACTACAAGAAGGATGTTGAGATGCTGGATTGTGTCCAGAGAAGGGCAACTAGGCTGGTGAAGGATCTGGAACACAAGTCCTATGAGGAGCTGCTGAGGGAACTGGGTTTTTTTAATCTTAAAAAAAGAAGGGTGAGGGGAAACCTTATCACTCCCTACAACTACCAGCAAGGAGGGTGTAGAGCAGTGTCTGCTGGTCTCATCTCTAAGTGACAAGGGATAGGATGAGAGGAAATCGTTTCAAATTGCACCAGGGGAGATTTAGGTTAGATATCAGGAAGAATTTCTTTACTGAAAGGGTAGTCAAGTACTGGAACAGGCTGCCCAGGGAAGTGGTGGAGCCACCATCCCTGGAGGTATTTAAAAAGCATTCAGATGTGCTTGAGGACATGGTCTAGAGGATGACTGGGCAGAGCTAGGCTGTGATTGGACTCAGTGATCTTAAAGGTCTCTTCCAACACAAGTGATTCTGTGATTCTATGATTCAGTCTGCATTGTCCCTTTTGAGATTTAGACAATGAGTAAGTTTTTATTACGCACCCATACCAGTTATAAGAAAACTTATTGCACCATATCTTTTTAGCCTCAGCTTTTTAGCACAGCTACCATGCTTTGTGTGCAAAGGCTGCCTATACCAGACCCACATGCTCTGCAGTGCAGACAGGCCCTCAGATTCTCCTTAACAAGCAGGATTACTCAAATTAAATACCTTTGCACCGAAGTCCTTGCTTCCAAGAGGCCTCAGCAGAATATTAAAGACTACAATCTCAAGTGCAGATTCCCATGCAGTAGAATAATAGCAAGAATTAAATTATGAGAAAGAGTCGTTGCTCATTTATAATGTTTCCTGTCATATACAAGTGAATACATTCCAGCAGGAATCTGTTTCACAGCAGATCCTGGCATTCTTGCCGGCTTGTAAACTTGATTTGGGTCCTTGTTCATCTAACATCCGATGAAAACCTGAAGCGTCTGTTGCATTCGATATTCTACGGCAAACAAAAGTTAACAGCAGGTAGAATGTGTAGAGATATACATCTCAAAGCCTCCGAAATGAGCGATATGGATCTCTGCCTTAGTGTCCCAATCAGTTCTCCTCTGTACCTTCAGTCGCCCTGGCTTGCAGGAAGGAGGAAACAATGAGTACTTTGCAAGTGGACCAAGAAGGATTGCTGCTGCGAACGGCTCGACTGATCCCGCTTTGCAAACTTTACCTCAGCTGGGAGAAGAGGTCTCCTTGTTGGGGTACTCTCTCCTGGTTAGCTGTTTCAGGGTGGGTTTTTTTTTTTCTTTTTATTTCAAACAAATAAACAGACAGCCCTAAGAGGAAAGAAATCCCAGTCGCCTGAAACAAGATAGGGTCTTTTTTTTTTTTTTTCTTTTTTTGCATCCTGTTTTGCTTGGCAGGGGCCGTTTTAAATATTTAAGCAACTTCATGCAACCGTAAACCACTATAATCTCAGCTTTAGAGGAGACATTGAGAGCTACAGTTTTCTGGAGCCACTCTCCAAAAAATCAAAGATCAAAGAAGGTTTACCTTTCCTCAGCCTGCACCATTGCCACTGACGGCGTCGGTCCTCTTCTCCTTTAGGAGTGTAAATCTGCAGCTTTGTTGAAAATAATGGCTCTCCCCAGAACGCTGCTAAACCTGCGGGGAGAATCAGGTTCCGGGTATCTACAGCAATAAAACCCGCAAGGCAATGGGAAGCTTCATTACCACTTCAGACCCCTCCTGCCTTCTACAATGCAAACCGAATGGCTCACTGGCAGGCGGAATGCCAGGTAAGGTGGGCTGTAAGAGAGCAGAGGACAGCAGCAGTCCCTGGTCAGTCTAGTAACCAGCAACTTGGCCACAGGCTAGTTCATGTGACTCCAGGGAATTCAGATGTCACAGACCCGTTTCTTGTTAGAGATAAAGGGATAAATGATGGGCAGTAAGAAGTGTATGTTTTCTTAATTACACAGTGAATTTTCCCCCGATGGTATCCTGCCAGTAAATGCCATACAAAGCTGATGACATGTGATCCAAGATGAGGT
The DNA here is from genome assembly GCA_013400835.1 of Zapornia atra. Classification (NCBI taxonomy): domain Eukaryota; kingdom Metazoa; phylum Chordata; class Aves; order Gruiformes; family Rallidae; genus Zapornia; species Zapornia atra. Next base: position 43,500 of record VZTU01031015.1, on the reverse strand, counting down.
ACAGATGCACTTTTATAGAACAGCAGTACATAGAACACATGCATTTGATTTCATAAATGTGTACTGCCAGAGGCAAACACTATTTATTTTAACCTTAAGAGACAGAGAAGTTCTGTCTATGTTGGAGGATTCTGGTGTTCCTATTCCCAGTGAAACTGTAATTAATGTCCTGGATGCTATATGCAAGTTTGCATCCTCTATTGTATAGGTGTTCACACTACCACTGAGACTGCCTCTGCACTAAGTAAAGCTAACCACTACAGTCTCCACCATCCATAAATCTGCCTATCCAGTGAAAGTCTAGACAGCAAATCTGGGCATAGACTGGATTCATTCAGTAGATCCTCCTTTTTGCTCTCCCAGAAGCTACTTGGTTTTAAGGACATGAGTTAGTCTACTTCAAATTGTTCAAATATTTTCCCAGCAGAAAACAGGAATATAAACAGGAATACACCAAGTTTCTGCTTCCTTCCGTTATGTATCTTCTCAAGAGTAAACAAGAGGCATCAAAGGACCCCTCCTGATCAACATCAAAAGCCCGGCTTTTTATTAAACAGAATCCAAAATTAAAAGAGTTTCCATTTGTGGTCAGAGGGGAAAAAACCTCCTTTTAAAGCATTTAATAATTGTTTTCTATTTTTTACAGAACAAATTTTTTTTACATTATTGCAAAGGTTTTAATTCAGCACTGTAGTAATCTTTATTAGTCCTAAAATGGAAAAAAAAAAGAATTGTAATAAACACAGCAAAGAAAGAGCAAACCCTTCACAGCCCTGAGACTGTGGCCTCTGGTCTTGGCTTTTTTCTGGCTTCAGTTGCTGATTAGGCTGAGAATCATTTCCTGGCTAACAGCAATTGGGAAAAAAAACATAAATAAGTATGAGGTATAGAGCAAATTAAGAATATTTTCTATAGTAACCTGAATGGCAGCAAGGAGAAAGTCCATGGGGGAAAAAAACTCAATCGAACAGAATTTTTAAAAAAGAAAAAAAAAAGAAAAAAAAAGAGACGGATGGGAAATAAAGGAAACGCTGGTCTTTAAAGTCAAAGCACCAAAGAACGCCGTGAATTATATTCCAACCCTGTAAGTTTCAGTGAGGGTAGTAACTTGTCCATTCTCCTGACAGTAAACCACCTGATAACTCGTGCTTACAGGGCTATTTTTAGTAGAAAAAGAAGTGATAGGAACTAAGCAGGAGAATTTTTGGCCTTGGAAGATTCTTTGCTCAGTGTAGTAGAGTGTATCTGTTTGCTGCTACATCATTGTCAAAAGAGATGAGAAGTGCCTGGCAAGGGCCTGAGGAAGTACCCCCTGTTTCCAGGCGGATATTAGTGGGACAATGTGTAATCCATGACATACCTTTCCAGGTGCTTAAACTCCTTAAGAACCCGTTAGCTCACCAAGCCACTGTTGCTCTTTTACCTGTCCCCAAGGTCAGAGTACACTCCACAGCACACCAGAGCTACCAAGGAGGTAGGTGCAAGAAGGAACACAAATCCCACTGCAAGGAGCTCCTGGAGTGAACATCTGAGGTCTCACCCTGGCCCTTAAGAAGTCTGTGTATGTATGAACCCTAAAGGGTTAATGAACAAATAGCCAGCTATCACTTTGTGTTACTAAAATCCTTGAAACACAATGTGGGAAGCAGGGGACCTTCTACAGCTTTGTCACCAAGATAGGGCCAGTTATCCCTGGGTACTCTGATGGGTCCCTCAGGCTCCTGGAGAGGAGGATGGTGGCGGGACCCCACACCTCCACCCTGCACCCGGGTCAGTGCAGTGTAAAAGACTTTTCTCTAAAACACAGGCTCAGACCCTTGGCAACACTCCCTAGCGTAAGCCATTGGGCCTGATAGGGGAGGGAGATGGGATTACAGGCAAAATAAGCAAAGGGGCGTTATATAACAGAAACAATGAGAGACTGAAATTATTAACTCTGAAGGTGAGAGTGGGGGGAACTGGAAACTTGGTCAGACTGCCAGCAAAGCCAGTGTGCTTGGATGAAGCTGCACAAGTCTGTGGTACCCAAACATTGGGTACTGGCCCCAGAACCATCTGCAAAATGTCTGGAAGGTTTCATCCCAGCCAGCAAGCTTGCTGAGAGCAGAAATCAAGCTAGCGTGGACCAAGGTTATGGGGGGCGGGGGGAAATAAATCCACTTCTGCATCTTCTGTAAGACCTCATGAACTGCTGTGTACAGCAGCAATTTAGGGCAGTCATCACCTGGGAGAAGCGTTGCAGAGTAGTAGGACTGCTGATGCAAAGAGTAGTGTCTTCCCAGTATTTCCAGCCACGTTTTTAAGGAGTGTGTCGTGAGCTTTCAGGGCAGCTCATCTGAAATTAGATACTACTGTGTCTTCCTGGCTTCACCGGGTTTCTGGATGTGAAAGTCAACCCATGTGGTTCTACTATTCCTTGAACCCTCACACAGGTTTCAGCTGTATAGTGAGGATGTCACCAATGGCACAGCAGTGCCTTCACAGCCAGGGCTGCCCTTGCTAGTGTTGAACCAGAAACTGTTCTCCACTGGTTCTCTGCAAATACTTCACTGTGAACTGCGTTTCCTTTCAGAGCTGCAAGTATTTCCACAAAATGCACCTGACTCAAAGGTAGTGGCCAATTTCTTTATGATGGGAACCTTGAAAGAACCATATTCATGATATTCTGCAGCTACTCTGCCAAACTCTATTTAACAAGAGTAATGCTGCACTTGAAAAAAGGTGGCTTGTAGCTCTGCAGTCCTGTGAGTCTGTGTCTGCGTGCAGATACAGGCAGAGGTTTTCTTGTTTGCTAGAACCTATCTGCTACTGCAACCTCAGCTCTTGAGCAACAACGGCTACACTAACATCTCCCTGTGATGCTGAAATCCCAGTTTTCCAACATAAAACACTGTAAGTGTTTTCTTCACGTGAAGATAAGTAAAATGAGTGCCATGGTTTTGCATGGTGGGGTTCTGGTGCTTGATCAGCCAAGCCAATCAGCGACAGTCACAGTGCCTCTATGAATCATATTTAAGAGAGAAAAAAATGCAAGGAGACAATTTTTGCTGCCAGACAAGGGAGTGAGAAGATGTAAGAAAATCTGCAGACACCAAGGTCAGTGAAGAAGCGGGGAAAGAGGCACTTCAGGCATTGGAGAGAGACTTTCCCCTGCAGCCCATGGAGAAGACCTTGGTGAAGCAGGTTGTCCCCCTGCAGCCCATGGAAGAGGACGGGGAGCAGTGCCCTCACCTGCAGCCTGTGGAGAGGCCCCACGCTGGAGCCGGTGGAGACATATGAAAGATGCTGTGACCCATGTCAGAGCAACCCCATGTCAGAGCAACCCCATGGCAGGACTTGCAGCCCATGGAGAGAAAGGCCCATGCCAGGATTGTTGAGGGAAAGGGTCTTGTGACTCCATGGGGGACCAGGCTGGAGCAGTCTGGACTTGAGAGACTAAGAGACATTTTCTGATTCTATGACTGCCCCCCATAGCAGTGACCCATGCTAGGGTAGCTGATGAAGACCTGAAGTACCATGGGAAAGAACTCACATTGGAGAAGTTCATAGAGGACTGTCTCCCATGGGTGGGACCTCATGCTGGAGCAGGGGAAGGTGTGAGGAATGCCCCCCGCCCCCAGTAGGAGGTAAAACAACTTTTGAGGAGCTGACCCCATCCCTATCTCCCTCTGTGACTCCTGACAGGAGGAGGAAGGGAGAGAAATCATGAATAAAGCTGAGTCTGCAAAGAAGGGAGGGGTGAGGGGTGTTCTTTTAATATCTGGTTTTACTTCTCATACCCTGGCTTCAGTGTGTGTGTAATAAATTAGATGGGGATTTTTAATTCTGTCCTGAGTCTGTTTTGCCCATGACGCTAATTGCGAAATGGTATCTCCCTGTCCTTATCTCGACCCCTAACCTCTCAATATATATTTTCTTCCCTGTCCAGCTGAAAAGGGAGTGATAGAGTGACTTTGGTGGGTGTCTGGCCACCAGCCAGGCTGAAACCACCGCAATGAAGCATAAAAGCACAAAGGGACACACACGCAATCCATCATCAAGCTCGTAGCAAAACTAGAAGTAGAATAAATATTTCTGGAGTGCTATTTTAGCACTCTGCTGGTTGGAGAGGCAATCCCCTTTGCAAGCAGACATCTCATGGTTACCCTCCAGCTACTGCTTCGTTTTAACTCCTCCTTCAGATAGGTCACGGGGAGGAGTGACTTGAGTTGTGCCAAGACCTGAAATGGGACACTGGTGTAAATGGCAGATAGCCAGCAGTGAGGAGACATCTGGGATAAGACAAGGTGCTAAGGTGTGTTGTACATAGTTATGAAACTATTCTACCTTTGTTTTCCGTGTAACTTTATATTTTTAAGAACCGTGCCTGCCTGAGGAGACAGTAGTTGTTTTGTTCTCTGAATTGCTGTAGCCTCAGGGTGTCAAAGTCATTTAGCGGAGAGGGTTGAATTCCATGTTAAATTATGGTTCGTGGGTCACAGTATAAATATACGAATTGCATACTTTCCAGCACAACGGTATCCCAGTGATGTCAGTGGAAGTTCACAGAGAGATTGGCATCACTCAGCTGAACAATTTGCTCCCTTTTAAGATCACAGCTGTCAAGCTCCATATTTCCCTCCTAATTCCTGTTCCTTGAGAGATGCTGTTCTGCCTCTTGCCCCACTGCTTGCTGAAAACGACCAGCAGCAATGCAGAAATGTTTTTCAGGGGGATTCATCAGTCCAAGAGCACTTCAGGATGCTGATGGACATGAGTATGTATCTCCTAACAGCCATGCAGAGTCATGCTTGGAAGCTTTTCTTTGTAACCGGCAAGTCTAAAAAATGGAAGCAGGGTTTTATATCCTGTGTCCCTGGCTATGGCCTGCAGGGTCTGTTTTCATCTCCTTAGTGCAGTGTGAACAGAAACAAACTCAGTGCTCTTAGTAACTGGATGTTGCTCTTTCTATAGCCCCAGATCTGTTTGAACCAAGGACACGTACATGAAGAAAAATACTTCCATGAGCACTAAACTCTGTTTCCTTGAAGATTTGTGCTCTGTGGTGGTCTCACTTTGCTATATAAGAAGGCTCGGTCTTTGCCTACTCCCTTCTGACCTAAACTTTCCCAAGCCTCGCCCACGTGGACCCTCTGGCATCTAATAGTGTGATGGATCATACTCAGCCTCAGTTGCATAGTTCCACGAAATTTTAACGTAATTATTTACAGTCCTTTCCCCCACTTTGTTTGAAGTCACACAACATATGTGTCAGAATAGGGTTGCTTGTTTGGGAGGGAAATAGGAATGAGAGCAGGAAGGAAGGAAACAAAAAGAGGGATGTAAAACTCTGTGACATGACTAGTTACTGTTCATGCTGCTCTTAAAACACCCTAAATGCTAACACTAATGTTGGGCTGCTGCTGCCCAGCTCAGAGCATGAGTCGTCTTGCACATAAAAGAGTGGCTGACTTTCCACACACAGGGATGTGTGCTTGCATAAATCTCTGTATATTCGTGCCCTTAAATCTCAGCTTTGGCCCTCTTGTCTTGTCTCCTCGTCCCAACCCCTCCTTCCTTTCTTCATGTGGGATGCGGATGTTGTGAGAAGATGTTGAGATTGGAACATCAATTTTCTCTTCTCCCTCACAAATGAGCAGGAGATTGCTTTTAAAAGTATTAAATGGACACAGGTGGGACTGTAAACTTAAGTGCCTCCACATGGAACATCTGCCACATGTTCTCCAGTTCCTGTTATCTTTATGGCAGAACTTGATCTTTTAACCCCTTCACAACTGCCCCCCTTACTATTTGTGTGGAGAAGATGTGCAATGGCTTTTCTTTGATGTTCGGCAAAGTCACAATGGATCTCTGTGATGTGAGTGGCATATGGCGCAGTGCTTTGAGCTGCAGTGTGCTTAGCAATTTGCACAGGTGGGTGGGGGAGGAAGACAAGTGTTGTCCAGGTGTTCCCAGCCTTGCTACGTACAGATAAGAGGATTCCAGGCGTACCACAATACATCGAATATCCCCATTCTCCCTCCTTCTCCCCTCCCTCCTGCACTCCTCTCCGCCCCAGGAAATGTCTGTCTTGGGGGAACAGCATACTTGTGGGGATATTCCAAGGAAGCTAATATAACCTTAGCCATTTGGAGTTTAAAAGAATTTATTTCTAAATGCTTGATCTGGACCCAAATCAAGTGGTTTTTTTCCTTTTATGTCCCAAATCCATCTCTTCTTCCTTCTGCTTCTTCCAAGCTTTCTTACTTTCAAGTTTAGGTACAAAATAGAAACCTGGCCCATGTTAGTGTATATTTAACCTCTTCACTGCTGCCTCTCACCACTCCACAGCGTTTGTGCAACAGAGCTGCGTGGCATTTTCCTTTGAAGTCCTAATGAAGTCACAGTGGATCCTCATGCTGGAGCTGCAAGCTGGCTGCCAGGTGAAGCATTCGCATATCTTTTCCATGTGCTCAGCCTGAAAAGAAAAGGAGGAATTGGCTGAAAGCACACTAAACATGTAGTTCCAAACTGAGTTTAATGGAGAATGAGATTGAAAGCTGTAGACTCAGAACGAGGTTTAACACCAGAGTTGCTGAGCATGTCAAAGTGCTAAAGCTGTTGATGCCATGGGTGTGAGCTAACTCACAGCTGAAATGTTGAAGAGAGACAAGGTGACATGATGTAAGGAAGGGCTGAGTTGATGGAAACCACGGTTTCTTTTAAATCTGGTAGTTGTACTGGATGGGAGGTGACCCAACAAGATGACTTTGTGTAGACACGGTCCACTGTCAAACCATGGGAGCAACAATAAACAGACCTAATTCTCAGCTACCGGCATGCATGCTAAGAGCATGTGAAATACTGCCATCCTGGCTACCAGTCTTACACACAGTTGTGCAGTTGTTCATACTGAAGCAACTTGACAAGGAAGTGAACAACCAGGACCAAAAAACCATTCCCAAGCAGAAAGAGAAAGACCTCAATTGTCTTTGACCCCCATTTTGCTCTACTTTTCCAGGAATTAGGATCATGTGTTGCTGTTTCAGTATATCTGATATTGCTGTAAGCACCTGTCTTGTGCTTGCAGTTTTTGGGAATGGATTTGCTTTCTAAGATAGGGATTGGAAAAGTAATAAGTACATGCAGATCCCGAAAAATGTCTCTTGACCTGTATGTTCCTTCTGTATGTGACTTGAACAGGAGTTGGTGGAACTCTTCCATGAAGTGGTAGTGTTTTTGGCATTTTAGCTATGCAAATTCTAATTGATCTGCCAGTTTCCCTCAGTCTGATGATGACCTTTTCCAATAGGGTTCTTTCAACGAAAACTGTGGAATGAAAATCCCAATGTTTGCATTTTTCAAAACATCACTGCTACTTATTTAAAACAGTCTGGGACAGGGCCAGGATCTGATATCAAAGTAGACCACTCTATCCTATCATCTCATAGTTCCAGAATTGCTCTTAGAACTTTTCAACCACACTGTAAGGATCTTGACATACTTTGCGTTGGTGCTTGGGATGTGCAGGAGACTCCTGAGGTCTCTTCCTGCGTGCTCTCTTTGCTTTGGATTCATTCCACTTCTGTTCCAGGCTTCTTCCTCTTGTGCCATTTCCTTTCTTTCCTTTGTCTTTCAGCTTAGTAAAACACCATCTAACAAAACCCCACCCCAGTAGTTTAAGAAAGCGCCGCTTCCTCTTGGAGAGAAATGAACAAGCGAACAACCAAGTATTATCCTTAAACCAAGAAGACTTATGCAAACCATCTCATCGCTCAGTATGTATTCCATCGCTTCTCTCCAGCCCATTGTCCAACTTGTTTACTTAGATCACAAATCTCTTTTGGATAATAAATCTCTTGCTATGCCCGTACTTACTAGCATGGGCACATCGTGGCACTCTTCAGGTCCCTGCCACCCCAACGCTGGATGCTTCTTAAAGCAGTCCTAGCATTCACTTGGAGCGTGTGCCTCGGCTGAGGTCGGCTGGGGAGCAAGGACACAGCCAGTGCCTGCTCCCAGGGTGGGGACTTGGAAGTGCTCCTGGGCTCTGCAGCCTAGATGTCTCCTCTGTTACTCTCTGTGCCCAGAACAATGGCATTTTTCTTAATTGTTCTCATTTGGGCCATTGGCAATCTTGTCATTTAAAGAAATAATTCGCTAAGAACATATGCCTGGCTATCATTCACGGGCTATGCACTGTTCATGAACACTTCGGATTTCTAACAGCTACATTTGTGCTTTTGGTTTGGTACTAGGAAAAAAAGAACCAAAAGAATCATTACTTAAACAGCAGTTATGTCTGAAAACAGCTGCCATTTCTGGGATAACAAATGGGACAGTGTTTCCAGAACTGTATTTAGAACATGAAGAAATGGCCATGAGAGACAACATTCCCAGAGAGAGTTAATTCAGCATAATTTTGAGTGATATCTTGCAACGAACAAGTTTTAGAGGGAAGTAAAGAAGTACCTCCCTTACTGTAAACCCTGCAAGAGGTGGAGAAGCCTTCTGTTCTTTGTGGTAAATGCCTTAGATCAAAAAAGGCTTAGTATGTACAGGGAGCCATAATTTCTGTTATCCTCCTGTCCCGAATCCTGGCTTTTTTAGTTGTAACAAAAATTCTAAGCCAACCCATACTTTCTGGATTACTTTAAACCCCATCACAGTGCTTTTCTTAAAGCACTTTATTTTGAATAGGAATAGCTCCATGAAAGGACTCTGATATGGGCTGAAACTAAATCAGTTTCAAGGAAATGCAGCTGGAAGCACACTAATCTAAAAGCTTCCCAGGCAAAGGAGCACAGGCATCTATTCTGCGGGGTGTCTCCGCCCCCAGCTAAAGTGCACCAGGGCTTTCTGAGACCCATTAACCCTTGCGCTCCAGCGTTGCTTCACCAGCGATATTTGGGGGAGGACGGGGAGGTAGAAAGCATGTATTCTTTCTGTATAACATGCAGTTTTCATCTAGTCAGATGGGTAGAGGAGTGGGGGGAGAGCTGGGGAGGGGGGTAGTTTCCATTTTCCCAGACCTTTATGAGTTGAATTATAATACCAATTCAATCCCTGGAATGCAAGTTAAGGCTGTTTTTGTCATCCCAGTAGAGATGATACAGTTCACATTGCATTTCATAACACCTCTCATTCCCACCCGCTCTGCGCATGGGGCACTAGCTCGTGCAGGTGTGCAGCAGAAGCTCATGTGTGTCAGATCAAGTTGTGACGGAGTTTCACAGAATCAGAGAATCACAGAGTGATAGGGGTTGGAAGGGACCTCGGAAGATCCTCTAGTCCAACCCCCCTGCCAGAGAAGGATCACCTAGACTAAATCACATAGGAACACATGCAGGCAGGTTTTGAATGTTTCCAGAGGAGACTCCACAACAGCCTGTTCCAGCACTCTGTCACCCTCACAGTGAAAAAGTTTCTCCTTATGTTCACGTGGAACCTTCTATGTTCCATCTTGCACCCATAAAACATTTTTAAGAAGTATTATTTCAGCTGTTTACTGAAGGATTGGAAAAACTGTAACTGAAACAGTCTAATATTTAATTGGAAGCAAAGACAACTAATGGTGTGGGGACTGGGAGACAGGGAAATGTCAGTAAGCCTGTATGAGTAGTTCTTCCCTTTACATAGAAACTCTTTTTTTTAAAAATGAAGGAGGCAAAAGAAGTGATCTGTGACCTGGGCCTAACCAGGCTGTGGCAGGGATTTGTTTTGCCTTTCCTATGCATTTGTCACATTTGATTTGTATACTCAATTTTTTTTGCTGTTTTTACCACGTTCAAACCACGTGCAACCTACACAGGTATCAACTCTGCTGCTCTCCATGGACTGTTTCAGGATCCAAGCTACTGACATGTCTATGCAGAAGATGGATCAGTTTCTTTTTAGTCTCTTGGATGTAAGGCTTTAAGACTGCAGGAGGGTTTAGTTGCCACAGCTAAGGCAATTCCCTCATCCCACATCCATTCTAGCCATCCAAATCTTTTGCCCCTGCAGCACTGATCATTTCACGGGACAGATAATCCTCCACTGCTTCAGTTCATAGCCTGGTATAGCAACATTAATGGGTGCTCCTGAAGAACTACTTCACTGAGCGGTTCCTGTGGTGGGACAGGCAGACTGGGATTTCCAGGTTCAGCTGCTCCAGGAGAATCCAGCTGCAGCAATGAGAGCAGTCCTTCGGATACCACCATGGCCCTGGCAGCTAAGACTGTGCTGACAAAGTATCTGTTAACCACAGCCCCTTGAAAGCACACCGCTTTAGCCCTTGGAAGTCACAGCTTGCACTAATGACCTCACTAAAGCCAACCGTTGGTATGATTCAAAACTATTTTAAAAGACACTAAAGTCTGTTTTGCCCTAGAGACAGCAAAAGTAGAGAAAACAATATCTGGCCAGGTGATTTCACACCGTGTCAGGTGATGCACTTACTTACACTTCCTTCTAGAAGTGCTGGTGTATTGTTTGACTTTTAGCTAGCAGAGATAAGCCCGCAGTCAGGACTGAACATCTAAGTGCTAATGGACTTTTCCACACGGTGCTATAATCAATAGCTACGCCAAAGATGGCAGCAATGGGGAGAAGGCTGACTTCAAAAACTACAGCAGTTACATGACCTGTTATGAATCTGCTTTTGTACTTACGTATTTTCACTTATAGTTCTGCATATATACACCTATCCTTATTTATAAATACAGAAATTCATTCACTGGTGCAAGATATATATGCATGATTAACAGCATACTACAGATAATGCAAACACCTACATGTCTGTTTTTCCATATTATTTTCTATACTATAATGCTTTTTATGTTTTTACTGTGTTCTGAAATAAGGCTATCGGCATCTGTTATCTTTTGCAAATATTCTTCACAATTTACGTAGATGCATGTGGAGTTTTAAAAAAGATGTGTGCATAATTAGTGTATTATGAAAGATGTAGTATATAAGAAACATGTTAGGGCTGAAAAGCCAAAAGAGGACAAATAAATTTCATTACTGATACCCATCGGGACCTCTTGCTGTTCAGTCAGAGGCAAAAAAATGAATTTATTTGATTTATGAATGGTTTTCCTGCACTCTTGCAGTGAGGCCGCGTACTTTTATGCTTGAGAAAATTGGAGTCCAACCTAGAAAACCTACAGGTACACTGCCATCAGAAGAAGAATCCTGCCTTCCTTCCCCCATTATCCTTGTGCTTCTATTGCTGGTTGTGCAGCTGTGGGGTCACGTCCCTTGAGAAGGAGCCCTGGGGAGGGAGTGGGAGCTTGAGGAGAGAAGGAAGCATGGCTCAGTCCTGCCAGCAGCACCCCATGGTTGGATGGGCACTAACCTGGTGGTGAAACCTCACCTTAACTCCCAGCCCAGCCGTGGGCATGTTACAACTCCTGTGTCAGTTCTGCCTCTTTCTGCTTTGGTTCCTCTGTGTCTTAATAGCTTGTGTCTTTACATAACTTGTGGAAGGAAAATCTGTTCCGGTTTACCAGACTGGCCATGCTGACCCTCTGCATTGCTTAGATGCTGCAAGAAAGGAGAAGAAACACCCAAGTGTCTCCCACAAAGAAGCCGTCCTTTGAAAATGTGTTTTGCTAAGCTTGCCACTAGCTCTGATGCTCCCTCAAGAGCGAGCGCTGCGGCTTTAAGGCTATCGTCCCAGATCCACATCACACCCACATATTTGTCCTCTCTTTGCACAGCCAGTGCCAAGCGGTGACATCTACTATAGTCTCTGGGACACGCTGGTCTCTGCGGTGGAGGAAAAAGGGAACGCGAGGGGGAGGGGGGGCAGCCAGGGGAAGAGCACAAATCCCACTGTGTTCCAGGAGGATGAGTCACTTCCTCGCACCAGCTCTGCGATGCTTTATTTATTGCCGCTCCCCCGATATGAAGCCCGGCTCCCTCATCCCTCCTCAGCGTCCTGGTGCTCGGCCTCCCTGCCGGCTGCACCATTAATCACGCGGGGGCCGTTGGGGAGTGGACACAGAGCGGGAGTCCTGCCCGCCAGTGGCCTTTAGCTGTCTCCAGCTCAATGAAATTACCTTGTGTGAAGACTTGTTTTATGAGAGATTGGTTTATTTGTAACTAAACTACTTCCTCTGTTATTTGATAAGCTCAAATATTTGCTACTGATAGTCGGAGAGTGTCACATTTATTATCCTGTTTCAGGCATTGCTTAACTCCTTTGTAGTAGGCTTCTTTAACCCCTTTGAGGACAGCAGAAAAAAGGCTGGAAAAGTCTTATTCCTCTTGCTCATGCTTTGAAAAGAACTGGGGTTTATCCTGTAAAGGATGCAGCTTGATTGACTTGCATTGCTTTGCAGTAATTCTTTATAAGTCTAACGCAGCAGTCAGCAGGGCTGACTCACACTGTTTGTTAGAAATCCAAAATAAAAGGAAAAATGAGCAGAGCCTTTTTTTTTTTTTTTTTCTTCATATATTGTAACACTTTGAGGTTTAAATGAATGACTGCATGTGAACGCAAAGCACCGTGTTCTCAAGGATGTGGCACAAATATCATTACTAAAGCCTATTTGCTGTCTTGCCCCCGGTGGCTATGTCGCCTGTGACCCATCCGTGCTTTGGTTTGTGTTTTATTAATCCTGGCTGGAAAACAGACTTCCTTAGCTTTTTTAAAGACATCCTGATGTCTTCTGGAAAAAGCAAACAACTCTGGAGCTTTAAGATGTAAGTAATACATTTTTAGTAACCTACTTCCACACACTCTCAAATTTTCCCCAGACTTTTTTGGGTGCGTGTGGGTTGTGTGTGTGTGTGTGTGGAGGTTAAGGGGTTATTGTTAACTATTTGCTTCTGAGGACTCCAGCAGTAAATTACAGTCCAAATACAAGTATATACTTGTGTAGATGTTAGGAAGAACAAAAGTGCTTAACTGTATCAGAGAGATCTTTAGGGTCCTCGCCTACCTATGCTGGCTCTGTGGTACTTCTTACAAAACTTTCTTGGGCACTTGCTGTTCCAGTAGGTTACATCCTGTAAGCAGTGCTGCCTTGCCTAATCTGAGTGTTTCAGGCTCCCATCTGCCAACACCACAGATTTCCACATCGCTGTCCCCCAGAAGGTATGCTCAAATGAGGACAGGGCAGGAAAATGAACAACCGCTCTTTGTCTTATGAAAAGGAATAGGAGCTCAGGGTCTGGAGCTGTGCTTTCGTAGCATCCCAGCTTCGAGACCTTGAGATACCTGAGGCCAGAGGGAAAATATAAAAAGAGAAAGCCCGTGTCTGCTGCATATGGGGAGTGTAGTCATATTTCTCTAATGAAAAGGAGAGCGTGGTCATTATTCATTATTAGAGAATGGTCATTACTCTCTAGCAGGGACAGTGTCGTTCCAGGACTGCTCACCCGTTTTGCACAGAGAGTCTTCAAGGCAATTTGTGTTGGAGCCAGCAGGCTTTGGGGAAGGGCTTTGGGCTGGGGAAATAGCATTGTGCTCAGAGCTTGCGGTATGTTTGAACGCAGGAACAGCCTGCTGTATTTGTGCTTGTCAGGGGCTGCAGCGAGCCAGTCCTGCTGCTCACAATACAGTACACTAAATCCTGCCTGAAATTAATGGGACTGCTCTTATTANAAAGAAAAAAGAAAGAAAAAAAAAGAAAATAAAAGAAAAACAAAAAGGTTGATCTACTGAGAAGGGAGTGAGGCTGGTAGGAAATCTCTCTCATGTGAAGGAAATACAAGTTTCGTGAAAAATATAGCTAAAGCAGACTTGGATAAAAATAGATCAGTTTCCCATCGCAGGTATTATTTACCTGAATTTAATTTTCTGAAAACATTCTGGACTACAGACATGAGTGAGTTTATACAAATGTTTTTAGACACGTGAATATTCCAGTGAAGCTTTTGATCTTGCTGAAACATTCTAGTCCATCAAAGTTCAGGGGAATGAGTTTTGTTTCTTTCTGAAATAAAAATGATTGAGGGGAATTGCGTGTTCACTGTTTTAGGGAGGAAGTAATGGTTCATTCTTTCTCTGACAGACGTACGGACATATGCAATCGCTCACATATCAGTACGGTATCAGATATAGCAAGTTTACTACACATGGCTAGGTGTCTGGTGTGAAGGGAAATATTAAGCCTATCTGAAATGATAAGGATAGCAATGCTGACTTAGGACTGTGGCCTTCCGGAGTCTCCCCAGGGGAGATGAGGACTTTTGCAGGTGGCTAAATTGATTTCTAACCAAGAGCCTGCTGGTGAGAGTCCAAATTGGCTGTTTCAGCTGAGCTCTGCCCAGGAAGACAGGGACAGAGAGCTGAGCCTGGGGAGACCAAAGGTTCATTAAGTGCGTGTTTGTCTTGGACTTTGACATGAAGATGCTGCTATTCCAGATGCAGCTGAACTCTTAAGGCTGTGGACTGCTTTGGAAATAAAGGAGGAGCAAAGTTTTGGCTTTGATGTCTGTACCGCAACAGGAGCTTACAAAGACAGCATTATCCCTTGACACGTGAATTTAAAGAAAATGCATTGTAAAATCACAATAAGATTTTTACAAGAACATATTCTTTAGCTAATTGGAGTTTTAAAAACAGATGTGCTCACTAGAACACAGTTAAGCCCAGGTAATTTGTGAATTTCCTTTTGATGTAAGTTTCAATAACTTAATAATGATACTTAACATAGTCTGAAAACCCTAGCATCCTATCAGCAGCAACAAACTACAATGATTTCCAAAGCTTGCATGCAAACTGAAGTGCATAGCCTTTTGTGTTTTGCTACTGATCAGCAAAATATTGTTCCCCTCTTAAAACACCTAGATTCCTCTGGAAGCACCTGCTTTCTGTACAGATGTTTAATTCAGCCAGAACAGCCTATTGGGAGTGAGTCTACGAACTTCATTTCTTCAAAGAATTAGATTCTCTCAGAGAAATTAATCTTTCTTTGATTGCAGGAAAAAAACTCCACTGAATACCACATTTATTTCATAGGTGTGAATGATGCACGATTGCTGCAGCAATTAAAAAAAAAATCTCTGCATGCTTCTTCCAGACAATTTCTATATTTGGAATTTATTGAACGGGAACTCACTTATACACTTCAAAAGACAAAAATATACTTTGCTGGTCAGAAAAATCCGTGGACCCACAGGCCTGTGTCCATAAGGCTAAATTCATTCTTTTCCAAAAAATAGGTTTGCTAAGTCCTAGTTACCTATTGGGTACAGCCCTAAGTGTGTGGTGTTGTCATCTCTGTGTCTTTTTTCTCCTGATCCATGACTATTACTGAAAAGTTATTCATTACCTTACTCCTCTGGTAATTAGAAATCTTCTGTTTTCCCTTCTTGCCCAGAGATAGTTTATACTAATTTTTGCTTGTGTCATCACTATCTGTTAGTTTAGAAAAAGCACATTTCCATCTATGGTGTTTATCTGCTTCCCTCTTTCTAAATAATGTTTTCTGGTTCTGTACAGGCTTAGCCTTTATTTTGGTAATCTGAACAGAGCAAGTTCTAGCTGCATCTGATTCTCAGGGAGAAATGTGTTTGACTGACCCTCTCTGTTCAGCAGACATGTGTCCTTGTAGGCATAAATATTTGTTTCCACTTTGTCCTCTTTGCTGACTGCCTTGACCTATTATTTTACAATAAAAAAATACAACAAGCAGTGGTGCCAAGCCTTCTCTGAAAATGACAGTGACTATCAGCGTCAACCCAAGAAGACACAGCCACTCATGTTCAGCATCTGTGCAGAAGCAAGTACTTTGATTTCCTTCAGGAGACAATCATTTAAACTTGTATTTTTTGCTACCCAGACCCAGGTACCTTCACCTCCTGTTGTTGCGCAACTGCAATTTTTAATTATAAACCAAATTGATATTCTGTGCTGCTGTTCTTGGCCCTCAGACCTTTATTGAGAGCTTTCTCTCTTCCATGGAAAACAGTATCTGAAAGGACTTTATTCCTCAGACTTGGACTATATATCCTGCTTCCTTTCACCCTGATGGGGTAACTGCTGGAAGGTTGTTCATTGTCATGTATCTCTGTCTAGATCTAAAATTCTGCTGGTTTTAGGATGGAGTAGCATACTTGAGCCTGCACTGTGTCCTGTCGTTCATGTTTGCAAATGTCACTTCTCCTGTGCTTTTGTATTATCAAGAGAGCTGTGTTTGTCACGAAACCACACAGGAGATTAATATTGTTAGCAACAGTTAGTCTAGCTCTCATCTGAGGGTATCTAAGAAAATAGGAGAATTTAGAATCCACACAGTGGCCGTGTGGTCTCTTGACATTTATTTCAACTAAAAATATATTAAATACTCTTAGGAGAAATTTTCGGCAATCTAATAGTGCAAGTGTGCTGCCGAAAAAAGGTAAATCCTATGTGGCACCAAGTGCCCTGGCAGCCCAAGATAAATATCATAGCTGAATGGAAAGAAAAAGCATGATGAGCTCATAATCTCTGCCAGGAATCACAGAAGAAAAGACGATAAAGCAAGCAGGGAGAAAGAAGGTGTGGTTTGACTTGGGAGCTAAAATAAATAATATCTAAACAGATGAACTTTATACACAGCTCCATAAACAAAACATCTTTAAAGACTATTTGGATTCACTTGCCTAAGTGAAAGTAATAAAATGAAAGCAGTAACGAGATCCAAATTTTGTGCAAGGATGCAAGGGCAGAATACTCTAACATCAACAGAAATCATATATATATATATATTCAAGGTCAACACTGTTCCTGTGATTCATCCATGGCTTTTTTCAATGGTAGTATTTTTTTCCTTGCATATGAACTGTGGTAACTTAAACCCTCATATTAGGATTTATTATATATATCACAAGATGTTAAAACATGCTTTGCCATCCACTTTCCATAGTGGAAGTGCTCCTTGTTCCTTTTAGCACTGCCTAGGGAAGACCTGTTTTCACATCTTAATACAGGATTTATTGCAGTGAACATCTTTGTGCAGTGTCAGTACAGTAATGGAATCGATTCCATCTTCTTTATTTTAAAATTATGTATGGATATGCAGTTTCTTGACCAGTATCTTGGTGCTGCAAATTGCACATGAATTAATCTGCCAATAATTTAAGGAATAAAAAATCACCAGTGCTGTTAGGGCTGGCGTCTTCTTCCATTGGAGTCAATGGGAATTTTGCCATTGACTTAAGTGGGAGTAGGATCAGGCCCTTAATGCTGTGTATTTACTTTATTTAGGCCAAAAGACACACAGACACAGAGAAGAGACTGTTCAATGGTTGCAGTTTTATTCAGTAAGCTCACTGCTTGCTGGCAGCATGGCACCTCTAACGGAGCAAAATATTACAGCATTAAGGATTGCTTTTGGCAGCACACGCATTATAGCATGAGTCAAAACAGTTACAGTTATGTTTTCAAAGATGTAATGAAATTTTAGCTGCTAGACTGAGAAGCCATTTGGAAGTGCTAGATTGAAAGTGTGCATGAGTCTTGTTGGGAAGTGGCTGATTCTTATTTATTTTTTTTTTTTTTTAATTCTTTATTAATTAATCCTGTAGGGACAGAGGAGGAGGAGATGCACCTTGAGATCTGGATTAATTTCCAAGGCTCTGCCCTGGACATTCTGTGTGACCTTGAGCCAATCATTTAATCTCTCTGCATTGCTGTGTTCTGTTTGTAAAATGTGGATAACAATTCTTCCTTTCTTCTGTCCCCAGCCCTGCCTGCTTAGCCCGTAAAAGCCCCTCAGGGAACAGACTGTCACTTACTGCCTGTGCCCTTCCTCCCAGATCGGGGCCTTGGCTTTGGCTATGACCAGAATGTTTAAAATAACAAAAAAACACTTACTGCTCCTTTCAAGGAAATAACTCATTTTACATGCATATATTGAGCTTTAATATGGCTTAATTTAAACTGATAATTTTTCCTTTGGGTGAGTGTGTTGGGGTTTGACTGACTCACCATCTACCAGGAGACTCTGCAGCGCTATGAGCCTCCAGCTTGTCTTTCACAGCTCGTGCTTTCTGCTCTAGCCTGGGCAGAGTTGCTGTCAACTTTAATTACCCTCGGGTAACAATTGCTTTTCATGTATAAACAATCTGAATATGTGCAATAGCTCTAACATATCTACGTCATTCAACACCTGCTGTATATGTGTGAACTGGATTACATATGCCCAGGGTGACGGGTTTGCACTGGACATTGGAGGGACCGTATGTGAGCAGCAAGGTGCACACCACAGGGATCTGACACTGTGACAGACCTGGTACTCAGGCACTGCTAATTTGTGGAGAAGTGTGAATCCAGTGTGCCCAGGATGTATTGAATTTCCTGCATCTGCATAACTCAGATGTGTTTGAGCAGTAAGCCAGAGGCTGGTAACTGGCAAGCTTATAAAAGTGTTTGACAGCTCTAAATCTAATCTCTGATGTACCTTCACACTTCACTTCGTATATGTATATGAAACACCTTAGTAAAATCAGTGAGCCATATTCAGGCATAACGTTTCTCTTGTAGCTTGAGGTCAACAGGAGCTGGTGGGTGTGTTAGATTTGCTCAGAAAGTGCTTCTTGGATAAACTCCCTAAAGGTTTTCAGGAAGGATGGGATGTCTTTTTTTCTGGATCCCAAACTAAGATCCTGACAAGATGGGTGGTGAGCTGCTTAGCCATGCCAAGAAAGGTGCTATTCTGGATATATGCTAAGGCATATGTGCATGCCAAAGGAAGGAATATGGATATTTGCAGTGCTCTTGTTGAATGGCAGTGTTTCCGTGACTTAGGAAATTTGATCTGGTGCCTTTTGGGCACCCAATTTTGGTTTTTTGGATATGACCTTAAATTATTTCTCCAGTATAGATGTAGGGAAAAGAATTGGATCTGGTGTCATTTAAATAAAAATCCAGTTCCTTCTAGAGCCTTTTGGGAATATTGAGGTCATACTTGGATATGCTTCGGTTCATACAAGAACATGACAGTCATTTTTATTACCCCCTCGGTATCTCATGCTGTTACATCTGTTGGCAGAACCTGCAGGTCCCATTGTTTATTCCCAGGTCACTCAACTTGTGAATACAGAAAATGAGAAAATTATTTTAGGAGTCCATCTGCCTATAAACCAGGCATCACAGTCTGTAGGTCAGATGCCAGCTGGGGATAATGGAGAAATCTCATACAGGTTCCAATTCAACCCAGGAGATTGGTACCAGAAAGAGAGGCAGCACAATATCCACAGGCTCCAGCACAATGATTTCATTGATGTCTTTGAGCACTGTTCCTTCCATGGATTACTGACTTGATCTGGTGCGAAAGCCAATTTGCTTAATGTATTTTATAGGAAGAACAGAACCAGCCTTTCTTGAGGGAGGAAAAAAATAAATCAATTCTTCCTGTCTTTAGCACTTTTCTTATCTCTGCATGCATGCCCAGTGCAGGCAGGATGAACACCATTGACTTACATGTCACAGGTAACATTAAACAGAATGGAACCTGCACTCAGAGATATTTCTATTTATTTTTAATAACTTCAGATGACTGAAAACAGCTTTGATAGTGCAAAGGCTGCTTGTGTTCAGTGGTGCTGCTGTGTGTTGAGGCCATGGATATGGACACATGCATTGGGGCTCAGTAGCATGCCTTATCAACATTTCCAGTGTCCTTAGAACCATTCTAAAGATAGGAATAAAAGAGTAATGATGATGGTGTGGGGTTTTTTGGCTGAGAAAATAACAGTTCTTCAACTGCAGTAACAGACCATGAAATCTTAATATATTTCTGTTTCATCACAGCGGTCTGCTACTGTAAAAAGAAAAATTCCAGAGCTCATAGGTTCAAAATGGACGTCTGGATGAGGTGATTTTCACTTGCATAGGTCATGAAATGTGCTTATTCATTGATATTGTGTATAAAAGCATGTTATATTCCTGGTACATTTAGGAAAAAGAAGCACTAATCATCTCCTAGCATTATATTGTTCCTTAGGGGAAGAAGTTGTTCTTGTCATTTAGTGTGTCACGTAACACAAGCTTAGAACTTTATTCTCTCTGGAGTTACAGTTCATATTGATTTTCCTAACAAAATAGGCTTAGTGACCCTTAGCCCCTTTGAGACTGCCAGCTTTGTCAGAAAACAAGATTTGTACCTCAAGTTGTGGTAAGTGCTGAGCTCTCACAGATTCGCTTGCAAAACCTATGCCAGAAATATCCTTCTCTCAGGAAGTGCTAGAAGTCAAGCTACCGTGCCCACTGTAAAGAGAAATTTAAGTTTCCCGTGCTGAGACCTGCTGTCTGCCTGACTATGTGACCAGGATTAACAGAAATTCACCAAAGTCACCTAACATTCCGTTTAGTCTGCAATCATTCCCAATACTTGGCACGACTCCTGCAAGCAGCCTTCATTTATTCTAGTCAACCCCACTAACAGTGCAGGCATTATGCATCACCAAAATTTTGCAAGTAACCGAGCTCCCACGCTTTTGATGTCTCCTGAAGAGTGGAAAGTGCATTGCTGTAAAGTACTTTACGCTAAGCCCCTTTTCCCCATCCTTATTTTACTCTTCAGTATTCAAAGATGTGCCTGTATTCCTAAATAATTCTTTTCACTCCACAGTGTTTGCACCTTTCAGGCATTTGTATACTGACGTCTCTACGTTTAAGAGTCCTGGCCCTACAGGCAAGATTTTCTGGTTTTGCTACAGAAATTCAGTGAAGCAAAACCTGGCAGCTTTGCACAGATCTGTACACGTACAGTACTGTAGGTCTTCTGTAGTGTAACTGTAGGTTATACCTTGCACAATATCATAGCTTTCAAGGTAACTTTCATTGCTTTTGGCATATTCGTGTTCAATATTCTTCACAAACTATTTATCTAACCTACCAAGGAACACTTTGTGTGACAAAGTGCATTTTAGACTGTATTTCTTCCCATATATATGCCAAATACGCTGCTCATTTCTTTTTTAAATACTGGCCCTCTATAAAATAAATTACGATTATCAGTTTTCCTGGGTTGTTTTTAATCTTTTTAAAGATAAAACCAGGAGAAGAAATAAAAAAAGCCTTCTTTTATTCCAGTAAAACATTTCTCCAAAATTGCATTTAAGCACTCCCTTGCAAAAAACCCCTGTGCTTCTGGAAGGAAGCTTCCAGAAAGGGTAGCAGAGCTTTAGAGCCCTACAGTCCACCCCTCTCAGCCTGCATGAATTTCAGCACGCATTTCCATTTTTCATGACGCTCTGCATGTCTGTCATCGCTGCCCAAGATGAAACTCTTGCTTGTTTAACAAGCTTGTTTAACACCAGTGCCATGGTGTTAGCATGGGCATGTTCATCTGTGGCAGGGTGTCCTGGTTTCAGCTGGGATAGAGTTAATTTTCTCTCCTAGTAGCTGGAATAGTGCAGCGTTTTGGATTTAGGATGAGGATAATGTTGACAGCACACTAATATTTTTTGTTGTTGCTAGGCAAGCCAAGGACTTTTCAGCTTCTCATGCCCCACCAGTGAGAAGGCTAGTGATGCATAAGAAGCTGGGAAGGGGCATGGCCAGGACAGCTGACCCAAACTGGACAAAGGGATATTCCATGCCATAGGATGTCACGCTCCATATATAACTTGGGAGAAGTTGGCCAGGGGGTTGGAACCACAGCTTGGGAACCAGCTGAGCATCGGTGGTCTGTAGGATGGCAATTGTTCTGTGCATCACTTGTTTTCTATATTATTTTATTCTTTATTTATTATTGTTAATTGTTGTTATCATTCTCTTCCTTCTTTGTCCTATTAAACTGTCTTTACCTCTGAGTTTTACCTTTTTTTTCCCTGATTGTCTCCCCCAGTGCAGAGTGGGGCAGGGGAGTGACCAAGTGGCTCTGCAGTTGTTTTAGCTGCCTGCCTAGTTAAACCACAACACAGATAATTAGCTACCTACGTTTTTCTAGAAAGAGACTGAAAAAAGGTCCGATTTAATTCTGACACTGTGTTCAAGAATTGCTTTACTCAGTCACCACGTAGGACTCCCCTTATTTTTCAGTCAAATAAGCCTGTTCTATGAAACCCCTCCCCCACCACCCCCCAGAAAAAAACCCTAACAAAAAACCACAAACAAACCCCAAACAAACAAAAAATCCTCCTCACCAAGGTGTATCACATAGGACAAACCCTTCTCTTATTATAGCTTTCTCTTTCTTATAGAAGCAATATCCCTTGAAGTGCTTCCTGGAGTGCAGAGCATGGCTTTGAGTTTTCCAGGAAGTTCTGAATCTTCTTTTCAACTCTTTGACACTGCAGTGAGATTCCCAAACAACTAGATAATTTAGTGCACCGGGTCTTGCAAACTTGTGTGTTGGACCAGTTGAGCACAGCAAGACTGATTTCATTGCTACAGCAATTTGTGTACAGCTGATTTGGAGAACACCAAAATACATCTCCACTATTACCAGGTCCCAAGGTCCATGAACCCAGGGAACTCTGTGAGCCAGATCTTATAACACCTCACCTCCTTTGTCGTTCTCAGGAATTTCCTTAGGAAAGGCAGAGAAGAAGGCTGATGTTCATATTTCACTGTCTTTCAGGCAGTGCTCAAAACTCCTGAGATACACAGACAGTTTTACAGGAGGAATGCAGCGTGTATGGTAATCATCGGTTTATGAAAATAAAAGCACACAGCAGACATCTTTCCATTCTGCCAGTTCCCATTACTCTGTGATACTTAAGCCCAAATTTGGTTTATTAAAGCACGTATGGAAGATCATTGTTGTTCAGTGAATGGCCACAGATAGCTACACACAGATATGAATTTGATTTAAAATTGGATATAAATACTGAACTCCATAAGAAGCTGTGAGAAGCAGGGTTCATTGCCCCTCTTCAGACATCTAGTCCCATGTTTATCCCATCTATACACACCTAGGCACCAAGCTTAAGAGTACTGTTGCTTACTCCTTAAGTAGAAATCAAGTCCTCAAGGCAGTGATTTAAGTTTCATTCTAATTGAATTACAGTTCAAGAAATAATTTCTCTCTACTAACTGCATATGTTACCCAGGACAAGTGTGAACCGAACTTAGGTACTTGAATTATGCGGTTAAAATTGTGAAGGATGAATTTGTATCATAATAAGCCATAAAGATATTTCAAGATTTTTCAGAGTGAGGAAGATATACTACCAATCAACATGCCAGTCCATTAATATTTTATTTTAAAACAGAAATGTAGATCATCTATGAGGATTTTTAAATCACATTTTTAAAAATACCCAAATCACATCCAGCTTGCTGTTTCTTTAAAGGACATGATTTCTAAATGGTGTGCTCAATGTGCCTCATGTGATCTCATTTTTAAAGAAGTTTCATCAATTAACCTTCTTTGACTGTGAGACTCCTTATTTCTCAATATAATAAAGAAATAATCTCCTAAAATGTGACTTAACCTCAGCTGTAACTCACATTGTACACAGACTATCCTAGGTGTCTCTCTGAAATCTATAAACTTGAATATTAAATGTCTCAGAAGTGAATTATCATAACTTGCTTTAAAAAGGAACACACACACACAAAAACCCCAAAACAAGAAAAAAATCCAAGCTCATACACCAAAAAAACCCAAAACAAAACAGGAGGAAAATAAATTCAGTTGCCATGTGTCCATTAGGAAAAAAGGCTATGTTTAGAAAGAAAAGTTTGAAGACGCTGATTTTAAGAAAAGCTCTAAAGAAATATCTGCAGATGTAATTAGTTCAGCAGATGTTGATATGCTGTCTTTTAAGAGTATATTCCACTTACTTTTAATACAAACACTCTGGCATTAACATCTCTGGCATACTAAGCCAATTTTCACTCTGCAATCTAATGGTTTATCAGGTTTGTATTAAATATCAGTGTCGTATTTGACTCCTCAAAAATTGTCAGAATTGGTTAAGGTAATCAGTCTAGTCCCATGTGCTGTCTTAAAGGTATCATTATCATCCTGAAATGACTGAGGAGCAGTCACTGAAATGACTGGGGGAGCAACCCCCCAGCAGGACCTGGGGTTTTTTAGTCCTGAAAGGAAGAAGCTGATGTGAGACCTTATCACCACCTACAACTACTTGAAAGGAGGTTGTAGAGAGGTGGGCGATGGTCTCTTCAGCCAAGTGACAGGAGATAGGACAAGGGGAAAAGGCTCAAAACTGCACCAGGGCAGGTTCAGATTAGATGTTAGGAAAAAATTCTTCACTCAAAGAGTTGTCAGGTGTGTTTAAAAGACAGGTAGCTGAAGTACTTAGGGATATGGTTTTGCATAGGACGGGAACAGTTGGACTCGATGATCTTAAAGGTCCTTTCCAACCTTGTGATTCTGTGAATGTGCAAGAGACTCCACCACAGACAGTTATGGAACAACTTGACAAGATATTCTGAAACCTCCAACATAGTAGGGATGTCTTATGTTTCTGAACAGAGCAGTTCATATCCCGTTTACATTGGATAGTATCTGATTTTTTTCTGCCCACTCCTTTTATGAGTAATGCTGAGCTGTTGCTCTTCACAATATCTTGTGCCAATGGAGTTCATATCCTAATTAAGCATCATTTGAAAAGGAATTTTCTTTTCTTATTTTTTGTTTTTCATGTAATGACCACTTGGCCTTGTGTTGTCAAAAAGAATGAAAATAAGTGATTAATATAACTTGACTATAAAGTTTATTTACACATTCTTATCATATCACTTCTCTTTATCATTTCTGCATTCCCATTCTGAAGTTCATTATTCCAGTATGTTCACAGAGTCTGTTCTTGCTGTCTCTGATCTTGATGATACATTTTGGCTTTTTTGGATTATGAGAAGTCGTCTTCATTTGAAATAATTGGTTTTTCTCTTAGGAATGTCTAAATTAAATGAAATTATTGCTTTATCTTAATAAAATTTTTGCAAGCAAGAATTAAAGAAAATTTTATCTGATACTTTGAATGACAGGGACTAGCTAGGCATCTGTAGAAAATCTAGACCATGCAGGGATTTAGGTTTTTTCATCAGTAGCATAAACTTAGTAACTGCCATGTTTACAGCTTTGACACTTGCTGTAGACTTTTTAGGTAACCATGTCCAATAAGAATTACACATGCAATACTGTTTCAGACAGCTGGAGGTTGAAATTACTTCTGTGCTGTCTCTCCCAAAGTTCATGAGGCTTTGGAGGTCCATCAGATTAGCTTTCATTTTTGAGTATGTAAGCATATATAAATCAAGTTTTAAAATAAATCAAGTATTTCTTTTTATGAAGTCTATAAATCAATCTCTCATTGTGATTATCACACTTAATTATTCACCGTTATAGTCCGAGGTTCTGGTAAAGAATTCCCAAGCCTTGTCGGTGTGTGAAGCTGGTTCCCACTGTGTGTGGTGTGTGCACACCCACATGTGCTTGCTGGGACACAGTTCCAAGGCACGGGAGTACTACTGTGTGATACAGAAGCAACACTGCTGTGAAACACAGGTTCAACTGCAGCACAGTGACTCCGTGTACCCACTTTTGGGGTACTCTTTGTTGCTCATGATGAGCATTTACACCAAGAACTCAAATATTTTTGTTTCCTCCAGGCCTAAGGGAACTGGCCGTTGCTGTGGTCTGAGGCTGTTTTCAGCTTTTGGTCTAGTATAACATTTCCCTTTTCCACATCAGCGTTGCTCTCATGTTCAAGTTAAATCATACTTTCCTTTTTGTAAATAACAAGAAGAAAATGATAATCAAGTGGAAAATGGGAAAGAAGCATTGCTCATCTTGTCATTTTCCATGCTGCGGGAGCACACTCTGCGTGGTGTATTTAGTAACCGCTCTTCATCCTGGACTCTGTGAGACTGCATCATGCTGCAGTTAAATCAGAGAGATGAGGACCCCAGAGGCCTCATAGCTTCATAGAGGGCATCCTCACCTAGTCAAAACCACAATTATGGCCTTCCATACATCATGACAGAGGGTAAGAGCAAGGAATCTGGATGTCGCGTTATGAATGACTTGCAGCACGTTGGCATGTAGGCAAGGGGAAAACCTGTACTATCACTTGTGTGTGTTCAACTACAACTTCAACCCTTAATGTTTTGTTGGTGCTCTGGCTCATCTGCTTGATGAACAGATGTGGGCCTTTTCTCCTTTAGCATGGGAGAATGTCATCTGTGGGTGAGAGTTTTAGCAAAAAGCATCCTACTTCTTACATCTCATCATTTTTCTTAGGAAAAGATGCCCCTGGAATAATAGCTTTGCTATGGGGTACAGAACCTTCTTGCTGGCAGTTTCATGTGTGGACGAAGCAAGTGTGGAAAGGTTTAAGAGAACTTCCATCACTATGGTATGGCTGGGTTGTCCGTAAGCTGCAGGGCAGCACCATAATTAGCTTGGAAAGAGTTTAAATTGCTTCGTCCAGACTCCCTTTTATATCTATTTTCTTTGCCCCCACCCGTCTTTTTCTGGGGGGTTGTTTTTCTTGTTTCTTATGACTAATTTTCCCACTCTGTGTTGGATTTCAGCCAAAGCATGTTTTTATAGGCTGGGAAGAACTTTTCCCACATTACAGACTGGCACCTAGTGGGTGCACATTAGTTGCCATCCTAGGAGCACACAGGAAGCCCAGATAGAGAGGGGACGTTACTTTATTGGAATTTCTTTATTGCAATCGTGTAGTTGATGTTCCTAAGAAGCTAATTGAGGTAGTTATAATTAATGATGCTTCCCATCCCTCATAAGCATTTTGCCTCTCTTTACACATAATGGCTATGGGTTTAATTTTCTAATTTTTTTTAAACTGCTTTCTGACAGTTCCTGGCTATCAACTTTTATTTCATTCAAGTATTTCAAAAGTACAGCTGTCCATTTCTTTCATCACCTTATGGCTTTTGTTGTTGAAGCCAGTATTATACTGTTCTAGAAACCTCCTGTTATAGTTTATATCACCCTCTATAAAGATGCTCTTAAAATCTTGGCTTTCTGATGGCCTTTTGGAAGGCTTTTTCTAAGGCGTCTCTTATTTCTACCAGAACTGAGTCTGTCACCTTGTCTTGCTGGGTTCCTCTTGACTTTTAATGAGCTTGAGCTTTTGTCTATTGCTAAAATCCCAAAGTGAAGTGCAAGTGGACTGCTTTGTATTCGGTCACCATCCTTTGACCCTTTTGGTTTAAGCAACCCTACGACAAGTTAAAATTTCCCAACAGCACAGCTCCTGAGGTCATTAGTACACAAAAAACTGTCTATGGTGTCAAAGCGTTCTCAGGATACCAGTAAAAGGACATCTCAGTAATATAAGCAAAACCATTCTGTCTTATGCTGTTTCTCCGCTGTGGAGGGTTACTAACTCAAGGGACAATTCAAAAAGTTTAAAATATACTTAGACATCTTCAGCTGTTTATTGATGTTTTTGTTGTCACCACTGCTTTTCTGTCCCAGGTTGAAAGGAAACATAAAGAAAAGCAACAAACCAAGATGCATGTCTTGGATAAATGGAAGCCATTAGATGCACTGTTTTTTACCAAAGGTGACAGCATGAACACTTCCTTTCCCTACACAGCAGATTTTTGTTATACTGTTGACTTGGCTGGGATGATTTTTTTTTAATGCTGCTGTAAAAGATATTGTTATAGAATTGCCCTAGTGACATCTTTTTAAAGAGGAACTATATTGTGTGAGCATTAAGCCGCAACGTTTACAACTCAAATTTGCACTACTTGATGTGCATTTATAACTAGCAGGTTCTAAGAATTCTGCCTTTGTTTTCCATATCTCTTAGTTTTATGCCACTAACATCGTTAACTTTATAACATGAATTCCTTATGTTGAAAACTTTGGCAGAAAATGCACTACCTTAAATCTGATAGAAAAAATATTAATCCATTGGATTCTTTTACATCTTCTATCTAGATGAAAAGTCCAATAGCACTCAAGAGTAAATTTGCCAGACACTATTTTTATTGCTAGTCATATTGCAGTTCCAGGGAACTGGGACATATTTCTAGGAAGTACTCATTACCAGTTTCAAATTTTGAAAGAACCTCAAAGGATTTGGGTATTGATTCTATATACAAAAAAAAACCAAACCAAACCCCAAAAAACAAACAAAAGTGCACTGGGATATCAGATACAATTACTGTACTGTTTCTGAGAGCTGATAATTTGTATGGTAGCACCCACGGCAGCATCCTTCCTCATGCAAATAACTTTATGCACCAAAGTAGTGCTTTGTCTAACGAACATTTTCTGACTATTCTCCAGTTGTACATCTTAATGACGGAAACTGTTGGTACTTCTTATCTCTGACATTTATGTGGAAGAGCTGGTTAAAATATTAGCCTTTTTGACACCTTGGATATTGCTTGTGACTTCATCTGGATGTGCATGGATTCATACACTGCTAGTATTATTGGAGTGTAAAAGCCAGGGAAGGAGATGTCATGGGCTTTCAAACATTCTCTTCAGAAAGTCAGCATCTAGAAGGCTATGCTGAGGAAAACAGATGCTACACTGTCCAGACAATATAGTCTGACTCAATTATGAAACTGTTACCTCCTTTTTCAGATCCTTGGGATAGGAAGTGGAAGTTGAACTTCCACAGACCACCTTCTGCCAGAGAAGGACCTAATGAACAGTGTCCAGAGATAACGTCTGGTCTGTCCTTCAGCATGGACGCTTACATCCTTTTCTCCTTTGCTTCCATATAAAATACAGCATTGCAGAAACACACAGGATAGAGCTGTACAGAAGCCTGTACGTGATTTTTACTTCTGTTCTGGGCTAAGAGGTCAGATGCCTACATTTTCCTTGACTTTTAAAAAAAGCTATTTTTCTTATGTACTTGTTTCTAGGCAGGCCAACTTTATACAGCAACAACAAATCAAACAGCACAGGGGTTGAAAAATTGGAAAGGCTTTGATATCAGGTCCATCTGCAAGTGGAAAATACACTTTTGTGGTACACCAGTTTGTACCATCCCTTTATTTTTTTACTCTTTTTTAGGTAAAAAAGAAGGAAAAAAATGCGCAGATCTCAAGGTTTCTGAAACTCGCTGTGAAACTTTTGCACAGCCCTGTGTAATAGTAACTTTAACTTGACACAGCCCAGTTGTTCTGGTGCTTTATTTCAGGCTTCTTTATTACATGCACCTGTTTCAACTAACTCGTAGCTGTTTCTGCAACTCCTGATTGGCCTGCAGCCAGGAAGCACTGTGTGTTCCCACAGTTAATATGATCTAGGTCTTTAGAGGGTTCATGGGGATGTGTGTAATAGGAAAGTCCAGACAGATAAAAGCTTTCCCCTTAGCTTCTGCTCAACAATAGCTTTGCCTGTTTACTTCTTCTGGTCTCACCACCAAAAATTTGGGAGAAGAGGTTGGTCTTTTAAAACGTCTCCTGCATGGGCTGCACTTCGAGTTCACAATGAGTTCAGGGGAGTTTTGCACGGTTTTAGATTTCATTACGACCAGTTCATGCGACTCTGGACTAATCCTGTCTGTCCAGTTCCATAGTAAAAAATGTGGGCCTCTAATGACATCAACAAATAAAAATAGCCAGCTAATTTAACAATAAGTACATTATGCAGCTGAACGCAAATGTAGAGATGCATTTTATATTTGTACTTTCTCGTTGGTTCTGGGTGAGATTAGGTAAAGTAAAGCATTTAGTAAGAAAATATGATGTGGTCACCTTATTTCTGGAAGTTATTTTTTGTGTGAGAGTGATTTGTGGCTGTAAAGCAAGGAATATGGTAACAAGCCTTCTGGAGAAAGGTTTGCCCATGGAGTTCCAAGGGACTGACTGTCTGCAACTCTTTGTTTGCAATAGCCACATGCAACAGCTACAGCACCTCCACAAAATCCAAAAATGTGGCAAACTGAGCCAAATTCATTATTAAGCTTTCTTCACACAATTTCATTCTTAACAGAAATACATTAAGAATCTATTTCACCGCTTCCTAGAACTTTTTTTTTCTCTCTCCAAAGGGCACAAAGGACATATATTTTCATGTGTCTCAGGAACATTTTTCAGAAAACTCACCCCATTAGAAAGTAGATGTGCATGATTTACACGATTTTTTAGAGGATTTGCTCTTTGATATCTATGGAGATATCAATCAAGAGGAGCAGACAGACTTTAACTGCAGGCATGAAGTGAAGCACTTAACAGGGTATTTTTCCATTCTGCAGTACTGTGGTTGCATGAAAGCAAAATGTGATACTTGGTGAGATCAGAAAATCAGAACCTGAATCAATAATACTGCAGTTGTTTTGGGGAGGGTCAGTTTAAAGAAACAGCAGCAAATGGTGATTTAGTGGAATGAAAGGAGAAATACTGCATTAGAGTTAGGAGGAGGGTTTATTTTAATATTACTAAGCATACTTCATTAATTATTTGGGAGAAAACATTCTATCTAAGTGTAAATGCTGAAACATTTCTAAATGCTATAAAACAACTACTGAGAAAAAAATTATTTCTCTAAAGTCTGTAAAGTAAATTTGCTTACTGAATTTGACAAGTAATGAGGAATGCACACAGCCACAAAAGGAGGTGGGCAGAGGATGAGAGTAAAAATTTCAGTAAGTGACATTCAATGTTATTTTTGTATTAAAACCCTTAACATCTAATTCTTGACCAGCTCAATGAAGAAATCAGGCTACTGGGAAAGAGCTGTATTTTGAACTGCACAAGAAATCGACGTGAAACATGTCTGCCCAGACTGCTGGAAGCATCTTATTCACTCAAGGTACAAATGGCCTTTGACAGAAGAAGCTGGGTGCCTCCTCCTCTGGCCCCCTATCCCACTCCTTGCCATTGGTTACCCTTTGCTAGCCAAGCTGGTGGAACAGAGTTTGCTTTGCTTCCTGTTCTGGTCACAGTTTGCAATGTTTTAAATTGGAAGGTGGGGTTTATATTAAGATGATGAGAAGTGGAGTGACTGTGGTGTCCCATTTTGCCATCTCTGGCTGCACCAGACCATTCACAAACAGCATCAGGGCAGAGCACCATTGCAGTGAGTCACTGCTGCTACAGGATTGGTAAGACCTGCCAAATCAGGCAGAGGACTACTACTGGTGGTCAGTGGTTTCTGCCCAAGATTTGATGAAATTCTGGGACCTTAACCTCTGTTTCAGTCTGTGGGCAGGATTGTGTGCAGAGGACAGAACTTTCTGCCCCATCCCTCCCAGCTATCCAGCTGTCTGTGTATGATCATTTCCCATTTTGTTACTTTTTGCCTTATCTAGAAGGAATAATCCCTCCTCTCACAGTCTCCATGTCCATTTAGTTTCTGTATTTCCCCACTGTTCCCCTCAATCACCTGTTACTTTCTCTTTCTTCTTTTATTTTTGGTTTGGTTTTTTTTTTCAGGGTGTTTTTTTTCCTTCCCATAACCCATTTCCATTTTTCTCCAACTAGAGCTGCTTCTTCTGTCAACACATCCTGATTCTCATATCCGCTCATATCCACCTTTGGCTCATACTTTTATCACTTTCTTTCTGGGTCCTCCCTTTCCCCTGGAACTTAGCATGCACTTCGGTGTTGTTATCTCCCCAATACCTTTGTCACGCCTTTCACATAGACCCGGAAGTTAAAACCACCTTGTGCATTATTTATCCAGTCCTGGAGGTTGGTGGCCCTGCCTGTGGCAGGGGGGTTGGAACTCTATGATCCTTGGGGTCCCTTCCAACCCAGACCATTCTATGATTCTATGATTCTATGAAATCCAAGAACCATAGATTCTTTTTTTCTCCTTATCTGAGAGCCATATCTATTTATTTGTTTGCTTGATGGCTTATCTGTCATACACTAATGAATTGTTTAGAAAAATACTTAAAACTCAGTGTTAGAATGTTTTGTTAAGTAAGGGAAATGCTCGTCTGCATTTAGACAAAGGGTACTGGGCATGGTTACCTCAGACCTGCACAAAACCGTACGTCTCAAACAAGTGACACTGTTGCACCTGGTGCCTAAATATTTTTCCCTGTTCCCAAATTAGTGATATATCTGGTCCTGTAAGAACTAAGGATTCAGAATTAGGAATCAGTAAAGGATTAACAATTAATCTATTTTCCATCCATATGAAGAACTATACATTGTTTTTGTTTCCTATTCTTTCAGGTGATTTTTAGCCTGTGTTATTTGAGATCAAAATGTTATACACATTTAACACCTGCAAAGGGTGACATGAGATGACTAGACTGAAAACTGTAGCAAATAATATATACATAAAATGAAAAGTGTTTCCAACAATAACAGGACACCAGAATTAGATAAATACATTTTGAATTACAGTTCCATCTTTTTGTTGAACTTTCAGGTGATTATTGTTTTATTTCAGTGCTGCATGATAATGATGACGTACTGTTGGGTTTTAAAGTGTGAAGAAAAGGAGCTATATGAACACAACGATCAAGAACAAATTGTTAAATTGCATTCCAAATACAAAATGATTAGTGGACTGGCATTAATAGAAGTTCTTATTTAGAAAGTGCTGTTTCAGAAAATCAGTCAAACGTTTCGCATATAAAATCCCTAGTGCTCTATCAGCATAGGCTTTGATTCAATTAAGTATTAGACTTACAGTTTGCCCATATTCCCTTGTCTCTGGCCTCTCTAGTTTTCTATGGCCATCTGCTCCCACTTCCAGTAAACCCAGGAAAAATTTGCTAATAACTCAGCGTAATTTAAGTTACCTAAGGCAGGAAGATATAGTGTAAAATATAGAGAGCTCTAATCACTCCAGTTTAATCAATATAGATGCAAATTAAGTTTTGAAGTTTAAAAAAAAAAATCTAGCAATGCACTTTCTGGAGAAGTAAACCACTGTTAGGCCCTTCAAGTCTGAATGATTCCAGAGGAGTTGATGGTGTCCTAGTAGGCAGCCCTAGTAGACAGCATACAAGCACAGTATGCAATGTGTTTGACTCTTTTAAACAAAACTGGGGGTAAAAATGGGTTGATAGGGTGAAAAGTTGAAATGAGAAGACCTTAGAAAAGAGAGTATGACATACACTGAACAGCATACTACGTAGGTAACCAAAAAGTAGTGCTATCTGTTGTAAACTATTTCTATGTTCCCAGTTACTGCTTTGATATAGGGTGGTGGGATGGTGGTTTGGGGTAACATTTTTGCTTGTTTTGGGTTTTTTTATATATGGGTGGGGTTTTTTGGTTTGGTTTTTATCCAGTAGCCATTTAAGGTAAAATAAACCATAAGATTTTTATTAAGAGAAACTAGACAACACAGAAAGCAGTGTGGAGATGCTAGGGTGCTTAATTCACTGGTCTGATTTCCATTCTGGTTACTGTGTGACTAAAATTTTAGGCTCACAGTTTAAGGATCCCTTACTAGATTGCGGCTGGACTTCTACACAAGGAAACAAAACCAAACCCACAGCTTCTACAGATTCCCAGCCAATAGAAAATGAATTGCACCTTTTCCTTATACAGTTGAGTTTTCCCTTGCACGGCTAACAGTTCACAAAAAATGTGCTATTCAGCCTTCCTTTTGTCTAGTTCTAAACAATAAATTTGCACAAGCTTTTGGGATTTTTTACTAGAAAAATACCATGTGCAAGTTTTTGTTTTGTTTTGTTGGGTTGGTTTTTTTTAAGCAGCAAGGTGCACTGACCCTTCTGTTTGTGCAAACTTAGAATGTTGTGTAGTAGAGAAAATCAGAAACAGTACACCTCCTTCTGTCTCCAGCCCTCTGACATGCTCAGAGATCTCGGTGACATGAAGTATACATAATTAATCAACAACCACTCTCTGAGTACACTTTCAGCATGTTTGCCAATGGAAGTCTGCAACCTACTACTAAGCAATTTCTCATGGCAAGGTCAGGGATCAAATAACAGGCAGCTTAAATGATCCAGCAGGTAGATTAGATAAAAAGTGGAAGACTTGCCCCAAAAGGACATGTTACATTTTCTGCACTTCTCAATAAAACAGCTTATTTTGTGAAGAAACAGCAAAAAAGACTGTGTGATGAAAACTTAGGTGAGGTGATCATTTTAGAACATGAGAAAAATATCTAAAAAAAAAAAAATCTTTTTCTATTTAAAGCCAGTGTATCAGCTTTTCATACAATTGATGAATTCATGATGTTTTTCTTTCCTTTTAAACAGATGTAATCTGTTTGCTAACAAAACATAGCTTTAGAAAAATAGTTCTGTATCTAAATGATATCCATATTAGAAAGATTATTTCTTGAGATCTAAAATGTGTTCAGTCTAACATCATGTCTTCAACAGTGTCTGGTAAATGGGAATTTTAGTGACTTTCCACGAGCTCCTTCACCAATCAATCCAGGTATGCTTTCCTCTCAGCTCAAAGTTGGTAGGAGAATGTAGTCTGTTTACCACTGCCAGTGGAGAGCCTGACTGAAACATGGGAAAATGTAAGAAGGAAGAAGTAGCAAGAGAAAGAAACTGCTACATATGGACAATATCCACCTCCATCCTGAGCCCTGTGACACTAAGGGTGGATAAAGGAGTCTTGAGTGAAGGACTGATGCTGAGTCTGGGAGAGGTGAGGAGAGGTGTTGTTTTAATGTTTGCTTTCTTTCTTACTACCCACATCCATTGTGAATGGATCTTGCCACTGTGTGGCTGAGCCTATGGACAGCTGAGATAGCCCCCATAGTAAAGGAAAATAAAGACAGGCCTCAGCTCCCTGGGTGGCTGATGTGGCTGCTGCCCAGGACCTACTCAGCTAGGAAGAAAAGAGCACTGGAAAGGCACTCTTGCCATAACACAGTCCATGTTGGAGGAGATACTATGCAATCCTGAGCCAAAACTGACAATTTCTGTGAGGTCCATGTTCTCCCTACTTGGCTCACACACAACCAAGGCACTGGCCTGGAGCAATGACAGTCCATTGTACAAATGCAGAATCAAGAGGAGCAATGCGAGTAGTGCTTAGTAAAGGTGGCTTAGGGGAGGGAGCACAGGGAAATGGGACAATACACAGTAACAGTATTCCCTCTGTGCATTTAAGGGATTTCCTGAGTCAGAAGACAAGCCAGTGAACCATATGTCCTCCACAACTTTGACTAATTATTGCATCCAACTGCATATTTGCCTCCTTTTCTTCCTGTGACAAGAAATACCAGCAACCTGAGATCTTTAAGATCTCATTAAAATAAGAAGAAAAAAAAAAGACAAGAAAAAAAAAGGAAAGGAAAAAAATTAAACCTTGAATTTATTTTCATTTACTGTCTGATATTTTTATTGTTTCTCTCTTACTTCTATTACAGAAAATGACAACTAATTAATATGTATACATTTCCTCCATAACACTTAGGATTTCAGAAGACTGTATCAGTCATGTCTGTTCAAAACTAAAGAACCGTCTCAGCTTAATTTCTACTTGGATAAAAGCAGTTTCTTGGTGTTCTTTTCTATGCTTTTTCTACTTTCACTACAGGGGTTTTGAAACAACAAGGTGAACAGGCCCAGTCAGCATGGGTTCATGAAATGCGGGTACTGCTTGTCTACTCTGATCTCCTTCTATGACAACTTATCTTACTTAGTAGATGAGGTAAAGGGTGCGCATAATGCCTACATGGACTTTAGTAAAGCCTTTGACACTATTTCCCACACGGTTCTCCTGGAGAAACTGGCTACTCATGGCTTGGATGGACATATGCTT
The DNA here is from genome assembly GCA_013400835.1 of Zapornia atra. Lineage (NCBI taxonomy): Eukaryota > Metazoa > Chordata > Aves > Gruiformes > Rallidae > Zapornia > Zapornia atra. The sequence goes on along the minus strand of VZTU01031015.1, from coordinate 7,961 downwards.
CACTGGGTAAAAACAGACTGGGTGGTTGGGCCCAAAGAGTTGTGAATGGAGTTAACATTCCATTATGTTGGTGGCTGGCCACAACTGGTGTTCCACAGGGCTCAGTACTGGGGTAATTTCTCCTCAATATCTTTATCAATGATCTGGATGAGGGGATGGAGTGCACCCTCTCTAAGTTAGTAGATTATACCAAATTGATCTGCTAGAGGGTAGGAAGGTTGAAGAGAGGGATCTGGACAGGGCAGGCCAAAGCCAGTTCTATGAGGTTCAATAAAACTCAGTGTTGGGTCCTGCACTTGGGTCATAACAACCCCATGCAACACTTCCAAAGGCATGGGGAAGAGTGGCTGGAAAGCTGCCTGCCTGGGTGTGTTGGTTGTGAGCTAGCAGTGTGCTCGGGTGGCCAAAAAGGCCAAGAGCATCCTGGCTTGTATCAGAAATAGTGTGGCCAGCAGGACTAGGGAAGCGATAGTCCCCCTGTACTCAGCATTGTTGAGGCTGCACCTTGAATACTGTGTTCTTTTTTGGGCCCCTCACTACAAGAATAAATTGAAGTGCTGAAGTGTGTCCAGAGAAGGGCAATGAAGCTGATGAAGCGTCTAGAGAGAAAGTGTTAAGAGGAATGTCTGAGGAGGTTGTTTAGCCTGGAGAAGACGAAGTTAGGAGGAGACTTTACTGCCCTCTACAACTACCTCAAAGGATGTTGCAGTCAGGTGGATGTCAGTCTGGTAATGGCCACAGGTTTGTGCCAGGGGAGGTTTTGATTGGGCATTAGAAAAAATTACTTCACCAAAAAGGGTTCTCAATCATTGGCCCAGGTTGCCCAAGGAAGTGGTTGAGTCACCATGCCTGGAGATATCTAAAAGATGTGCAGCTATGGTGCTTGGGGGACATGGTTTAGTGGTGGTCTTAGTAGCATTAGGTTAACAGTTGGACTTGATGTTAAAGGTCTTTTCCAAACAAAATGATTTTATGATTCTATAGTGTAAGGATGCTTTTGTTTTGGGTTTTTATTACTTTCCTAGGATTTTCTAACATTCAAATTGTGCTTCTATAGCTGCTTAGCTTTTAACTATTTTTAAATACTTTAATTACTCTATCTTTTAATTACTTTAATTACTCTGTATCTTTCCTAGGTGATAATATGCAGCTGAAAGTGTATATTTAGTTAGGTTTATTTTTCTCCTTCTACATTTCTTTCTGTTTATTCAGATTGAATTTCACCTGTCGTTTTGTTACCCAGTCACTGCATTACCATGTGATCCTGCTACATTTCTACTCAGACAGCTTTGACTGCCCTCAACAGTTTTGTTTCTTTAGCAGGCTCTGTCACCTGAGCATTCTCCCACTTTTTGTGTCGGTCATCGTTATGTTGAACACAACACTTCACTGAGGGGCTAACCAACACACTTCCCTTGCTGTGAAAGCTGATCATGTATTTACACCAACTGCTTCCAAGTTCCTGAGTGGATAGATCTATCTGATAGAGAGGTCTGAGTCATATGAAACGTCTTTCAACTTTTCTGTCATCAAGCTCCTAAAAAACTTTGGACTCTTCTTACCTTTTGCCTGGCAACACTGACAATCTAGGGAGCTTTTTCTGTGTACTTAACCATGTGAATACCATTTTTATGATGAGCACTACCTTCACTGATGGCTTCCAAGCAGGGATTCCCAGAAGGTATTATGGTGATATGAGAAGCAGTTGCCTTGTGTAGACTGTCAAATTTCTAAAGAGAGAAAATAATCTAAGAATTTCAATGCACGTATAGGCACGTGCGTTTGGTTTTAGCTGTTTGGGTTTTCTTCTTCAAGACATATGGCTTATCTTTTTGAGGTGATAAGTTGGTTGACTGGGATGACTGTGTCCCCACATCCCAGAAAGATAGAGGCCACAGTCTTTTATCTTTACATGTCTAAAAACAATGGAAGACCAATGTACCTTAAGTTTTTCACTGTGGACTTCTTTACTCCCCAGTGCAGGCAGTAAATTAGAACCAGGAGAAAAGGGCATTCAGTGGTGGCTGGACAAGATCTAAGCCATTTATATTAACTTTTTTCAAGATACTGAAGCTTTGGCATATTACTGAAGTGAGAGTCTCTAATTTGTGGAAGCTGGCATAAGTAAGAATCTATCCCAGGACTTGTGGCATTCACCCTTCACAGAACTGGGTCCGTAAGTATTAGTGAAAGTTTTATTTTTGAACATTTAAAATTAAAGGCCCTGTCTTCCCAGAAAATTATCAGAATAAACTATATTCTTCCAAGAATATACACGTTGTAGATACAGACTTTCCTGAAAGGAAATATTCTACAATAATCATTATGAAAAGCATAATTCTGTGCTTTCTTGGAGCAAGAGAGTGCTGCAAAGAAACCAAGTTGTATATTTAGATATTTTACATGCACAGCAAGGCTGAATTTATGTTTATTTTAAATACACATATTTTTATTAATTCTGGGGACTAACATGAGAAGTAAGAACCCTCACTGCCTTTTACAAATTGATGAAATTTGGGGCTGCTCAGCAATTTGCAGCTTTGGATTCCAGTTATATAGGGTATTACATAGCCAGCTACTGAGCTGAAAAGACTTGTTTAGCTGAAAGACTGAGCTGAAAGAAAAGACTTGTTTAGAGAATGCCAAAGAGGTAAAATGAGGAGAGGCTTTTGGGAAGAGATTACGGATGGGTATAATTAGGTGAAATATCAGGAAAACACTTTCTAATCATGAGCATTATTAACCTACAGAACAGCGTCTCGAGGGAACCATTTTATAGGCAAAGGAATCTACTAGCTCAGTTACAAACCTTAATTTCTTCCTTCCCTAAGATTTGTACTCCTTACCCTTTTATAATGTGTTTTTTGCAGAAAATGTTTTCTAGTTCACATATATGCATATACATACACATAAAGGTATGCATACACCTTTAGTCTCTCTCAACCCCCCCCTTAACTCCTTTAACAAACTTTTTCTCTTTGCCATCGCCCACGTCCTGAAGACATAAAAGCAAAAAATTATTTCTTGTATTAATATTCTTTACATTTATCCTTTTAAATATAAGACATCTAATGTGACGATCACCTAATAAAAAGCAGCTATATATGAGGCAAACCAGTTGTCAAAACTCCATTTACATAATTCTGTCACATGATTCATTTTATCTAAAGCAGGTCAGATGAACTGAGTCCAAAAAGTGCTTCTTTCTCTCATCATTATGGATGTCAGCAGCTGGTCTTGGCTGATGTGATTATTCCTCCTTATTTACACAATTCATTCAAACTCCTCTTTTCTGTGGTAGGATAATGTCTGAGTGAACCATTTGTGTCTAGCTTTGACACTTATCAGGATGGGATAAGCTCACCTTTTGAGATCCTTGTTCCTCTCCACTGACTGCTAACGAAGCCAAGACAAATAACAAAGGTGATTAAAGTAGTGGAGATCCTCCTTCATGCACCTGAGCTTCTCTATCTTCTGTGCAGGATGTAGTGTTCACTTTTTCTGCAGGAAGAGACAACAGACTCCACAGAGGAGTCTTAGTCCTTCACTTTGGCACAGACTATTGCTCTGATCACATTCACTTGATCTAGCTGCAGTAGATAACTGCCTGTTTTGATTGGTTAGGCATTGGAATGAGTTGGCCAGGGGAGTGGTGAAGTTCCAGTTCCTTGGGGTGTTCAAGGAAAGGTTGGATGAGGTACTTAAGGACATGGTTTAGTAAGTACTATGGGTGGTAGGGGAGTGGTTGGATTAAATGAGGACTTTTCCAACCTCGATTCTATGATTATCCATCTGACCTGTTTAACTGGAGCCATGAGGCCCTCATGAATTGATATCTGCTGCAAGCCCACTAGCTGTGCCACGAAAACCGCTAAATCTTGAGTTACCTATGCTGCATATTGCGAGCATTTGTGGGCTTTGTCTCAACCGCTAATTACCACTGCTTTTAAACGCTGAGCTTCATTTCAAGGCTGTCTCTTGTCAACCACAGTGCTTGAACGTCAGACTAAAATTCCCTCCTCTATACACATGACCTCATTAAATCTTCAGTAATAATACACATTTTCCGATTCTTCCTTCCCTACTATTTGTCTTGTCTCCAGTGCACATTCCCTCCGATGCAGTAACACGTTCTTCAGGTGTGGGTACTGGATCTGAACCTAGGGTTACAGTAATAGTTGTACCAGGGGTAATATGATGCCCTTACACCTACTTCATATTTCCCTGCTCATAAATCCTGGAATCCTTTTAGGTCTCTTTAATCACAGAATAACAGCGCTAGCTTAATGAGAGTAATTTTTTTCCTGTCATAGTCCTTTCTTAGATAACAGTGACTGAAATAATTCCTCATTCTTAAGGTCTAGCATGAGTTGTTTGGCCTTATGTTTCAAAATGCATATTATTTCTGCTTAGCTTATCAAATGGTGCAGGTGACTCTTTCAGTGAACTATATTGACATTTACCATTCTGTTGGGGTGGGGGGGTTTTGTCACCTACAAACTTCATTAACAATCGTTTAACTTTCTCTTACAAACTATTATGGAAATATTGGGTGCTATATCCTAGAGAGCCAGTTTCTGTGGAACCTCATTAAAAAATTTTCAGTGATGATTTTTTATTACCCTTGCATTTAATTGTGGAAGAAATGATGGAAAAAATTTCCTTTTCTCAGGGAGTTTCTGATTTTTTGAAGCATGGTCACTTCAGAAAACTTCAGCCTGCATAAATCAAACTATAAGAAATTTGTGCTAATAGAAGAAGTAATGGAATAATCTTTCTTCCTGAATTTGATATGCCAATTTTATCTATAATTTTGCATATAAAATTTAGATATGAATAACAAAAACATTAAAGTATATTCATTTTCGGAATGTGGTTAAGTAAGCTCTCAGCTGATGCATGATTTAGGTTGCCTGGATCTTAGGTAACTTCTCTACAGCATCTTCTATAGTAAAAAAAAACTAAACCTATGTGGGAGTTAAAGAACAGCCACACCAACCTATAACTGTTTGTAATGGAGGCAAGTGTTATGGTAAACAAACAGATTCGTCCTGAAGAAACTGAGACAGTCCAAAAATATTTTTCAACATACCCCAAGGCCTTGTTACTATTTTGTCTGCAAAAAATAATCACTCTCTAGGCATTGCTGCATTTTTCCACACAATTATCCTGACTATGTATCATTTGTTTGCAAATCCATACTAAGATGATTTTTAAAATTATTTTTATTCTGACTATTAATATTGTTGTTGTTGGAGTTGTAAATATAACTCTGAATTTACAGGTACAAAAAAATGGCAAGCTGAGGAAAACATTATTTTATATATAATTGAAATTAACACATAAGAGCTGCACTTCCAGTTTCACAGACATTGCTAGCTGTAAAACTTGGGAGAATAACTGTAGTGTTATCGATCCACTTACTGCTGCAGATACAAACTTGTGTATGAATTTTGAATTCAAAACTGGGCCTCTTTCTTCATTCTTCAAATGATTTCTATCTGTTCTTTTCCTCTCTAAACATGTAGACATAGTATGCACTGCATACCAGAACTTGCAAAATGTGCAAGTTCCTCTTCAATGGAAGTTACATTTAGCTAACTGCATCTGGAAGTAAATTCATCCTTTTATTTTTTTATTTTATTTGTTGACCACCTTGACCTAGATATTTTATATGAAAATACAAAAAAAAAGAATAAATCACCAATTTTAGTGTTCACGAGATAATTCTCCAAGAATGCTAACTAAACAACACAGAAACATAACATTAAAATGTTATAAACAGAACATTAAAAAACATAACCTCTTGATGGAAGCTCACATGAATGATTCATTTAATAGGTGCTAGGAATTTTCACAGTATAAATGCCATGGTTTTAGTATAAACTTAAAGTAAGAAAGAAATGGCAGTGATGCCAAACTTGTTTGCAAAAGAGCTGTTCTTTATGAAAAAAAAAAAGTTGTTTGAGTTTACTATCTCTCTCCTCAAAAGAGGAAAAAAGTAAAGAGAAAAAAAACCAGCAAAAAAAGTCCACAAAAAAAAGCCTTGTGAGAAGCCCAAGGCAGAATGCCAAAGACAGCATTCAAAATTAGAGTTAGTTAAAATGAGAGGGACTGGATTTGTAGAAGTAAAGGCTTAGCAGCATGACAGGTCACCCTACACATGTGCCACTCCTCCCTCTCCCCGCCCTCTCTCCCCCTAAATATAGTAAAGAAATAAGGAAAGAAATTATGGTTTTGTGGGTTGAGTATTGACCTGGGTTTGGTTCCTGTTCTGCTTCCAGTCTTTGAAGAAATCACTGAGAGTCAAACCACATTTGATGTTAATGCAGCACAGTCAATAAAGTCATGCTGCTTTAATCCTTCTGAAAATCCTGTTAGCAATATTTCTGTGCCTCAAGTTCCTCACTTGTGACATTACGGCTAATGCTATTTCCTCTCTCCTGCCCTTTGTCAATCTTGCCTGTTTACACAAACAAAGCCCTGTGTATACTTAATTCTCTTAACAAATGCCTGTTAACACAAACCGAGCTCTGGGCACTCTAAAGGAAAGGAGCGTGCTCAAGGACACAGGACAGTTGGTGCTCCAATTTCTAACGTTGCTAGAAAGCTGCTGGTCTGGTGCTTTTGCTGTTGCTGGCGTGCTTAGGCTAGCACATAGGCAAGAATACACCACAGCTTCACTAGCAGTTGGGCAGATACAGACGAAATACAGAAAGTCATGGAAGATTTGTAGGTCATTTCTTTCTTTCATGAGCTACATAGTCCAGGTTGGGCATCTAGCTGATCAGTACAGTCGTGGTCTGCAGTTCTGAAGGTGGTCTGAGGCGCCTTCCCCCTGGCTCTCTCCTTGGCCTCTCTAAAGCCAGACTCAGATTTATAGATAATCACTGTGCTGTTCTGGACCTCTGCTGAGATTGTCATTCAGCATCCAGGGATTTTGTCACTGCTTTTCTTCACTGAAGTACAGACTTCAGTGATACACAAACCAAACTATTTAGTGCGAAATTTCTGCTCTATCTCAGAGTTCCTAGTTTCTTAAAAGTCTGAATGGAACTGCCTCCTCAAAATTTTTTACTTTTATTTTACAGGGGTTTTTTACTTTTTTTTTCAAATTTTTTTACTTTTTTTCCCCCCTGTGGCCAGGAAATAGATATACAAAGGCACTGGAAATGAGATAGAATTTTATTCAGAAATTCACATTAATGTATCTCACTTCCAGGAGAACAAATATCACTCTCACTAGGCAGAACTGATGAAGCCTAAAGGTAAAGAAAACTATTCAAATTATCACATGAGCTTTCAGTACTTTTCCCTAACTAAAATTCTTTGCAGTCTTTGTAAAACGGAAAAGAACAGATAGACTGCTTTCTGTAGATCTAGCTGCACTGGATATTAGACAGAAAATTGTCTCTTCTGAAAAATAAAGATTTCACAGGACCTGGTTTGGGTTTCTTTTTTCTTTTTTTTTTTTTCTTTGTTTACTTGGGTTTTTTTCAATGCAATAACTTATAAGTTCCTTGCCTGGAGAAGGAACAGTGATACTTAAACATAGTCTTCTAACAAGCGACAAATACACATACAGAGAAAAGCAGATCTCTGTTCATTAGAAAAACTATAGACTGCGCTGCAATGCAGTAGTCAGCTGTGCCAGTAATTTTGACATTCCTTTGCAAATTAGCTAGGCTTTGTGAGTACAGGTCTACTTTACTGCACAGGGGGGCTTTCAGCTCTTGGAATCTGGCAGGGGTTCAAGATCAAAGTGTTGCTTTGAACCCACTTGTTAGCCATGCAAAATAAACACAATTCACCTTGCAATAAAAAGCATCAGTGAGGGGAAAAAAAAAAGAGAGAAAAAAAAAAAAGAACATTTTTAAAAACCCTTCAAATGCAAATTCAATGCTTACACTAAATTAGACCAAGGAGAAAAGTTATTAAAATGCTTTAAATATATATATATA
>VZTU01031014.1:0-14055 GCA_013400835.1 Zapornia atra | reverse complement strand
ACTCTGCCCTAATGAGGCCACATTTGGGGTGCTGTAGCCAGCACTAGGCTCTCCAGTTCAAGAAAGATAAGGAACTACTGGAAAGAGTCCAGCAGAGGACTGGGATGATGGTTAGGGGGTTGGAGCATCTCTCTTATGAGGAAAGGCTGAGAAAGACCAGTCTGTTTAGCCTGAAGAAGACTGGAATCTCATCAATACTTATAAACATCTAAAGGGTGGATGTCTAGAGGATGGGGCCAGACTGTTTTCAGTGGTGCCCAGTGTCAGGACAAGGGGCAATGGGTACAAACTGGAATACAGGAAGTTCCATCTGAAAATGACGAAAAACTTTGAGGGTGATCGAGCACTGGAACAGGTTGTCCAGAGAGGTTGTGGAGTCATCTCTGTAGATATTTAAGACCCACCTGGAAAACAACCCTGTGCAATGTGCTCTAGCAGAGGGGGTTGAACTAGATGATCTCCAAACCCCTACAATTCTGTAATTCTGTGATTGTTTCACAGCTGTAAAGGTGAAAAATTGCCAAATTCTCAGATATGTACCCTACATACTTTCTGAAATTTTGAATGAGCAAGACTTTCAAAAATATGAATTTCTTTGTTAGTGAAGATTCTGTTACTAGATTATGTAGAACTGAACAACACATAACTGGGTTTACATTAAAAAATAGTTATTCCTTTCAATAAGAAATAAAAAACAAGCCTAAAACAGACCAGTTGGCATTTCAAACACATTTTTTATTTTATTTACATAATGCTTGTTGATTATGATAATTGATCACTCCAATAATTTCAAAGATATAATTAATTGGTAAAAGTAATTTAGTTGCCTTTTATGTGAAATATTCTTAATTAACAAAGAACATTTAAATAAATTACCATAATACTGAAGGTCACACAAATATTAGCTACAGTTGTGCTCGCTGTTGCATAGAAAAATATTTCTATGTAGAGACATAAGGAACAAAATTAATTTTAATAAAATGAAAATAATAATTCTGTCATTGAAATTTCACTGCAAGCATCTTATTCTACTTGGCCTTTTAGCTGAGATCAAATCTAATGTCAGTTTAATATTAGATATGGCAGTGTAATTTAATCTACTTCCTACTTTGGTAAAGATGGAGGAACAACTTGATTTGGTCTTTCCTTTTTTCAAATACTGTAATTATTTTTTTCTGCAAAATCAAACAAATGGGATAAGAACATGATGTATCAAAGGTTAACTGAGACAATGACTCCTGAACTGTATTGCACACAATGACACTGCCAAAGATGTTTTTTTCCTGCCACCATTCCCTTCTTGTACTTTGTGGGAATTAGGGATGACCTGCTGGAGAAGAGCTCTGTGGAGAAGGACCTGAGGGTCCTGGTTGATGACAGGTTGGCTCTGAGCCAGCAGTGTGTGCCCTCGTGGCTAAGAGGGCCAATGGGATCCTGGGATGCATCAGGAAGAGTGTGGCCAGCAGGTCTAAGGAGGCGATCCTCCCCTTCTACTCTGCCCTGGTCAGGTCCCACCTGGAGTATTGTGTCCAGTTCTGGGCTCAGTGGTATAAAAAAGACAGGGACCTCCTGGAGAGAGTCCAGAGGAGGGCTACGAAGATGATTAAGGACCTGGAGTATATCCCCTATGAGGAAAGGCTGAGTGAGCTGGGACTGTTCAGTCTAGAGAAAAGAACACTAAGGGGGGACCTTATTAATGTTTATAAATATCTTAAGCATGGGATGCAGGGGGAATTAGCCAGCCCCTTTTCGGTGGTCTGTGGAGACAGGACAAGGGGCAATGGCTGCAAATTGGAGCACAGGAAGTTCTGCACGAATGTGTGGAAGAACTTTTACACAGTGAGGGTGACAGAGCAGTGGAATAGGCTGCCCAGGGAGGTGGTGATGTCTCCTGCTCTGGAGATACTCAAGACTCGTCTGGATGCCTATCTGTGTAATATGAGCTAGGGAGCCTGCTTTGGCAGGGGAGTTGGACCTGATGATCTCTAGAGGTCCCTTCCAACACCTACAATTCTGTGATTCTGTGATTCTTGGTTGACTGGTAATAAAGCTTCCACCATCAGAGCAAGCAGAAAACTTTACATTTGCCACTTTCCAGGTGATAGTTGAGTTGCTACTGTTGACAGCAGAAAAGAGGTAGGGGGAATGACCTTCTTCATGAAGTCATACTTTTTACAGCAGCTTGCATGGAACTCAATTGGCTACCATGTTAAACATCCTCTTAGAAAGACTTCCTTCAAGAAATTAGGAAGCCATTAGTTTCAGAATTCCAAAGTGAAAATGTCAAAACAGTGTAAAGTAAAAGCAAAAGACTAGAGAACTTTTTATCTAACATCTTTCCTAGACACATTAAATACTAGGCTTTCAAATCAAGTTTAGATTCAATTCCAACTGAAGTTGTGACCTTCTATAGCTGAAGAAAAAAGTGTTCAGTTGATGACAAGTTTAATGATATTTACATGCCAAATAACAGAACTAAAGCTGGAGTACTGATTAAAGATAATTAGTCAGTGTAATGCCATTTTGAACCTAAGTGAAATTTTATAAAATCAACAAATAGTCAGAATTTGGATATGTTCTGAATCCATAAACAGTAAGGACATATTTGCAAAGGTGTCAATATTTCTACTTACGTGTTTATAAGACGATTTTTTCTTCTGTTCTTTCAGTAGTCCCATAGTGCCACTATGACTTCAGATATAGATGTGGAAGAAAAACATTTATAAAAGTCACCTTTGTATAATATCTTCTCTTGAAAAAGATAATTAAAATAGTCCATCAGATCTAGAACTAATGAAGCAACATTTCACATGGATTAGTATCTCAGTTTTGACTGAATTTGGTATTCAAGGTCTGATTGAAGATTTTTTTCATTGTGTCTGTTCTACATTTTCCAGAGTGTCTGAAATATTTTCTTTAGACAGAGAACTGACATGGTCTGCCTAATCTGCTGGGCCACATATTACCAATAATTAAGAACAGAATTACTTTTGAATCCATAATCACCCTGTTAAAAATTGAAGGAAATCCATCACTAAATTCAAAAGGAAAGGATTCATCCATGGAAAAAGTGAGTTTTTCTAAGCATAGTTTCCACAAGAATCACAGAATCACTAGGTTGGAAAAAACTTCTGAGATCATCAAGCCCAACCATACTTGTCCTCTACTAAACCATATCCCTGAGCACCTCAACTACCCATCTTATAAATAGATCCATGGTCGGTGACTCAACCACTTCCCAGAGCAGCCTGTTCCAATGCCCAACAACCCTTTCAGTGAAGAATTTTTTTCCTAATGTTTAATCTCAGCCTGCCCTGGCATGGCTTTAGTCCATTCCCCCTCATCACCTGTTGCTTGAGTGAAGAGACCAACACCTACCTCCCTACAACCTCCATTCAGGTAATTGTAGGCAACGATAAGGTCCCTACTCAGCCTTCTCTTCTCCAGGCTAAACAACTCCAGTTCCCTCAGCCACTCCTCATAAGGTATGCTTTCCAGTCCTTTCACCAGCCTGGTTGCCCTTCTCTGGACACATTCCAGGACCTACTGCAAAGGTAGGGTTACAAAATAGTAAGTAATTTTCAGATGTACTTTTTGCTCTAATTTGATGGTTTTCCACAGAAATCAAAAGGAATTAACTCATAGCTAAAGACACAAAGGCTTTGTAGCTGTGACAATCTAAGTATTTTAAAGTGGCAAAATATGTAGGGATGAAGTCTTTTAATAGGCAAACTGTTAGTGTTGGAAGCAGACACATTTTCTGTCATGCTAGCTCTTCTGTGAAACACCTCCCTGACTACTCCTGCCAACAGACAGACAAAGCATGAAGAGAAGGTGCCAGTAGCCATTCATACTTTCTGATCTGTTTCTGTGCAACTTAAATGTGTGCAAACGTTGTCATTAGTATGAAGGGGGTTAATGGAAATCTCATCTCTGTTAGTCTTACAGTCAAAGAGTTTCTCAGTTATTTTAGAGGTTTTGTACAAATGCATTTCAAAACCAACAGCAGAAGCTTTGCATGTTGCCAAGTAGAAATTCTTAGACCACTGAGTGAACACAGCTTTGGTGGTAAACTGAATTTTTGCCTGGCTCGTTGTATGCATCACCCTGATATTTCAAACTTTCTTATACTGCCATAAATGACATATTTATCTGTGTGTGTAACCTATATCAACCACAAAACCAGCCAAATGGGCTCTCTATTGCTTTTCTGCTAACGTTCTTTTATGTCTAACCGCTTTTGATCAAAAAGCAGAAATACTGAAAAACTACAAAAAAGGGTTTTCAAAATGGTTCTTATCTCTGGAATCATTTACTGAATCCTTAAAAGATATCTAATAGAGGAATGATAAACCTCTTCAGAGGTCTATCAAACACTACTTTTCATGAAATTATTACATTTAGGATAACACTGATCAAGAAAATTATATACTGAAATCCTTCTTTGAATAGATATTCCCAGGCATTAAAACTATACTATTAAATTTCATTAAAGTTCCACAAATCAGAAAGGGTTAACAACAAGAAGAAAGGAAAAGAAAAACTAACCAAAAAAACAGTCCTTAATGACAAAACCAAACCCTATACAATTTACACTTTGGAGTAAAGCTGTTTTGTACAGACGCCAAATAGAATTTACTCAGATTACAGAAACATCAACACAAATATTTAATGGAAAAAAACTCAATGCATTCTTAGCTCAGTAGTCTCACAGGAAATTAATAGTACTACTAACTAAATAATTAGAAATGGGAATTTGTGAACATCTTTATTAACCTTATATTAATTTGCAAAATGAGAAAAGAAAATAAAGAGAAAATTTTGCTCCTAAATATTACTGTGCATAATATACAGAATAAATTGCAGCTGTAATAAAAAAGGATTTGTTTCTCTCATTTAATAAAAGACAGAGTTATAAGCCAAAAACCATTGCAAACCATTAAGTCAAAACTATTAAATCACCTAAATTATTACCTTCATACAAAACATTTCACTTTCCGTAATAAGGGTTAAACCAATAAAATTATACCTTCGTATGCTGGGGAGAAAATGTGTATTCTATTTTCAATTTTCACAGTAATAAGAGATTAGGTAGGAAAACATATCTTTATATCAGGAGATATGTCATTGCAGCTCTACCTTTCAAAGTTTCTTTAAAGCTGGCTTCCTTGATCTCTGTGAGGAACAGAGACCTGAGGAGAATGTTATAGCTATAGAAGCTTGATCTTCCAAGCTGTCTATGTCTTGCTGTAAGAAGTGAAAAGTCACATAAGCACCACTGAACACTTAGGACAGATTGTGAACCATTTATTCATACCAGTGAGCAATTAGATGACATGTTAGAGCCAATGTTCACTCCTGTTTGAGAAAATATTTGAGTATGTGCTGAGTTTGAAGTCAGTGGGGTTTAAGTATGCCCAGTGGGATTTCCCTGAACTGAGACCCATAATAAAAATTGATGCTTAACAAAAAGAGAGTCACAATCTGGTCTTCATTTTGTACTAATTTTCTAGTGTAAGAAGCTTCCCTAAACTGTGAAAAACTAGGACACTGTTAATCATGCAAATAAACGTCTATACCCATGCTCTCTCTAACGCTGCTAAATGTGCATGACTGAAGAGAAAGAAAAATCTTTATGGTAGGGAGATAGATACAATCTAGAGTACATACACTTAAAAGGTTTACGGTGACCATGTATGTACAAGAACCATTTTAAGGTTTTTAACCATTTCTACAGTGAACAGGGTAAGAGGTGTTCTCGATTGTGTTGAGGACAATGGGAGCAAGGGCAGCTGTGCAGAGCAGCCTCTGAAAGAAATGCTTTCAAAGTTTCTATTGAAAAGGCTGTTTCTCAAAGGCAGCTGCTCAATGCCTCATGATGTATTCAAGGCACAGCCTCCTTGCTTGGCCCATCACCCTGCTGCACCTGCTTCTCTCAGCTCACTTCACCTGAGTAAATCGTGACAAGAGTAACAAAGTGCTGTGCTCCAGCACCCTACAGAAAGCTCAGCAATGCTTTCCCTACCTTCTCAGCTGTACCACTGCAGAGACAAGCTCCTGGTTATATACTGTATTTGCTTAGAGTATCAGATACTAGTTATCTGTTTACCTTCCTTTCATTCTTCCTCCTGCAATTTCTCTCTGCAGTTCAGTGACTCCTGTATGAGAACAGCCTCACTACTGCTCAGAATTTTAATGTGCTGCCTGAGATTTTTCTTCCATTACAAATCTCGGAGGATGATATTAATATCTCACTAATTAATATCAGATATCTTTACATTTGGCAAAGGTATTACCAGGCAAATTGCAAGTTTATTTATTGGCAAATAGCAACATTTATCTTGAAGATCTATCAAAAGACATCCATGACAACAATTGACCACAGTCATATGACTTCAGAACCCTGCATTACTCCATCAGAGTTACGTGAGATTAGGTCGAGCCTCCACTTTTAAAATCCTCGCTTTTAGTCAGGACACACAGTGTTCTCTCTGCATAGTGGGTACTAGAGGCTAGAAGAGGTGCCTTAAGACTTCCAAAATATCAACAGCCTTCATCCTGGTCACCTCACAAGTTCTTTTTCACTTTTCATTGGTTCCAGAATGCTAGTGAATTGAAAAATATTTATTACCTTTTTTAAACTAATGGTTCAAAATAAAACGTATCCCAGTACATTTGAAGAGCAAAACCTATAGATCTATAGCTCATTATAAATAAAGCCTGAAATACGTACTTCTGCTGTAAATGTTTTTCATGACCTTCAAGGCTTGTAGTCGTCATATTCTTCAAGATTTGAGCTGACTAAGTAAGATGTATTTTTTTGTCAGTAAAGCAGAATCCTTTAGAGCTGGTTTCCTTTGTTTGTTCATTACACTAATGGAAGAGCTTCTTTGGTTTTGTTATTAGTACATCTCAAGCAATTAGAATGAAAAGGTTACAAAAGTTCAAAAAAAGAAGATGACTTGCTTGGATTTAGCACATTTATGACTATAATAGGGACTGCAAGGTTACAAAGGAACTTTTAATTAGATATAAAATTTATCCTGCAAATCTCTGGCAACATAATTAACTGCATTTCCATAGGATTTGAGTATATACAATATAAGGGTATGCTATAGTTTATATAATTTATTGCACAGCTTTATATATTAATTTTGCTATGGTTTGAATTAACTTAGACAAAACCTGAAGAAGTAAATTTGGCATAGTAAAATACCCATCCAACATGTATGACAGGGCTTCATTGGACTTGTTTGGAGAAGTGTCTTTGAGAATAAATTAGGCAGTGAGTAAACTGCAGATACAGATCAAGACAGCAGAGCTTCAGATGTTAAACAAATCTTATATTTAGCAAATTCACACTCTGCTAAAGATGAATTATTCTCTGGGATGCAGTTCAGAATGTCTCTGATGAAATAAAAATATGTTATGACATTCAGAAAATAATCACACTGTGCCTTTAAAATTTCCTGTTTCTTTCAGGCTCGTGCAGAGGAGATTCAAGGAAATCTGGTTTTATTTTCTCAACAAGGGACCAAGAATGTTCTCCTAGACCCTTTCTGAACAAGTAACACGAGGGCTTTTCTTGTGACTTCAAATCACCAGATTAAAGTACGTGCATTTTCCAGAATCTGAAGCAAACCACTAATCTGCCTAGATATTTTTCTGCAACACTTTACCATTTCTTTAGAACACTGTGTCAAATCTACATGTTTACTATGGTGTTTTATTTCATCTCTCAAAGGAAAACTGAAACCCTGGGATTTATGAGAGGAAAAAATAATTAGTATGGAATATTCTGTCTGAGACTACGCAGGGGACAAATAAAAAGAATGAGATTATTTTCTCCGACAAATAAAAGATTTTAGGGGAATCTATTGCACATCCTGTCCTCTCCATTGTCTGCCATTTTCCATCTTTGCTCTTGCCCAGATACATTGTTGCAGCTCTCCAGATACAGAGCCTGTATTTATGGGGATTCTGCAGTGCCAAAATAAAAATATAAAAAAGTAATGGAACTCATCCCTCTAGGAAGAAAAACTATCAGCCTGAAGGATATTCACAGATGTTGCAGGAACAGTACTCCTCACAGTCAGGACACAATTTTTTCTGAACATCTATGAAGCATAACTCGATAGTAAAAGCTTTTGCCCCTCCCCTCACCCCCCCAAGAGATAGTTAAAAAGCACTGGGGAAAAAAAAATCAGGTAGTAGCAAAACAGTTGTAAGAGAATCCTATCTCTACAGAGTCAGAATGCCACCTGTAGCATCTCTGAACAGAGATTTTTAGACTTTTAAAATGGGTGGTTTACTTTTCATTATCAATATTTTCCTCTCTTTTTTCACAGTATCTTGAGTTTATATTTCAAAGATTTCAGTTTTATTCTTCCATATCCATTCTGGCAAAATTATGATGGAATGTCCACTGATTTTCAAATTACTTCATTTTCTAATTTGGGAGTACTCAGAAAATCAGACTCCACAGTCAGAGGCATCTGGCTGGAACAGGTATTGCAGAAAATTATAATTCTACTTTGCTTAATCCTGCATACCTTTTTTGTACAACCACCCTCCATTTATGTATGACAGATACAAATAAAAAACCATACACACTCAGTAGTAAAAATCTGAGGCATTGTCAGGAGAAACATGAGGAATGATTGCAAACCTGTGAGTCAAAAGAATTTGCTTTTCAGGAAGAAAGATTTTCATAAAGTCCTCCTCTACACCTGGAAAATGCAAGTTTGTTTCTAACAGCTCAGGTTTCACTGCTCATTTTCAAAACTGCTTTCAAATGAAGAAAAATTGGAATATAAAATAAAAATTACATTAATCAATACTAAACATGTTGTAACAGTTAAGTAACAGAGACTGAAAGATTTAATACCATTCTATTAAGTAACAGAGATTGAAAGATTTAATACCATTCTAAAGACTTTATTCTTTTAGCAGTGATACAAGCAATATAACTGAGATCAAACAAGTAGCTAAGGGTTGAATCTTCTAATATTCAGCTATTCCCAGTCTTAAGGTGACTAAAAATGCTGGCTACTTCACCAACTTAAGACTGTAAAGGAACCTGATTTTAAGAAAATTCTGAAGTCTTATTAAAAACAGAAACCTTTCAAAAACTTTGGTGTATTATCACAAAGCAAAGTCTGATGTGTGGGCTGCTTGCCCTTGAAGAAATAGGGGCAGCAGTTTTTACAACGGACAAGTATTGTCCAGTGCACATCTTAGAAACATTTTTAAATCCATGGAATTTCTCTTAGATTAGGAGAGTCAAAGTGCAAACTAAAGAAGCAGGAATCTGATTCTGTCCTTACCCTCCAACTTTACAACCAAAAACAGAAATGAAACTTTAACAGCTCTGCCACAACTGAGCAAAGTGAAAGTATACCAGAAGTGCACAGAAGATACAGCAAAAAGAAATTACAAATGCTTGTAGTGGGTGACTCTCTGCAAGGGACACTGAAGTGCCCATCTGCTGACCTGGCAGGGAAGTATGCTGCTTTCTGGAAGCTAAGGTCTATCATGTTACCAAGAGGGTGCCACAACTTTTCAACTGCGAAAACTACTTATCATCTGTTGCTACCCTTTTCGTGCACGTACAAATGACACTGCAAGAGGGAACCTGGACAGAATCAAGGAAGACTACAAAGCCCTGGGGGTGCAAGCAACACATTTTAGTGCCCAAAATATATTTTCTTCTAAGAAAAGGAAAACCTGCTAAGTTGATGTAGGGCAAGCAGTAGACATACCTGAATTTTTCCAAGGCTTTCAATATAGTATCACAGGCTCAAAGAATCACAGAATGGTAGGGGTTGGAAGGAACCCCTAGAGATCATATAGTCCAACATCCCTGCTAAAGCAGGATCAGCTACAGCAGGTTGCACCAGATCACATCCAGAGAATGAGACTCCACAATCTCTCTGGGCAGTCTGTTTTAGTGCTCTGTCACCCTCAAAAGAGAGTTGCTCACAGCCTCCTCCTAGCAAAACTGATGTATAATGGTCTAGATAAATGTGATATCTATAAAGTAGAATTTTCTGTCTTACAGGGACAGAAATGTGTTTGGTTTAGCGCTTCAACACTGTTTAAGGTTAAATGTACTACCTTGTTTTGATAACAATTCTACTTTTGGAGAAGGACTGATAAAGAGCATGTTTTGCTGAAAACTATCTTTGGAGAAGAGCTGAAAGACTGATAAAGAGGAAACATCCTGCCCCAGTAGGTACAAGAGCTGGGGGCTTGCCAAGAGGCCTGAAGTTCAACAAAAATCAGCAGGAAGTAAGGGAAAGGTAAAGGGTACAGGAGGAGTTTGCAACTACCCAGCCAATTAAAGGACTGTGCACATCACCCACACACACATCTTTAAGGAGCATGCATGCTAATTTGGCTATGCTTGACCAATAGTAGGTGATGCAGTAATTACTTAGAAATTAGTGTAAATTTATGGGGGATTTTCTAATCCTGTAACAATATAAATGTTGTAGATTCTGTGCATGGTGTGTTAGCTTTGTGGAATTACCACCCAGCACCCATCTCTGCACAGACATGGAATAATCAAATATGTCTGCTCTGTGTGTATCTTGATGTCCTCCACAGCAGGTAACGATCCCACTTTTGGGACAAGTGGTCCATGTGGTGGGTGGGGAATTGGCTGATAGACCACACACAGAGGATGGTGGTAAATACCTCCTTTTGAAAAAGGCAGCCTGTCACAAGTGGGCCCCCCAAGTGATTGGTACAGGGCCCAATGCTGTTTAATATCTTTATAAGTGATCTGGATGATGGGATCAAGTGTATCATGATGAAGTTTGCGGATCATACCAGACTGAGAGGGGAAGTGGATATTCAGATGGGGCACCTGGACAGACTAGAAAAGTAGGCTAAGAAGAATCTTAGAAAGTTCAACAAGGACAAGTGTGAGGTCTTGCACCTGGGAAAACATAGTCCAGGAGTGCAGCACAAGGGATCTACCTGGTTGGGGAACAGCTCTGTGGAAATAAATCTGAGGATCCTGGCAGATAGCAAGCTTAATATGAGTGAACAGTGTGCTGCTGCAGCAAAGATATCTAACAAGATGCTGGGTTGCATCAACAAGGGCATCACCAACAGATATAGAACTTATGCCAAGAAAGGTTGGACCAGGTGATCCTTGAGCTCCCTTACAACCTGGTATTTTGATTATCAGATAGTAAAATAAAGATCAGATTGTTTCATACATTATATAGTTTTATTTTTTAGAGTTGTTTACCAAAAATCAGAGAGCAACCATGTTTTTTATTGAGAAACTGCATTTTCCAACCCAATGCCAGAAACTTTGTTCACATTAAAAACTGTGTTCAAAGAAGAAAGCAAATATTATTTCCATTTCCAGCAAAGGGTGAACAGGAAGAACTGGATACTACAAAGTACTAAAGCCAGCTAACAGAATGCACTTCAATACATTTTACAGTATTTCACCCAGGGTTTTCCGGAGCTTTGTAAAGATACAGATTGTCCCTGAACCTACCCCCGTTGTGTTACCTTACAGTGTTCCTTCAACTAAGTAGACCAGGCTCAGAGGGATTACAGCCTGGATTTTAGGAGTTGGACTTGATGACCCTTTGGGATCCCTCCCAACTCAGGATATTCTGATTCTATAATTTCAATGGTTTCAGGCACTTGCAATTCCAACAGAAATCACAAGAATTAAACTGTCTTGATGAGTGAAAACAGAAGTGAATTACTGTCTATAATAGTAACATCTACACAAAAGAAACTCACAGACACCACGCCCCAATCAGGCAACAGTTAGATAAAATTGTATGCAGTGTTTATGTGAGTGAAGAGCAGCAAGCAATGGGGGTAGTCTCCCTCCTAGTACAAGACACTTACACACGACAAGCTTCTTGACAATCAATATTTGACCTGTATCTGTAGATTTGACTCTGAGACCTGTGATTACACACTCTTGGCAGCTTTTCATTTTAATTACATTTATTTATTTATTTTAACGGTTAACGGCTTTTTTGGCACCATGCACAGCAGTTATCCAGATGGTCGTCTGTTGTAAGGTCAAAATAAACAAAATAAACAAAAGGACTTTTATGCATTCCTTCCCTGAAAGCTAAATGGTGCCAGTACTAATTGTCTCTCTCTTAGAGTTGGAATTGTATAAGACAAGACGACTCAGATACTCCTGGGGAAGATCCATTTATTCTGAAGTGGACAATTCTACCTTTTTTGCTGCTTGAAAATCTCTGATCTAATTATACATTACATTTTGGTAGTGTATGATACTATGAAACAGCAAAACAAGGGCTTATACACTTTATTCTACTGAACTAATTTGCTCATATTATTAGCATTGCAAAAACCTCCTATGTTGTACTGATAACATAGTAGTCATTCACTCTGATAAAAAGAAGAAATTTTAATATTATATTACCTACTTTAACTGCCCAAAATAAAAATTAGAATTATGCTCTATCAATACACAGGTCACTTCTTTAATCAGGAAGAAGAAGCAAGTACAAAGGAACTACGCTAATTACTCTTTATCAAGCTATACTAAGAACTTAAAATTACTATCTTCTATACTTGGCCCCATATCCAACAAACTATTGAAGTCGCTTTTTTTGAAGAAATCATTACAATTATTTTACATCAGAGAAGTAATTTATGAGATGTGAAGTATTCACTTCACTGGGACTTTCAGGATTTTGCTGAAGCTGTGTCTTTTCTATTCAAAAGTGTCAGTCTCACAAGGTAAAGAAAAATACATTAATACCTTCTTCTTCCCATTTTTCTCAGCTAACATATGCTGAAATCTACTTCTACTGTTGTAAATATTTATCTTCCTAACATGAGGAAAAAGAACTGTATAGCAGAAAAGCTGATATAAAAGTCATTGTCACGTATAATCTACACTTTGCAAATGACAGGCTGCATTCATATGCTGGGTGTTGACCTGGAATCAAAGATGAGTTCTATCAAGTACAGGAAATTATGCATGTAATTCGATCTCAGCTTAATGTCTTCTATATCCAGTGCACTGTGATACCACTCTGCTTCACTACTCTCAGCCTCTTTGGTTTCTCCCTATACCCTCTGCCAATACTCACGTTTTTTGAGACTACGGGATAAGCTCCTTCAGGAAGCTGATCTATCTCAAAGCTAACTGCCAAAAAAAAGTAATAGTAACAAAGGAAAGGAAGCTTATTATGTTCTAAAAGTGAATTACCACAACATCACCATAACACAGTCAACATTTAAGTTAGTCAGGTTTTGCTGTAATAATTATAAATGACAAGCCAAAATGCATATGTCCTTCCTGCAACTAACAGGAGATTCATGTGATCACTGGTAAGATTAACATTTGCGTAAATATGCAAATATACTTTTACTGTATTTAAAGATCATAGAATCGTAGGGGTTGGAAGGGACCTCCAGAGATCGAGTCCAACCCCCCCCCTGCCAAAGATGCTGTAGATTAAGCATTGAAATTGTGAAATGTGTTCACAGATGTTCTGTTGAACAACTATTCAGATAAAGATTACTACTATAGTCACAATGCCAATTTTAAATTTATCTTCTAAACATTGTTTCTTAGAACTCAGACTAAAACCATTGATGCATTGCACATTTTATTGAGCAAGAGTAAAATTTCCTGAGACTGCCTTCTTGGAATTTTTTGGTATGAAAAGCTATTGTAAAATTATTTTCGAAATGCAGCAAAAACTGTTTCACCATCATGCAAAACAGCCAGCTTATATTAAAGATAAGAATTTTAACAGATTTTAGGACTATATTTACTTTAGAATATGATCTGCTAATCTACTTTTTTACCTGAATACACCTTCTAACTTTATTCTGGGGATCTAAGAGTAGAGCTTCAATTACCATTCTTTGGTTTTCAGTATCACACCTCTCAATCTAACTTTCCTATTTTCCAGAGTTACAAGTGTGAACTAAGATAGAAAACACCTTTTCAAGGTATTTATTATAGCAAATGTAGAGTTCTCTCTGTCTACAGTAAATGTAAACTCCTCTCTGTCCCTCTGAATA
>VZTU01031013.1:13572-38773 GCA_013400835.1 Zapornia atra | reverse complement strand
AGGTTGGACTAGATGATCTTGGAGGTCTTTTCCAATCTTTACGATTCTAAGTGCCAAGTCCTGCCCCTGGGGAGGAACAACCCCAGGCACCATACAGACACTGTGGGGGTCACTCAGCTGGAAATCAGCTTTTCAGAAAAGGACCTGGGGGGACCATGGTGGGCACCCAAGTTGAACATGAGCCAGTAGTGTGCTCTTCTGGCCAAGCAGGACAGAGGTATCTTGGGCCACGTTAGACAAAGTATTGCCAGTGGGTCAGAGGAGACAATCCCTCCCCTCTCCTCTACACTGGTGAGGCTGTACCTGGAGTCCTGTGTGCAGTTATGGGCTCCTCAGTATGAGAGAGACATGGACATACTGGAGACCATCCAGTGGTGGGCCATGTAGACGATGAAGGATCTGAAGCATCTCCCAAATAAGGAAAAGCTGAGAGAACTGTGTCTGTTTAGCCTGGCTTTACACAGTGGCTGCCACCTGCTTCTGCACATCAGGTGAGCATGTGTCTTTGGACCAAGGGTAACTCACTGAGAATTTTGTTGGGATCATTGCACTGGATCCATTGCTTGTGTTATGTGCCAGCACAAGGCCACTGCCCAGCTCCAGAAACTTTGCAAAATTGGGTCTGCTTTAAAAGAGCCCAATGCCAGTGATTAATTGCTAGTACTTCTGAGTAACTGCAGCTGGCACTGGCTTGTCCAGGCGACAGTGGTAGGTCTCTCTAAGTTCCCGTTTGCCTGTGAACCCAAATCTGACAAGCGTGGCACTATTTTTAAATAAGGTTATTTGTAATTTTAGTTTGATGCCAGAGTGTACTTTCTTAGGCATTTCAGTCACTCTTCATAGAGACAGCTAATTCTGGATTTGATTTTTGGTGGAGCAGACACAGCCATGGCTTCATGCTTGCTTTATTTTAAGAAACCTTGCTGGCGAAAAGTACGCATGCAAGGCATTAATTTACTACATCCCATCCCCTGTGTAGCTTCAGGTGGGCAGTGCTGCCAATGAGTGTGTGTGGCCACAGGAAACAAAGAATTTAATGTTACTGTTAAATTGGAGATGGTGAAAAAGCAGGTGTTGGAAGTATCCCAAATATAAGAACAGAACTCTGTACCTACTCAGCAGCCACTTACTCTAGAGAAATTAGTATAGTGATTTTATAGACAATGGATGGGTATTCGTATGGATATTCAGTTTCTGCTGCTTTCAGAAATTAAGGAAATGGTCATGCTTCCTTGTGCTAGAATTGAATCTAATTTAGGAAAGAACAGTGGCTAATAGAGGAGGTCTCCCAAGACAGGGATTTTACCAGGAGACTGAATACCCTGTCCTTGCTTTCAAATTGCATCTTTACCTGCACTGGAAATTTCGTTTCAAAATCCTGTCAAAGTGACAAAAAAAAGGCCACTGCTCCCACAGCTGCCCTCAGCCACGATCCCAAACTTCTCTCCCTCCTTCCACAGAACAAACAGCCCATCGTGTTATACCACATGCAGATCTTTTGTGGTGTTTGTTGATTTTTTTTCCCCTTTCTTTTCAATAGAGAAGACTCCTCTGGACAAAACGCCGTTCTGGCCTGTTCTGCGCTGAGGAAGATGTACAGGCGTGTGCTGGTTAGTGGAGCATCGGCAACCGGAGGCCGGCAGCCAGAGCAGCCCGGAGGAAGCGCAGCACTGCAGGTCCTCTTTGTTCATTTGCACGGGCCTATGGCGATCATAGCTGCCCGCCTGGAGAAGAGGAGAGGACATTTCATGCCACCTGAACTTCTCAAGTCTCAGTTTGACACTCTGGAGCCTCCCAGCGCGCCAGAAAACTTTATTACTGTCAGCCTAGAAAAATCTCTTCCTGAAATAGTGCTGGAGATTGAGCATGCCATTTTTCAGGGCGAGGCTCTTCTGCCATAAGTTTCTGAAACACACGTACAGAAATTGCCTTAAGCTTCTCAAGGGCATGAAACAGCATTTTAAATATTGAATTGATTATTATTAAAACAACTTATTTTCCCCAATGGCTAAATGGATTGCAGGGTTAAGAACGGGTTTAGCACTGCTGGTATTTTTAATGTGGCTCTGTAAGAGCCATCCCAGATGAAGTTTTCAGAAACACTCAGGTTTTTTAACTCTTCACCCTATGAAGCTAACATTCCTGTTTTAGGAAGAGGCTGCTTTTGACAATCCTGCCAAGGGTCACACGCAATAATTTATTGTCTTCATTTTTTCCTTTGTCAGACATGGAGATGGGCACACCTGCTGTTAAGTGAAGCTTAGGAACAGAACACTTCTCGCAGCAGCAGGAACACGCGCAACAGAGTTCCGTGCCTGACGCTCAGCGTTTGCAGCCTGGGTGTTTGCTAACCTCACCAGGGCACCAGTGACTTCATGAGAGCTTTTGTGAACTCTCGTTCTGTGCATTGAGCACCAGGCTGGAAAACGTGAGGGAAAAAGGTGATGATGACGAGGCAATATACACAATATAATTGTGTGGAGGCGAGGTCATACGCAAATACTACTGTAGAGAGTTAAGGCAGTGTGAAAAGCATAGCTGTATGGACAGCTTTAGAAATAAAGTGGCATTATACTGGCTCTGAACTCACCTCTGATCCACAGTGTACCCACTGATGCAGGGCAGTGGAGAGCGAGTCAACCAGTGATCCAAGATACTGAATGCAGGATCAATAGATACTTTCTCCTTTTAGAAAAATTAACTTACACTTTCACAGTTGGACGTCGTCTTTCACTTCTGTTTCCTGCTGTGCTTTAGTCACCTCAGCTGACGGCTAGTCCAACACATGCTTATGGATAGGTGTCCATACAACAGCTTTAAAGCTCAAGATCAAGCTATTTCCAAGAGTCGGGTTTTTGCAGCTTTTTTTCTTTTGGCATCAGAAAATTCCAAATGTCCAGTCAGTTGCCTAACTCTCAGAATTTAAGGTTGAAATCTTTTTATTGTCAAAATGGTTTTTTTTAAAGGTCTTTATACCTTGTTGTACAAGAGGTGCCTTTTGGGCTCAACTTAATGAAAATTGCAGGTAGTTTCTGTAAGCAAGATTGGCGTCACATCTGAATGGAGTCATCCCCACGTGCTGTTGCACAGTGATTATTTTTAGTGTGTCATGCAGGGCTTGGGTTTTTGTTTCTAGGATGATGAATGAACTCCTTTAGAAGCAAAACTCTTGTTTCCAGGCATCTTTGGTGTAATTTTCACCTGTGTAACTAGTTGGAAAAAAAAAAAAAGTTTGTCCTGTTTCTCATTTTGTATGAGTAGTAAGGGCTTTGTGGTTTAGCACACAGACAGACTGATGTGCCTGGATCTACAAGTAAATGGGCATTGCCTGACTGGAAGAGGGCATTTTCAGATAAGAGCTTTGGGATCATAGTCTTTAGCACAGGCCACCCAGAAGTGGTCCTTTCCTGTTTGCTTGTGACCTGGAGGACGTGGAGCAGGCAGTTAGCAGTTTTTATCTTCTGCTGATAACAGTGCAGCAGCACTAGAAAAAGCCCTTGCTGCCAATTCAGATCCTGTTTATGCTGAGAGACAACATCACAACAGGAAGCACAAATATTTGGGCACAGACTGGAACATGGGAAGTTCTCTTGAAAAGTGAGGAAAAAAATTCTTTACTTTGAGGGTGGCAGAGCACTGGGACAGGCTGCCCAGAGAGCCTGTGGAGTCTCCTGCTCTGGAGATACTCAAAACCTCCCTGGACATGATCGCATGTGCAACCTGTGCTAGGTGATCCAGCTCTGACGGGGGTGGGGTTGGGCGTTGGACCAGATGATCTCCAGAGGTCTCTTCCAACCCCTAACGGTCTGTGTGATTCCGTGGCAAACTCGGAGGGAAAGCTAAGTACAAGAGACGGGCATGTCCGAATTGAGCTCTCACACTCACCCTCAGATGTCAGAGACTTGGACACCGGCTCAGACCAAGCCGTGTCAGAACTCTTGCAAGAAGTTTAGCAGCCATGAAAATCTAAGAAATGGCACCCTCTTGTGGTCCCTCTGCTTTTGGTAAGGTCGTCAGATCTCCCAGCACACCATTTTACAAAGAAAGCTTTCCTAGTATACCCATAACGGGTAGGTATTTGCTTGCTCTTTCCATGCACAACAGCTCTAGATCGGGACACGGCACGGTGATGGAAAAGATGCTGCATCCTGTCACAAACAGGTATGATCAGACCTGCAGATGAAAAAACCACCACAAAAACTAGGCTACATTTTTCAAGTGTCAGGGCCAAACAGGCTAGACTCTAGACTCTTAATTTTCCAGGTCTGCTTGTTAGTGTTTATAGCACGCTGACAAAGTGGCTGGCACTAACAGAAGACTACAGTCAACACTTAAAATCTGTGCTCTCTTAGGGAAGTCTTGTAAGCCCCATTGTAAGGGTTTTGGAAGTCCTTTTAAAACAAAGCAGGATATTCTTTCTTATGGGCAGTTCAGGCTTCTTCACATCAGATGGGGTCTCACTCTGCTCCAATGACACTTACTTCCTTCCCTTAACCTTTTAATATATCTGCCATTTGCTTTAACAGCATATTACTGTAGTTCAAATTTTAACCCTTTAATTTAGCATGCCATTAATCTTGTGAATGGCAGGTGCATTTTTCACCAGGTGTTCAGTACTCTAGTTTTTATGTCCGAATTAGCTGGTACTTGAATGTTCTAATTCCCACTTGCATCCTTCCATGAAAGAGTTAATGCTTCTGTAGCTTCACTTTCCTGGCGTCCACACCAACCAGACACTGTTGGCACCTACAGCCAGTCCCGTTGTGCAGACCAGGAGCTCCTGAGAACCTCCTGTTTCCAAGGAAGGCCAGTCCAGGGATGAGCACAGCAAGATGCTAAACGTACACAGAATGGTGATGCCAGGCACTGGCGTTTCTCACTCAGACTCTTGAGCAGGGGAGGGAGTTGGCCTCCACCTTGCTCCATCTGAGTGGGGACAGATACAGACAAAAAAATTGTAGGATCTGCCCCTACAAACAGATGGAAACCAAAAGCCATTACTTTCACTGGGAAGTCCAGGTGAAATCTTGTGGAACACAAATTTTTTATAAGTGCTTTCTGTCAAAACACTTTCTGCATGCTTTGTGTTTAGAAAATTGAGGTTGCAAGACTCCTGAGAAGCTTCTCACTAGCTCCATCTGATGTTTATTTTCCCCAGCGCAGAACCAGGCACACACACAGCTGGACAGAACCGCTGCAGTTTACTGTTTCTTAAAACTTGGCCACAGCGCCACGTTTTCCCCTCTGTAGGGTAAACCTGCTCGGTTTGTGGCAGCCTGCTCGCTTGGGGCTGCAGGAATGCACAGGGTGCTCGGGAAGAATACCCGACTTGCCTTTCACAGGGCTGCCTGCAGACTCCCAGATGCTACGTAGCAGGTTGGTGTCAGTCAGTCCAGGAGGCTGTTAACCAGCTATGCTGAAAGCCAGCAGAGCTTTACTTCTGTTCTCTGATGTCTTGTGCTTCGTAAATTAAAAGATTAAGATGTCCGTTATCCTAATGATAACCACATAAAACTGCCCTCCCTATTTTAACAATGCTGTCTGTGCAACTGTACTGTGGAAGATCACAGAACAGTCCCCGTACCCAAGTTCCATCTACCAGCCCAAACAAAATCCCACAATACTGTTTGGTTTTAAATTAACACTGGGTTAGGGATGTTGTATTTGGGTTTGCAATTCAGGTAACTGTGCAGGTTATTTGGGTGCAACTTTTCTGCCCATAGTTTGAAATAAGTTAAGCAAAGGCAGAAAAAACTAAGGAAGAAACATCTAGAATCAGAAATGTCTTTTTCTGCCACAAGCACAAGTTACCTGTGGAAGCTGCACACACCATACCTGGAGAGTATGCAGTAAGCAGCCTGTGACATGCTGCACGAGACCGTCCCTGCTACGTAAGCGTTTCACAGTGCCCAGGCAGTGACCATGGCGTGTCAGATCCCAGCAGCAGGATCCACTCACACAGAAAGCATGGGGAGGGCAGAGTCACCTTAAACTGCACGGGTGATCTGTACAGGCAAAGGAGCTGCCCCAAGGCAGCCCCAAGTTGAGGTGGTTGGTTTATCACACAGGTGCTGACCCAAGGCGAGGAGGACAGAGCACACCCCTTACAAAACTTAACTCTCTTGCTGTCATGTTCCCAACAGTGCCATACAGCAGCTGATCTGAATGCATGTGTTAAATCTTCTAAGTGGCCCCTGTCAGTCCCTGCTGCTGTGACTTGCAGCAGCAGTTCAATGATCAGTCAACATGAGAATCAGCAACTGTTGTAGCTGGCAGTAGTTACTGATAAGAATTGATTGAACTTCAAAAAGGAAACTTAGCTCAAGGGCTCACTGTGGAATTTAGGTCAAATTTCCATCTCTTGTTGAATTGCAGTAAAGTTTGACCTCAAATACAGCGTCTCTCAGTTTGAAATGCTTACACAGGTAGACTGGGTGTCTTCTCATGAAGGTGTTCATGCTAGTTACATTCACTGCTTCAGTATCTTAGCAAAGCTTCAGTAAAATTTTTTCCCTTTGCTATCTCAACCCTCACCCTTTCCTCTGACAGTCACCTTTTTGGATGTTAAGAAGGACCTCCCTTCTGAATGATGAGGGGGAGTGTGTCTTAATTTCTTTAAAGCAAGGGCCCAATAAGGCACAGTATAAAATCAAGTCAAATTAGTTATTTTGAAGATCTCTATTAAAACTGCAAAAAGGTTAGTGACTGCTACAGAAAAAACACTTGCAATCTATCACTTCCCTGTCACAGCCTAGTACTGAGTGCAATGAAAGCCACCCACCCAACAGAAGTCACTGTAAAGGGATGATGACAGGTCTGGTCACCGGCTAGGAAATAAGACTAATTTTGTACCCAAAATGTAAGTATTTTTAAAAGTTTTGATCATATTTAAATCATGTTACCAATAGAATACATTTTGATTTATTTCTGTGTATTTACAGCTCTGTGCCACTGTATCTATGAGACTTCGATCCAGAGGCAGAGGCTGCTAATCAAGACTGGCATACCATGCACCAGCAGCCCTGGTCAGTTTCCTTACTGTCAGAGCAAGGGGCAGGACGACTGGGCAGCGAATGAAACCTCTGCCATAAGGCTGCAGCAGAGCTCATGCCAACACAATGGCCTATGTGGCTTTGCCAGAAAGCTTTAAAACTTCACCGTGTGCTGAAGGGCACTCAGCTTTTGCTTGAAACAACCTTCAGTTTAAGCCATTTGCAAACAACGATTTTGAGAGCAGACTGAATTTGTATTTGCACCATCACAAGATGGCACCTGTCGAAGTGTTGAAGTGCAGAAATTCAGCACAGCTGCACTGACACGTTAGACCAAAAAAAAGCAGATGCTACTCAGCAACACACAGAAGTGTCTTTTATTCTGTTGCCCCCATATTTAAGCTAAATACTATTAAAAATCTTATGCCTCCTACTCTCCTCCCTCCACCTCACACTTCCAGGGTTGTTTATTCCCTGAGCTTACTCTCCAATTCCAACTCTTAAGCTGCTCAGTCATCTGGAATTCTATGTAATCAACTTCAAACGCATTGGGACAAGATGCTTAAAGATTTTTAATTCATTTATTACCTGTGCACAAAAGAAGTAACTACCAATAAAAACTTAAGATATACAGTATTTTTTACATGGTGGTTGAAAGTAATTGAAAGTATCACATGATCATGAAAGTAATGTTTCCAATTATTAAAAATTAGAGTACCTGTAAGAATCTCAATGGAACAAGCCCAAAAAGCCTCAGAAGCCGTTTCAGAGCACAAAGCAGCACCCCTTTAATGGGCACAATGGTAAAGGTAATTTACAGTTAACTTGGTGAATATTTAGACAGTGTTACAATGCAAGTTTCTGTACAGTTAGATGTAAAGAGGTAACCAGAACAGGAATTCTAGTATATTTTAAATGAACTTGCTTAAGCATTTTTTCTGGGATGGTTACCAAAGATGCTGGAAGAATCTACAACAAAAACATGTCTTAGGACTTCACCCTATCCCCCAGTGCCCCCGCCTCCCACCCTGACTTTTTTGCATTACTTAAAATCTCATTCTATTGCAGTGTGGAAATCTCTAGAAAGAAGCTATATCCCCATTGTAGATATTGTTTATAACTTCATAAAAATTAAAGCAAAAATGGTAGATTACTCAAGTGATATAAATCTTACAGCATTTTGCTAGCAAAAAAATAAAATACGTGCCAGAATCACAGTAAGCAGTATTGGTACCCACAAATTGTAGCTTCAATTAATTTGTTTCATTTTTTAATTCGTATTCTACATAAATTACTACTGAAGGCTAATGTTTAAGTAGTAAATAAACTGGACAGTTGTAGGTCAGACAAAACCAGTTCAACCAACTGTGGAAGCTGATACTGTTTCAAAAAAAAAAAAAATCACAAATAATGCAGAACAGAAGTGTGATGCATGCAGAGTGAAAATGCACCGATTCCCACTGTTTCAAGAAAACTACTGCACACCACCTTAAAATGCATCAGACCGATTTTAGTTATAACAAGACAAACCCGAGTCAGAATGAAATAAAGCAAATATTTTAAAGATTTAAGAGCTGTTATCAAAAATAAATTACATTTTTTCAAGTTAAAGAAACACTGCTATGAAGGCTGAGAGCCAAGCAGCCTTTCAATAGCTGCATTGATGTCTCCTCCTGTTGCTATTAGCGCCTGTAGGTTCGCCTCGCGGTTCAGAAAGCCCATTGCGCTCAGCTGCTCCAGTTGTTGCTGGAATCGAACTTCTGGATTTTGTAACTGCTAAGAACAAAATTGCAAGCTATAAACGCAGAGCACATGCTTGGCAAAGGACAGGGTTTAAACACAGCTGTGCTGCACCACTCCCTGTCTTTACTAATTTCAGCCTGCATCTTCTTTAAGATCCCAAAACTAGACTGGCCTAAGTTGAGTTCACAGTGGAATTCATGTTTAGCAAGTCAGGGCAGCTCCTGTTTTTAAAAGGGTTACCTACACTTAAGCACTCTTCCTGTAGACCAAGAACGTCACGTGTTTGATTCAAAAGAGTTACAATTACAGTGGGTAAATTTATGTTCCACAGTTTTTTGAAGACAAGATTTCAACCTAGTATTGCAGAACAGCAAGGATGATGATGTTGTTGCTGGCAATGGTGAACAGCATAAGCTATTTTTAACATAATCACCTTTTCTAATGCTCCAAGCAACTGCTGACTAAAATTATCAAAATTGTGATTGTTGGGAAGCTTCGTTAATCTAAGGAAAACAGACAGCTGTGCTTTATGCGATGAACCAGCTCACACAAGCTCACAGCAAAACTACGCATGTTTTTCAGTGGTATGATTTTCAGTTCAGAGGCATTTTGAATCTGAACAATTACAGGAAAACTATACACTGGACTGAGAAGTGACTTTCTGAAATCAATGAGCTCATTTAGATAGCAACACAGAATTTAGATAGCAACACAGCTACTGTTACCTTTCCTTTTGTCCTAATTCAGCAGTTTCATACATCAAGAGATTACCACCAGTAATTAAAATCTGCATATGGTTCCAAACCAAAACAATGGAAAGATGTAACCTAAAATTTAAGAACCATTTTCCCCTCAAGCAAAACTAAATGGCATGTTGAGAGCATGGTAAGTAGAAAAGTATGAGAATATGGTTTCCTACAGCGACGTTGACCAACTCATGGCTAGGTAAGGAGATCAAAAGTCTGTCAGAGCAGCAAGCTGAACTAACTCTCCCTGTGGCAACAGAGGAGGACACAGCAGGACTTGCCCTTCCACACTCCGCCATTACACTGGATATGTACCACTGCCAGGGTGCTGTTTCACACCGAGCTCTCACTGGTTAACAGCATGCCTCCTTTCCAGGCAGACTTGCTCACCACCCTACAGCTACTGGCAAAGCTGCTGCCTTTGCCTGGCTTCCACCAGAGCCCTCTGGAGACCCTTAGTCCCACTCAGGAAGTTAACCAAGCACAGTGTGCTCTGCACCTGCAGGTTGTCCGTGAAGCCAGACAACATACTCAGGCTCCAAATGACCAGAGTGTGGCTATTCCAAAGAGTGGAACAGAGGCTTAGTCAGGGCTGGAGAGTCACAGCCAGCACTACAGCAGTATTGGTGTTCCATACCAATTTTCTCCTTCCACTTACCAGTGAATCTCACCACCTCAATCTGCAATCATTCCAAGCATTTCAGAAATTCAATTTATACCCTCATATGAGGATGCGTGTATAAAAATCAACAGTTCAGGAGGACACTTCTGCTGAAATTTTATGTTTTTCCAGTATTTACTTACAAAGTTGCAATTGCACTTTTAAGCCTCCTCTGCTCTCCTTTGACCAGAAGTATCCAGAGAGCTCTCCCCTCAACCATCAGCCTCCTTCCTACTGGTGCGTAATGGAAATGTACTGTGCATAGTGGTGCACACTGAAAAGTAAGAATTAAAACAGATAGAATGTAGCGGTTTTACCTGAGCGTTTGCACCAGCAAGTGCCTGCAACATTTGCTGGACAAACTGCTGGTGACCAGGTTCAGCAGTTCCTGATGCTGGATTTCCATTTTCACTGGGAACAGAACTAGATACAGTGGACCCTGTAGGAGCTCCAGTGCTTCCCAATCCACCTAAACCAGGATTAAATCTGCATAAATGACAGAAAAAGAAATACAACACTTTAATAAATACTAGCTCATTTTCTCTTGTTTACTGAATTAATTAGTGAAAATCCTGTCAAAGAGTGAATGACAAAGGAAGTAAAATCTTAAGACCGGCCATCTCTCGGTAAGAGGTGCAGAGCAGGACAAGTGCGACACGTCCCCAAACGAGTCCAGTTAAACTACAGAAGGCAGAAGCCTCCTTTTGACACAGACTGGGCCAATCTCTGTAGGTACAACACAGGAACAGGGTAACACAAGGAGGTTGACAGAAGTTCTCGCATAAACTCCTAAGATAGACTCTTACCCTGGTATAAGCCCCGGTGCTTCTGTTGCTAGTGTCTGCAAGCCCTGCTGAATCTGCAGCAAAGCCTGCATCGCTCTGGGGTTTGACATAGCTGACAACGTGTCAGGATTCTGCATCTAAGGAGGAGAAAAAACTTAATTGTATTCAGATGTTCAAAGTTAATCCTTATTACTAGATGCTTTAGAGTGTCAGACACCATGCCAGAACTTGCTTTTCAACTTTGTATTTGAATATTTACACTAAACCCTTCAGGTTCGTTTTTTTTTTTTTAACCTTTTTTTTTCTCTGAGAAAACTTCCATAGGAGATGATCAATGAACTCTCTAGCTTCTCAGACCGACTACAAATAGCAGACAGGCTTATTGATCTTGGCAGACCTCACCTGACAACTAGACCAAAATTCTCCTGCAGCAAGTATGTTCTTGATTCACACAGAAGTGCACAGATTAAGGTCAAACTTCTGTTTGTGCAGAACAGAACTGCAGAATATGATACGAAAAATTCTGGCCTGAAGTATGTCATGAGACTTAAGCACAGCAAATTGTTCATATTCTGCATTCACCCCTTGGATTTTTGTCTTCCTCATAGCCAAAAGTCACAGATAAATATCTATTGCCAGCAAAGTTTATTCAAATAAACTGCTGGGGCAGCTGGTGAAGAGCTGAAGCCCTGTGGGAAAGGACTCAGGTTGGAGAAGTTCATGGAGGACTGTCTCCCATGGGTGGGCCCCATGCTGGAGCAGGGGGTGAGTGAGAAGTCCTCCCCTCCAGGCGGCGGCAGAGATAACATAGGATTACCTGATCAAAACTCCATTCCCCATCCCTCTGTGCCACTCTGAGGAGGAGGGGTGGGGGGAGAGAAATCATGAATAAAGTTGAGCCCATGAAA
This sequence comes from Zapornia atra, assembly GCA_013400835.1. NCBI lineage: Eukaryota > Metazoa > Chordata > Aves > Gruiformes > Rallidae > Zapornia > Zapornia atra. The sequence continues at coordinate 26,938 of VZTU01031013.1, read as the reverse complement.
AAGGAAGGGGTGACAGGAGGTGTTTTAAGATTTGGTTTTGTATCTCATTATCCTACTCTGTTTTCATTGGTTAATAAGATGCATTTTATTCTGCATTGAGTCTGTTTTGCCTGTGATGCTAATTGCTGAACGATTTCTCTAGGTCCTTATCTCGACTTGTAAGCCTTTTAATGTATCTTTTCTCCCCTGTCTAACTGAGGAGGATAATAAAACAGCCCTGGTGGGCATTTGGTAGGCATCAGCCAGGTCAACCCAATATTGTTGTCATTCTGAGAATACACAGATATTTCTCTACTTCACCTGCTAATGCTGCTGTTCATCTGACTTGAGACAGCAAATACAATAGTGAACTAGCTGTGCAACTAAACCCCAAGGTGACACTGACAGGATGAGATACCCAAAGGAAACAGAAGTGATTCCTACTGTCCCTTCATTAATTACTGTTTATTCAGAGATTTCAAAACACACATGTGGTCCCAGCTCCTCAGATAATACCACTGTTTTGTGATGACTCAGTAGTATGAAACATTACCATCATTCATGTGGTTGAAACACTGCACTTGATACTGTAATTTGTGTGTTAATTACTTCACTCAAAACTGCCTATTCACAATCAGATCTCAGGAAATCAGAATAAATTGCAAGATCTGCCTACTGATGGATCTTGAGAACTGGACTAAGGTTTCAACTCCTAAAAGAAAAAACAAAAAAAAATATCATGGATTGCTCCTATTTAGGGAACACAGTACTACTACACACTCTGGCAGCTAATGCCAAGCAGGTACTTCGGCTCCAAGCACAATGTCACTAAAAGGGAAAGCAATCAGAACACACTTCTGAATTAGCTAATGAATTGGGTCTTCCATGGGATGCTGCAAGATTTCTTTACCCAAATACTTAAGACAGGTTTTAAGAAGTAGGAGAAAGGCAAAGTGAAACACTACTCCAGCAGTGTACAAAGTATTAATCTCTGTAACTGGTGAAACAAATCACAATGCAAACAAGTGATCTCTGGCTGATGCATGGTAAGAATTATTCCTTCTAAGCAAATAAATGAGAGCAAATCTAAGTGGTTGTGATGGCCACAGACAAAAGACATCTTTACTGTGAGTGTGGCAGAGCCCTGGGACAGGCTGCCGAGGAAGGTTGTGAAGTGTCCTTCTCTGGAGATACTCAAAACCTGCCTGGACAGTGTCCTGTGCAGCCTGCTTTGGGTGATCCTGCTTTAGTAGGGGGGTTGGACTAGGTGATCTCCAGAGGTCCTTTCCAACACCTACTGTTCTGTGATTCTGTGGAGTCAGGTTTAACTTTTGGAAGGGATGCGGCAAGAATTTATTAGCAAAGGGCAATCTAACTTGGTGCCTAGAGCTGATGAGAATGTGTTACACAATCTAGCTTTTAGCCAAATCAAAGACGCCAGTCATGACTTGCAGACATGTATCAACATCTACTATTTCATCTTACTTGCTGAAGGAAAGTTGGAAGTTGTTGTCTCATTTGTTCCTGAAGTTGAGGATTTCCAGCAAATAAAGGATTATTCAACATCATCTATGGGACAAAAACATTTAACTTAAAATCTCCAGTGGCTTTTACTGCTAGATCTTTTAAGACAACTACTTACATGCTAAGTAATAACAATTATGAAAATAAACTCACAGAATAATAATCATCTACGTCTCCTTTGACCAAAACTTATTTTGAATCACCAGCCTGAACACATTTCAGGTTTGTGGCAGGGTTTTGTGAGCGTTTTTGGTGGGTTGTGTTGTTGGGCTTTGTTTGTTTATTTCACAAGTGAATGAATTGTGAGATACCTGCCAAGACAGCCTCATTTCTATGGCAAGGAAAACCTTCCCTGCTCAGCCTTCCCTACAGATCTCAGCGATCATTCCGCTGTAAACATTACAAGAAGTCAGGGATATTTTCCAAGTGAGCGCTTGATACAGAAAAAAATACCTTTTTTTAAATCTCAGTTCAGAATTTGTCTTCAGACATTGCTGGTTTAAGTAAAATTTGAAAGCATTTCTACGATACCATCCACAGAACAGCATTTGCACTTTTACAAGGAGCATGGGTCACAAAAGAGAACTTAAAACCAAAATAGCAATTAGATATGATGCCAACTGCTGTTCCTTTGCTCTTCTCCTCCCAGACGAGTTGGGGTATTTAGTTACTAGCAGATTCACCTTAATTTACAACAAAAACCTTCTCCATTGTCCAGTAGGTTTTTATGCAGGGTCACAAGTTTAAGAGTGGATAAAACATACACAAACTTACAAGTTATTGTAGAAGCATCCCTGCAACAAGTTTTTTTAATATAAGTAGGTAAGAATTTCAGTAAGGTAAGCATTAACATTAAAAACCATGCCATTCACTACAGGCAATGTTGAGATGCTGGCATAAGTCAAAATTCAACTTTTTTTTTTAAGGTTTTGTTTTGTGGGTTTTTTGTTGTTGGTTGGGTTTTGTGTGTGATCTTTGTGTAGGTTTTTTTGTGGGGGGCTTTAAAAAAAAAACTTCAATGCACACAATATATTGCTTGACCAAATGCATTTACCTGTACTGCAAGATCAGGATTCTGGCTTAATGACTGCATCATGCTTCTCATATAGGGTGCAGACAACATATTCTGCATAAGTTGTGGGTTTTCTGTTATCTGCTGTAATAAGCTCTGCATTCCTGGTGTGTTGAACATACCAGCTTTAAAAAAAAGTAAAAGGCCACCTTAGTAAACATCCTGGCTATCATCAGACCAATGAGACTACCTAAAACCAGGACATAACCACTTGGTTTCTAAAAGCTTTAGTTCCTAAATTACACCTTGATGTGGTTCTGCTTACACAGACACCTCTATTCTACAAGACAGAAGCTATATGCAACAAGCAGTCCCACTAAGTATCTACATTACCGGCTGTTTTCACATTTGCCCCCAAAACAGGAAAAATACTGTAATTCATCTAGAGATTCTCTACCTTTGTTACTTTAAGGTAATACAGAAGTACAATTCTCTCTCTTAGTTTGCTTTTCATGCTTGTTTTTCTACAGAGGACTTCTGTACCAGTCAAAGGTTCTATGAAAGTCAATGGCAATAAAAACTTTGAATCAAAACCTCCCTAATGAAAGAATAATCTCAGTGATCTCCAAGCATATGCAAATATATACCACTGGAATAACAAACATACCTCCAAGTCCAAGTCCCAAATTTGGTACGGCTGAGCTCTGTCCTGTACTGCCAGAGGTGCTACTTCCATCACTGCCACCGCTCTCACCACTGGTGCTGGTACTTGTTGTGGAAGTCTGCGAGCTGGACTGAGGAGCCCAGGGATTTGGTAGAGGATCTCTATTTTCCGTACGAGATGGCTGACTGTCTCCTCCTGCTGATGCATTGCTTACTAAAGAAGCAAATGGGTTACCTCCAAACTACAGAAGAAAAAAAGCAAACCTGTAACATCTACTAAAGCCAAATGTTATGTCTGCTATAAATAGCAAGTTAACTTTCCAAGATTACACATGAAGATAAATTTTGAAGGCTCTCCATCAGTTATACTCACCAACCTACAGTAATTCATTGTAAATATTCTGAAAAGGTGACAACACTGAGAAATGCTAGCACCTCCAAAAAAGTTAAATCACATTTCTTTTTAAAAGCTGTGCTGCTACTACACTGGTATTCAGATCACAGTAGGATTATATCTTGAATACTGCTTTGAAACTTCAAAGCCTTTTTTCTTCCCATCGTAGTTTCCAAGTTACTAACCACACCCTTGAAAGAATTTTCCTGGGCTTCATAATTTTAAGGCAAAGAATTAAAGGAATTAAAATATAAGCAATACAGAAATTCATTAACTTTAAAAATTCTGTGTTCTTCTAAGCTTGAAGAAATACAAGGTATCACTCTGTATGTTTGAGAAACCATTAAGTTATTTCCTCTCAAGAGTAAAAGGCCTCATAGTGACTTCAAGCTTCAAGAATTGTTTTGTCAATTATTTGGAAGTTTACATTATATGTACACTCTTTTTTTAAAAAAAAAAAAAACAAACCTACTTCCAGTGCATTTGCAATCTCTTCTCACCTGTTCCTGTGCTGCATTCAACATTGGCTCCTGAATATCTGTGTACATACGTCGCAAGGCGTTGTATCCACCTGGTATACTTTCAAGGTTGCTCAAGGCTCGGTCTTGGTTTCGCATCATTTCCTGCATCATTGCAGGGTTTCTGGCAAGTTCTAGTGTCTAGGGAAGTGGAACGTTTAATCTGTATTAATAAGAAATCCATTCTAAAGTGAAAACGTCAGCATTTGGCAATATCTTCAGTTACTACTGTCTAACCCAGTTTCAAATTATGCTTAAAGTCAAATCAAGCTCTCAGCTTGGTGGGACTCAGCTGAATTAGGTCTTTAGCCACCATTCTACCACAGCTCTCAATGTGCTGGCTGGGTCAGGAAGCACTAGCTAAACAGAAAAAAACCTTTGAATTAACTTTTTCCTTCTTTCTTCATCTTTTCAACACAATATGTTCCTGTCATTTCTAACATAATTACAGCAGGCAGTCTATAATATGAACTCTAAAATAAATACCTACATTTCCAAAGAGTATCCATTTGGTTTTGGTACCCTCTGCCATGCTGCATATCTTACAGGCCATCTAATTTTGAAAGCACTCTGAAGTACCCACAGCTAGATAAAATGAAAACACGTACTACTTTGGAGAACTAGTTTCACAAACTCACTGTCAGCTAACAACTGAATGTTTGCAGCGCACACAGGGACATCCAACTCTAACCTGTGAAGGCATGAATACAGTTTTCAGTGTCTTTCAAAACTAATTCAGAAAATCTGCAGCATGATCAGTCTATTTCAGACACTAACAACTAGAAACAGAAACATCAGTTGCCTATGACACCCTGTTTTGGATTTTCTGAGAAGTCTAAATACTTCAAGAACGTTTAGGCACACAACTAAGCACATCCAATTCCTACTTTGTTGTTCACAGTTACAGTGTAATCAAAGGTCATGAACTTAGAGATCCTTCTACATACCTGTCTCATTATATCTGGATTATTCAGCATGTGACTGATTTCTGGATTTCTCTGTATCAGTTGCTGCATTTGAGGGTTAGCCATAATTAACTGCCTCATCAGGTCAGGATTTGAAAGCATGCTCTGAACAAATGGATTTTCCATTATCTGAACCATCATTTCTGGGTTGGACATAAGTTGCCGTTGCATCTGACTTTGCAACTCTGAAAAGTTTGATGTATTTAAGCCCAGGCTACTCAGACCTGCCAAACCTCCAAGGCCACCTTTAAGAGGATGAAAGAAAACAATTTATTTTTTTGAGTGGGGGGCTAAAAAAGCACACTTCTAGTATACTTTTAAATACATTCTAAATACAAAGTACTTGAACACAGCCCACATTCCAAAACAGTAAAATTCTACCTTCCAAAGTCTGTTAACGAGTGATCCACTAAGAATTTGCTTCTTTAACTAAGAAGACACATGACCAAAACCTGCACAAACTGCATCTGAAATACAACTTCTTACAATTTTAACAGCTTTTCTTCTCATTTTCCACAGCTAAGATAAAAGGGATGTTTGAGTTTTGGAGCCCCAGGTTCACCTCACCCCCAATGTTTTCCAATGCGTTTATAGTAACCATTACCTGTCTCCTCTTGGTGAGGCTACAACCAAGAGATCTGCCAATATGATTCATATTCCCTATTTTCATTAAAATTAGAACTGTTCTTCTTATTAACGGACAAAGAACTGCATATGCTGTGAATTCCACTCCTTTTGGAGTTCAAAGAATTTTTTTTCAGAGGGTACTAGTCAATCTGAAAAACAGCATTTACCTAAAAAAAGCAACTGCTTACCATGGTTAGCTTTCCAATTCTACCTCTCCCCCAAACCTACAAAAGCAACTGAAATTTAAAGAATAGAACCAAAACCTGTACCGTGATTATAGAAATAGCCAGTATTTTTAGCCAATAGACTGCAGCCTCTCTCTTCGTGAAAGAGAAGACTGGTAACACTGTCAGGCTTGGAACCTGACATAGACTGAACATTAAGATTAGCAGCGAATTCATTACTTCTGTTCTAGATCTTGGCTTCATGTTACTGGTCCAACTTCATCAACGCTCTCCTCACAGCGATTCAGATGCACATTTAAGGAGCACAAAGAAGGAAGTTTCACTGGAAGGAGATTCATTACCCATCATTCCAGAACAGAACACCAGTGGCACACTACTACTGACGGTGAAACAGCACAAGCCTGAAGTTCTGCATATAGAATTAATGAAACAACTTTCCTCTGGTAACTCACTGATCAGAGTCCTTCTACAGCCAATACCACAGATACGTGTAATCATTCTTTTGGGTGGTACGTTTGCTTTTTTTAAAGTCATGTCTACATTAGAATAAAACTTCAGGAACAATTACCTGAATCCAAGAGAGGACACCCACCATGATACCTAACAAATATTCTTACCCAAGCCAAAAGGGTTACTATTTGTTGAGGCTGATGTTGAGGTACTACTGCTTGATGTTGATGTGGTAGCAGTACTCCCAGAGGTGTTTGCTTGTTGAGCTGGATGATCTTGTGATCTGAAAAAAGCAAGTTTAAAATCTGCAAGTTTGACACGGTTACTTAACTAATGCCATTAAATACAGGAATAGTGTCATACTCAAGTATCTTAATTTACATTTTGATTCTCTCTCAAAAAAAAAAAATCATTTTTCTCTAGATGGCTTCCTATAACAAATCTTTCCCAGACATCTGCAACATCATTGATTTTTTTCAGAACAGTAGGGATAGGCACCACTACAACCTTCTTACCCTGTCATAGAATCACAGAATGGTCTGGGTTGGAAGGGACCTCAAGGATCACAGCGTTCCACCCCCCCCGCCACAGGCAGGGCCACCAACCTCCAGGCATGTTCTAGACAAGGCTGCCCAGAACCCCATCCAACCTGGCCTGGAACACCTCCAGGGATGGGGCATCCACCACCTCTCTGGGCAGCCTGTTCCAGCACCTCACCACTCTCTCTATAAAGAACTTCCCATTAGTATCTCATCTAAACCTTCCCTCCTTTAGCTTCAACACATTCCTCCTTGTCCTGCCATTGTCTGCCTGTTAAAAAGTTGATTCCCCTCCTGTTTACATGCTCCCTCTGTCCCCAGAATGCCCTGTAAATGAATTTTTTCCTCAGTCCTTACCTTGGCTTGAGGATCTTTGCCTTATTCAACTGTACTCAAACTCTATTGATTACATGCCCTGGGGTTAAAGAAATAAAGCCTATCAAGATTTAATGCCAGATTTATTTCATGCCTTCCTGAATGTGAAATTGAGTTAACATTGGTCTTCAAATTAAAAATTAAAAGCAGCATAATTTAGCATAGACACTAAAGGCTGCCCAAATCATATACTCAACATACCTTTCTACTGCAGAAGGATAAAACAAGCACTGCCATGTAGTAAGAGATCAAGGAACTGAACTTCTGTAAAGCTAACCTAGCCTTTATGCAAAAGAAAATCTTTCCTGAGGTTTCTGAGAGTTTTGAGACTCCTGGCTAAACATCAGCCACCAAAACCCACAGACAGAAACCAAAGGAACAATTAAATACTTTTGCACACTTCACACGATCTTTCAGCAGTCATCAACAGCAGCTTACAGGCAAGCCCCTCCGCTGGTACCCCCTGCTAATCTGACCAGCGCTCTTGTAAATAGGTAAATAAAACATGGGATGCCAAAATCACCAGGGTATAGGGTGCCATGGGATCAAATCACCTTATTTATGATGTTCTTTATGATGTTCTGGGTGTGAAGGATTAATGAGTCCACAATATGTAACAACAGTTCTTCTAAAGCTTAAGTCCGGAATGATCCCTACGAATTAGGCTTTGTGTATCTTAACTGGTATTCCCATCATTGGTATTCCCACTTTGTTAGACCTTCAGGTCTAACAAAACACAGACAGATTCTGTTGAATGAAAACTTCTTCTAGAGGAAACCTTCCAGAGGGACACTAACAATCCAGTAAAGTGAATACCTGGCTTTGACATAAACTGCCCTGACATAAGGCACTGGGAGAAACTGTGGGCTCCTCAGAACAAGCTTTTAGTACACTCTAGCATTAACAGCAACTGGGAACTTTGAACACAAGGCAACAATCTTTAGCTTAGCAGCTGTAAGTCCAATGAGGAAGATTATAGACCATATACTGACCGTGGATCTTCTGCTGCAGATACTTTGTTTCCTTTGGTCTAGAAAACACATAAATCTTTCTTCCATAAGCAAAAAAAAAAAAAACTATAAGCATAAAACCCTACTGTTTTTTCAACTGAGACATTATTTTAAGAAGCAACTATACTTCTTCAGGTAACACATGACAAAGGTTCTCAAAGCTATACAGAAAAGTAGACGAGGCTGAAAACTTGCAGTTCATAGTGCTTGTATGGAAACTGCAGGTATACAGCCTCAAATAACAGTCTGAGTGTCAAGTCTGTCAGACTCAAGCCTGAGTGAGTAAGACTCCTGTGAAGTATACCTCATTTTTTATATCCACTTTGCCACTGTGTTTCCTCTGGAGGCTTGACAACAAATTCTAGGTGCTGACTTGGAGCATTGTATTCAGAAGCTCTAACTGCTACTCTGATGCAGCACAGACCAGGTAATTTGAAAATTACTGTTCTAATAATGTTTAGAAGGGCAAAGATCACCTTCAGATCTATTTTCAGAAAAGAACTCTTGTTTACTCAAATATAATGCAGCAACAGTAGCAGCAACCATTAACAGAAGTGTAAATCATAGAATCACAGGCTGGTTTGGGTTGGAAAGGACCTCAAAGATAACCTAGTTCCAACCCCCTTCCCATGGGCAGGGACACCCTCCATTGGCCCAGACTGCCCAAAGCTACATGCAGCCTGGCCATAAACACTTCCAGGGATGGGGCTTCCACAACTTCTCTGGGCAACCTGAAATGGCATAGTGTAAAGTGGTTGAATCCAATCTTGATACTCATGGCCAAAAATCATCACCAGACACGCCATGCTGGCAGTGTCTTAAGTCCTACCTTTTGGGTCAAGCATGAAATCTAGATGTTTTGCTAAGAATAATATTGAGGTGGTTCAGAACAACACTAGACTTTCTCAAAGGTGATTTTCATTGTGCTGGCAATTCTCTTTAGCAGGTCTTAGAAGTGTATTTTTAGTCTGAATTAAGTTAGTAGGTGAAAACATTACTGCCTCATTTCAACCCTGGGTAGATACATGCTAAGGTTTCCATCTGTACTTCCTTGTCCAAGGCATGTTTAAAACATTCTGAAGGTAATGGAAATACAGTCTTCTAAAACCATTCTGAAAAGAGTCCATGACAATGACACAGACAGCAATGCTGAGAAGACAGTTTCAGTGATACCAAAAATTCCCCAAAAGCTGTAAACATGGCATTGTGCATAGGTGCCCCTGTGGCCAAGGGCCAAGTGTACTAAGATATAAGAGACTGATACTGGAATTTCAGTATGTATAGTCCTTGTAGGTCCAACCTAAGAATGCTGCAAAGACTGTGCAAGTCAAAAGCATCCTGCTATCAATAATTATGAAGTTGTTCTGTCAGACTGGACTACAGGCAAAAATGGAGAAGTCATGACAACAGCAGAACACTGATTTAGATGCACAAGGCACACAGATGCAGTACTAGCTAAGCCTGTATACAAAGCTGGGATGGCTATCAGGCCTAAATTTCAGGCCAGAGATGCATAGGGAACAGAGACCATTGCCAGCACAAACAATAAGGCTTTTTGGCAGAGACAACGCTCCAGGACAGGGAAGATAGTCCTGCCAGGATGTGAGCATGCAATGCAGCCATCACTTTCAACAGGTGCCAAGATGTTATGCTAATGCTACTAATGAAAACAGGTACCTAAATTTTAACGTTACTAATAAGCCTATGTGATTTGACAAGGCCAGGAAAGGGACAGCATACTTCCTTTCTCTCCTAAGTTCCATGTTCTTTCCTTTACCACCTGACATTTTCCCACAAGAGGAAATCCTCACCACAAACAGGAAACACTTAAATGGAAGAGGCGCAAGAACACGTTCAGTTCTAGAACAAACCCATTAATGACTAAGCAAGCTAGATACAACTGAGGAATACACTGCCCTACTCACTGAAAAGACTTCTCAGTTGAGCCTTTTCCTTTGGCACACTTCACAGGAAGTAATGGGCAGATCACATTAGCTCAGTTCTACCAAAACACAGAATAAAGATTCAGTAATGGTTTTTTGTGCTCGAAAAGCTGCACGACATCTCTGTATGGGCAGTAAGAGCTGACATCTAAGAACTATGGAGCAAAAACACAGCCAGGGCAGGTTCACATTAGATACTAGAAAACAAATTTTTACTGAGAGAGTTGTTGGGGCCTGGAACAGGCTGCCCAGGGAGGGAGTTCAGTCACCTTCCCTGGACATGTTTAAAAAAAGGGCAGATGAGGTACTTAGGGATATGGTTTAGCACAGGATGGGAATGGTTGGACTTGATGATCTTAAAGGTCTTTTCCAACCTTGTGATTCTGTGATTCAACTGCACTACAACAACAGTTGCATTTAGAAACATGTATCCAATCAAAACACAAGACAAACAAACAAAAGCACCGTAACTTCAGACTGTTATTCTGCACGAAATGTGACTAAGGAGCTGATTAAAATGATTTACTTAAATCCAGGTTTGCCCAACAGAAAGCTGTCATGTGAAGAATTCAGAGCATTTCTACGTCTGAGAAGTAAATAGAAAAGCATTCATCAGTATGGTTACCTGTTTTGTGTTTTGATAACCAAGTGAACAGTGAGTCCATCATGAATTCCGTGCTGAGTCAAAGTATCTTGGTCTTTTAAAATTTTTCCAGCAAAAATCAACACCAGCTGATCAGTGTGGGACTTGAAACGCTTGGAGATTTCTTCCTTGAACTAAACAAAAAAGTTAGTATTATACACTGATGTAACTGAATAGTGAACCGTACTTTTTAATGATTTAAGTACAAGCTATTTTGTTCACATTTAATGTATTTTGCCACTCACAACACACATTCTGCTTTACATGACCTAGAAATGCTCTATTAAGCTCAACTTTTTTGTCCATAGGAAGATGTAAAACAGTTATTCCTTTTTTCTGTACAATAAAAGTCAGAAGAGTTTCACATCTGCATCACTGGTTACATAACTAGCATTATCAAAAATCTGATTCCATTTAAAGACTGCTGTGGCTTCAGTCAGGCATGGATCCATGACAAGAAACACATACTAGTATATATACTACTTATATATACACACTGTAAAGTCTGTATATAATTTCATACTATTAAGAATACCTAAAATATATACAAATGCACACACAACACTGAAGCCACCCGTTGCTGAAACTCATGATGCGATGTCACAAGTAGAATACAACTGTCTATACCATTTCTGGAGCTGAACAGAGAAGTATCCTTTAGACACATTCTTGCTGCCTTCCATGCGTCAAAACTCACACCCCTTTCCACAGAGGTGAAAGTTACCTCCCAGGTGGGTTCTGCTTTCCAACACATGACATGGTTGCACAAACTGCATTCAAAGCCCAGGGCTTGGTTAGTAGCCACATTCTTCAGCTGACCACAAAATTAGACCCTCATTAAACATGGAAGCCCTGTGTATACCTTCCTGCTCTCCACACCACCAATAATCAGGTAGTGCTCTGAGTTTTATTCTTCTCTAGAAAAAGGCTCTCACTGGCAATATTTAGACTTGCAAGTATTCCAGAAATTCACTCAGTCCTTTCCCTCCCAAAGCGTATTATTTACCTGAATTACTCATGACATGTTTACCTGTTGGAGAGGACAGCAGGCCTGCTAGCAGCCTAGTTCTCTTCTCCCAAGATTTAGGCCCTGACAATATTCTTCTGTTCCCATGAGAGAGGAAAAGTTACTCATGCTGAGAGGATCCTAATAATCACATTCTCAAAACACAGCAGCCTTGTTGATAGGGATACAGGCTACCCTAAACCAAGAAGCAGTTATGGGAAGGTACTTGGGAGTAACAGAAGCTGTTAAGAACCAACCATAATAAGATGGTCAAAACAGCAGGTGTGCTGATACTTTTAGGCATCAAAGGTAAACTAACAATATTTAGCTATAAGATAGGCTTATCAGAACTCGTTATAATTACTAACCAATCAATACGGTGTGAACAGTGTGTGTAACCAATTAGGAGTTTTTTAGCTTGCCACATTTGCAGTAATAAAGGTATATAATCTGTGTCATTTCACCCAATAAAATGGCTTCACCTAAAATTCTCATCGAATCTCTCTGCCGGTCACCACATTTACCTAGTCTGTTCTCTAAGGTCCCCAGTAACTTTTCTTCTAAGAAACCTATTCCAGTATTTCATTAACTCATTTCTTTGTTGTCCTGCCCAGAATGGACAACAAGAGATTGTTGTTCTCCTTTTAACAAAGATTCACAGCAAGGCTATTTCTTCCTTGAGGGTTGTGTTTTCTAATCCAATCATTCCCACCACTCTCTGGATTTTCAAATCCAACTGCAACATTTTCTAAGTGCTGGGCTAAGAATCAGCCAAAATATTCCACACCATTTTTCATCTATACTTGGTGGAACATCATGATAAACTCCACATCGTGCATGCTATATTTCTATTTGTAAGGAAAAGTGAGAAATCCAAATAGAAAAATATTTGTGTACCAGTGCTGACTTATTTAACAGCTATGAACTCTAGACCTTTTTCTGCAGAGCAGCTATTCAGGCAGCTGCTTCCTATTCTGCATTCTTCTGGTTAATTATTCTTAATATGCATTCCAAAGTAACACCAACACAGCAGAAATGCTCATAACTTGGTACAAAACTAGCGCAGAAAAATACAGAACTGTCATACCGTGCCTAACCATAGAGCAATGTCATTTGCCATCCTATTTTCCACAACATGTTTTGGCAGCAAGATCCACAACTTAATTCTCATCAGACAGTCGATACTGTAGCATAACTATATACTGTAGTATGACTATGCATACTGGAGTATAATTCATAGAATCATAGGCTATCTGAACTTGGAAGAGATCCATAAGGATGACTGAGTCCAACTCCCTACTTCTCACAAGACTACCTAAAACTACACCGTAAGACTAATCATGTAATCCAGATGCTCCTTGAACTTTTGACAAGCTCAGGGCTGTGACCACTTCCCTGGGGAGCCTGCTACAGCGGCCAACCACCTTCTCAGTGAAGGTCATTTTCTTAATACCAAATCTGAACTACTCCTGACACAGCTTCATTCTATTTCCTCATGTTCTATTGCTGGTCACTACAGAGAGAACATCAGAA
>VZTU01031012.1:0-10743 GCA_013400835.1 Zapornia atra | reverse complement strand
CAGCTGCATCCCCTTTAAAAACCCACTTCAGGCCAGGAAAGAGAATGGAAAAAACCAAACCCCAAATAAAATCAAAATGCAGCTAAATGCATGCAGCATTGCGCTGGCTCCAGCCCTAACTGGGTGCTGTGGGGTGGGATGATGGGGGGCTGCCTGCTCCCCATGGTGCTGCAGGTAGGTGGTTATCCCCCTCAGCATCACCTTGGGACAGCTGTGACTTTAAATCAGGAAATATTTACCATCTTGCTAATCTATTTGCCACTGTCTGTTACCATCAGCTTATTTTGGATACTGCCAAGCTGAGGAGGAGGAGGAGAAGGAAAGGGGGGAGGAGGAGGGTGAGGAATATTTTGGACAGGTCCCCAAGATCTGCAAACTATGGACTTTAGTCACCTTCTGCATTTAGGACCAGGGCCTCCATCTTCCAATATCCCTTCACCCATGGATTTCTCTTAGTCATAGCCTCCCCGGAGGGGAGGAAAAAAACCCAACCCCATAAAATGAAATAAATAAACCCAAACCAGCGTACCAAGGAATTCAGATGGCACAGGCAGCACGAAGCCAACCCAGGCTGCACTATATTTAGCCAGCCCTCAACACAGCCAGCTTGTTTATGGTCCCAGCAACGCTCCCAGCTGATAGATGCAGCATTTCAGGAGGACCCACGCTCACGTCCTTGAGCGCCAAGGTTTAATTGCTGACCCAACTAATCCTCCTCATGGCCAGCTTTGCCCTGCTGTGGATTAATCCCAGGGCCTCCCTCTGTACCCACTGCCTTGCTGGGGGCTTTTTTTTTTTGGGGGGGTGGGATTTGCTAAAATCCAGCCTGCTGCTAGAATATGGTGGCAGAACCTCAGAGGGGGTGGGGGAGTGTAGCGACCAGCNCACTGATTGGTTAGGGATTATAACGAGTTCTGATAAACCTATCTTATAGCTAAATATTGTTAGTTTACCTTTAATACCTTTAAGGAAGGTTTAGATTAGATATTAGGGGGAAGTTCTTTGCAGAGAGAGTGGTGAGGGGCTGGAACAGGCTGCCCAGAGAAGTAGTGGATGCTCCGTCCCTGGAAGTGTTCAAGGCCAGGTTGGATGGGGCCCTGGGCAACCTTGTGTAGCTCCAGGCCTGAGGTTGGTGGCTCTACCTGTGGCAGGGGGGTTGGAGCTCTGTGACCCTTGGGGTCCATTCCAACCCAGCCCAGTCTGGGATTCTGTGATTCTATGATTCTATGATAATACCTAAAAGCATCCACACACCTGCTGGTTTTGACCATCTTATTATGGTTGGTTCTTAACCTGTTCCGTTACTCCCAAATACCTTCCCATAACTGCTTCTTGGTTTAGGGCAGCCTTGTACCCCTATCAACAAGGCTGTTGTGTTTTGAGAATGTGATTATTAGGATCCTCAGAGCATGAGGAACTTCTCCTTTCTCAAGGGAACAGAAGAATATTGTCAGGGCCTAAATCTTGGGAGAAGAGAGCTAGGCCGCAGGCAGGCCTGCAGCCTTCCCTGACAGGGGAGTTGCATGGGAAAGGGAATCTCTGGGTGGTAGCGGTGGAAGGTTTGGCACCCAGATGTGCCACCTGGGTTTTGGGGTGAAAATCAGGCTGTTAGGGTTCGTAGGCTTGGTGCTGAATGCCATGGGGTGTTGTTTTAGTGCACCCCCCAGCTGAAATCGGCCTTGCAAAGGCAATTAGCATCATCAGAGCATGAGGGATGGAGCAAAGGATATAACCCCAGCGTCCCTAAGGAACAGCTGGGCCCAAAGGGCTGGCTGCTTCTCTCCTGGGATGCTCTGGAGATGGGGAGATGGCTGAAACCACCACAGAGCTGCTCCCAGGGGGGGTTGGGTTTTGCTGAGCGTGTGGCATCCTGTGGTGAGTAGATCTGGAGGAGAAAAATCTCCAGCTGTGGGGAACGTGGGTCTGGGAATCCCAGCTGTGCCCGTGCCGGGCTGAGGCTCCCATCCACTGTGAAAATCAGATTAGAGAGGCTTTTACAGGAGTGGATAAAGCAGCCGTGGAAACTCTCAACATTAAAGTGCTCCAAATAGAATTTTAATATTATTTAGACTAAATTATATCTAATATTTTGAGTTCCTACAGTATTTTAGATGAGAAGAGTGTATGAGGCCCTGTTTTGACAGGCCCTGTAAGCAATACATAGGCTTCTTTCTCCTCAATTCTCATCTTCAGCAACCAGAAGCAATGAGGATGGGAATTGGCACCATTTGCATCCTTGAATCAAGGCTGGGAGGCAGAGTGATGGAGAAGCTGGGTGTGCAGTACCAAACCAAGCAGGGACACTGAGGCAGGAGCCAGGATTTTCTCCAAATCCTCCAAAATGGGGTTTTTTTTTACCACGTGGGAAACTTGGGAAGTTTATTCCCTTCCCCAGACCATGTTCAGAAGCAGGAGAAAAATGTATAAAAAAGACCCAAACCCTCAAATTCCTTTTCCAAGGGATAGTTTTCATGGAAAACTTTCCAGAAAGAGCAATTTGCTCTCTGGCTGGCAAAGGTTCCTCTGCAGCATGATGCCTCTCTGCACAGGTCTGTGCCCTGGGCACTTTGCTGAGGCACTGTGGGGTAGGATGGAGGATGCAGGAAGGCTGTCCCACTCTGCACCAGTTTACTCTTGGGGTTAATATTCCACCCTGACAGATATCTTTTCTTTTAAAGGTATTTAAGGTGAAACACATCCACACAGAGCTCCCAGCCTGGGAGCCACACAGCGTAATTATTTTCAAGCCACGTGGTACAGACTGTACCTCCCCTATGGAGAGAGGCTGAGGGAGCTGGGCTGGGTCAGCCTGGAGAAGAGAAGGCTGTGGGGGGACCTCACTGCAGCCTGCCAGTCCCTGAAGGGAGCAGAGACACAGGAGGGGAATCAGCTTGTTAAAGGGCAGAGACTGGCAGGACAAGGGGGATGGAGTGAAGCTGGAGGAGGGAAGGGTTAGAGGAGAGATTGGGGGGAAGTTCTTTGCAGAGAGAGTGGTGAGGGGCTGGAACAGGCTGCCCAGAGAAGTAGTGGATGCCCCATCCCTGGGGGTGTCACAGGCCAGGTTGGATGGGGCCCTGGGCACCCTTGTGTAGCTCCAGGCCTAGAGGTTGGTGTCCCTGCCTGTGGCAGGGGGGGTGGAGCTCTGTGCTCCTTGGGGTCCCTTCCAACCCAGACTATTCTATAATTCTATAACCATCCATAGCACTGCTAATTTCTGAGTTAATATACATGATGGTAAATTCTTTCCTGCCCTAAAAGGCATCAAAAACCCATGCTGGATCTGGGTTATGCTGTGAGTTCCCCCCAGCTCCATCCCTTGCCCCTTGCTCAGGGCTGTTTGCAGCCTGAGGGAGAGCACCCCAGGGTGCAGAGTGGCTCAGGAGGCATGGCTGAGAGAGGGAGATTGCTTTGAATCCTTTCTGCTGAGTCAAGCAGCCTTCATCAGGATGTTCATGGAGCTTTTCTATTGCCTGGCATGGTGAAGGCATCCCAGTGATGCATTCCCAGGCCAGCAACCAAGCTGTGGAACCCACAAGAGGCTGACTCTGTTGGCAGTGTAGGAAATTTGCAGTGGGGTTTGTTACCTTTTGTGGTGCAAATGGGTCACCAGGAGAAGGATGAGGGCATTTACACCCAGCCTTGCTCCCTGCCTTGCTCAAAGGGGCTCTAACATCATCAGGGACCAGACTTATGGCTCCTCTACCACTGAATTTCCAGCCTGCATCCCAAGTCATGATGGCCTGCTGCAAGCTATCCCCATACTGACACAGCTGGGGGTCTCTGCCCTTGAGTTACATCCCAGCTCTTCTTCCAAAGCTGCAGAGTGCTGTGTGGGTTGCAAACAGCATCGTGGGAGAGAGCCTATGCAGCCTCATAGAGTCTGCTTGTGTATTACCTTGGGAATGATGAACCCAAACCATGTCAGCTAGGTGTGATGTGGGACCTGGAAGCCAGCAGATGCCATGAGCTGAGGCAGGCATCCTTTTTAATGCTTGATGAAGCAGCCAGAACACCCAGGCTCTAATAACAGCATTTTCCCTGTTAGTGTATGGTAAGAAGTAGGGTACCAAAATCTGGAAGAAGGTTGGATCACTTCAGTGGGGATGTGCTGGGCTCCTGGTTAATGACTACAGAGCATCTCTTGATGCTAATGGAAACGTGTGGTTCTGAACTTGTGCCCCTCATTTTGGGTGAGGGAGCCCTGGGACAGGCTGCCCAGGGGGTGTGGAGTCTCCTTCTCTGGAGAGATTCCAGCCCTGTCTGGATACCGACCTGTCCTAGGGACCCTGCTTTGGCAGGGGGTTGGCCCCCATGGGCTCTGGAGGCCCCTTCCCACTCCTAGGAATCTGTGTGAGTCTGTGATTCCAGTGGGGATTACATGTACATGGATTTCCCAGGCTTTAGGAGGGCCCTGCCCAGATTTCTCTTGGCATTCAGCCTGTGTATGGGGGAGTAAAGAGTGCAGAATTCTTTCCTAAAAACACCTCTCCAGCTGCCCTCCTGCAGCTGAAGGCCGTTCCCCTCAGCCTATCCCTCTCTGCCCTCAGCACCAGCCCCTCCCCAGCTTTCTCATTCTCTGATTTTTCCCTCAACACCTGATTTTGGCCTGAGGGATTGTACAAACAGCCACACAGCCTCCAATTTCCTAACAGTCTGCAGGCTGGGGGCTTCCTGAGTGGGCAGTGATGTCCCCCCCCTATTTAACAGCCCCTTATAGATATGTTTTTCCCATCCATTTCCCCACTCTCTCTGTGCATCCTGTACATTTTTAGCATCCTGCAGCAGGCTTTGGCAAGCAGCCCTGTGGCTCAGTGTTGCTGAGGAGCCAGTCAAACCCATGGATGCCATGCTAGGGCTGAACTCAGTCCTGTATCACCATATGCAGAGGCTTACTGGGGTGTGCTGTCACAGGGAGGGAAGGATGGGAAGGAAGATAGTGATGGAGGCAAACACCAGCCACATAGTCACTGGAGAACCAAATAGTGGTAAGGCTCAGCAGTGTGTCCCCATGGATTGGGTGGGTAAGCAGAGCTGAGTGTTGCCATTAGGTTTTGCCACAGAAAAGGCTCCAGGCTGCCTGGAAGGATGATTAGAGGGCTGGAGCAGCTGCCCTACAAAGAGAGGCTGAGGGAGCTGGGCTGGGTCAGCCTGGAGAAGAGAAGGCTGTGGGGGGACCTCATTGCAGCCTGCCAGTCCCTGAAGGGAGCAGAGACACAGGAGGGGAATCAGCTTGTTAAAGGGCAGAGACTGGCAGGACAAGGGGGATGGATTAAAGCTAAAGGAAGGAAGGGTTAGATTAGATATTAGGGGGAAGTTTTTTACAGAGAGAGTGGTGAGGGGCTGGAACAGGCTGCCCAGAGAGGGGGTGGGTGCCCCATCCCTGGGGGTGTCCAAGGCCAGGTTGGATGGGGCCCTGGGCAGCCTTGTGTAGCTCCAGGCCTGGAGGTTGGTGTCCCTGCCTGTGGCAGGGGGTTGGAGCTCTGTGACCCTTGGGGTCCCTTCCAACCCAGCCTAGTCTATGATTCTATGATTCTACAGCAGACCAAAAATAAAAGAGAAAAATTAAGATATTCTCTTTCTGTGACCCACAACATGGTGGCATCATTCCTTACAGTCCATCAGCTGCTCACTGGTGGTAACTGGGGTGGCCCTAGCCCAGGCTGGCTGCAATCTATGCAATCAGGTTTGCCTCATCAGGGTTAAAAGTGGCTCTTACTTAAAGTGTTGGCAGCTATGGGAGCCTTGAGCATCTTGGGGATGGAGGTGTTGGTGCTAATGCTCTCTGAAGAGGTGGGTAGGCTCTTCTCCTAGGAGCATAGGAAGTGGGTACTTGCCAGGCTAAAATTGCTGTAGTGTGGGTCTGGGAGGAAAAACCCAAGGGGAAAAAAAGGTGGTGATGCTCTTTCTTTCCTGCTGGGAGAGTGCTGTAGGTGCTGAGGTCAGAGCTGGTCTCTGTGGAGCCTGCTCTTCCCTGCCTGGTGGGGCTGAGCTGCTGTGAGCCTCATTGCTCACTGTGGTGGCTGGGCAAGGGCTGGGGCTTAGGCTTGGTCTGGGTTTCCATCAGAACCTGCTGCTTCTGGGGGTAAATGCAGTGCTGGGAGAGGTGCAGTTGTCAGTGGGGCAGTTCTGGGCCAAATTAACTCATTTTTGGGGCAGGAGAGATGCCTGTATTGCACCAAACTTTTGATTATTACCTAGATGAAGTGTCAAAGCCCCAAGTGAGGCCTTGCTGCCTGGGAGGGGGGTAAGGTGATGGCTGTGCTGCAGGTCTGCACCCTAAGCAAGCGCATGAAGCTGGGGTTGTCTCTCTTTTTCAGACCATCAAGAGTTTATCAAACTGTCTCAATTTCTACAGGTGTTTAAGGCTCCTTCTCTTGGCAGGGTGGCTCATAGCACAGCTCAGACCCTTGATAACATGGGGATGTGTGATGGGGGGGGTTATTGGGTTGCTAAATAGGATGTAACTGAGGGTGAATGAATCTGAGGATAGGCTGAGTGAGCTGGGGCTGTTCAGCCTGGAGAGAAGCAGCCTGAGAGGGTATCTGAGCAGTGGTTATCAATATCTGAAGGATGGGATGCAGGGGGAATTGGCCAGCCCCTTTTCAGTGTCTGTGGGGACAGGACAAGGGGTGATGGGCTCAAGCTGGAGCACAGGGAGTTCCCCCCCAATGCGGGGAAGAACTTTTCCCCAGTGAGGGTGAGGGAGCCCTGGGACAGGCTGCCCAGGGGGTGTGGAGTCTCCTTCTCTGGAGAGATTCCAGCCCCATCTGGACACCGCCCTGTGTGCCCTGTCCTAGGGACCCTGCTTTGGCAGGGGGCTGCACCCCATGGGCTCTGGGGGGCCCTTCCAACCCCTGTGATTCTGTGAATGCCACAGCTGCTCCTTGGAAGGTCTCTGGAAAGGTGAGGAAAGTTAAAGAGCTTCTCTTGGTTTGCTGGGGGTTTATTGTTTCTTTAAAGTCTATTTTATAGAGCCCTGCTTATAGGGACGTTGCAGGTAGCCTCAACTGAGGAGTGAGTGTTATTGATCACACAGCCCATGAAAGGTTATTGGATTAGGGTTTGAGTGCTCTGAAAAGGGAAAAAGCAGGAGCATTAATCCTCCAGAGCATGTTTTGGAGTGAGGTGTGTGTGTGTAAGCATGAGATGGGAAAGGGTACAGGAATTATTGTTGCTTGGGCTGTGGGGAAGGAGCTGCCCCTTGGAGCAGTATGGAAATACAGAACCTGCTTGAGCAACATGAAAGCTGATTGAGCAGGTCTGATCTTCCTGAATAGCATGTGCATCTCTTTCAGGCAGCAGTAGCAGGCCTTACCACACAGTGTAGCTACCACCTCCCACTTCCTCCCCTACATACATACACCCAGGCTTGCACTCCTGGCAGAAACCCTTTGTGCAGGGGGAGCTCAGTCCTCACAGTGGAGTAACTTTGGGAAGAAATGTTCAGTATATGGAGTTTTAAAGGCATTGCTCCAGATAGTAAACTAACTTTCAAGCTCTGGTTGTCCTTCTCACAAAGCTCCACGGGCTGAGTTAAGTCTGGGAAGAATTAGGAGTAGAATATTCCCTCCTCAACTGCTCATCTTGTTGGAGGAGAGTTGGAAGGAATGAGATTGTACCTTGGTATAGCTGGTGCTTGGTTACAGCTGGGAAAAGAGACTTGACCCAGGAGAGGCTGCAACCCAGACAGAGAAAAGCCTCCAGAGACAGAAGCTGCCAAATCAATTGACTTTTCCAAGGTCAGTAACAGGGAGAGAGGTTGTATCTCAACTCTTGAGCAACACACAATCCTTAGTATGTCATTAACATCTCCCACAGCCCTAATGGCACCTGCCAGCCTGATCATTCCTGAGGAATACAGACACCTACATTATTCCTTAGTATCATTAGCCACCACTCAATAATGCTCAAGGAGCCTTTCTAAGCAGCTCTTTCTTCCTCATTGCAGCCTTCCAGTCCTCATTGCAGAGGGGGTCAGAGGAGCCACGAGGATGCTCAGAGGGCTGGAGCAGCTGCCCTACAAAGAGAGGCTGAGGGAGCTGGGCTGGGTCAGCCTGGAGAAGAGAAGGCTGTGGGGGGACCTCATTGCAGCCTGCCAGTCCCTGAAGGGAACTGATAAGCAGGAGGGGATTCAACTTTTTAAAAGAGCAGATAACAGCAGGACAAGGGGGATGGATTAAAACTAAAGGAAGGAAGGGTTAGATTAGATATTAGGGGGAAGTTTTTTACAGAGAGAGTGGTGAGGGGCTGGAACAGGCTGCCCAGAGAGGGGGTGGGTGCCCCATCCCTGGGGGTGTCCAAGGCCAGGTTGGATGGGGCCCTGGGCAACCTTGTGTAGCTCCAGGCCTGGAGGTTGGTGTCCCTGCCTGTGGCAGGGGGGTTGGAGCTCTGTGACCCTTGGGGTCCCTTCCAACCCAGCCCAGTCTATGATTCTTCTTTACCCTCATTTTTGAAAGTCATGTGCGATTTAACATGTTACTGGATTTTTTGGGGGGTTTTCTATACACAGAGCAATTATTTGGCCCTTCATCAGCCCCACTTAGAGGGTGAACTGGGGGAGAATTGCTTTATATGTTCCCTTGAGCTGAACTCCCCATAGGGCTGGAAAATGCTCAGATAAGCACAGCTTCAACCAAACCCCACACAACATCCTTCCCTAATCCCATTTGTGTGCGTGTAATGATGGTAATTACAAGCAAGGATGGGACTTTGAAGTCTGTTTCCTCCTCCCTCCTGTGTCCTGAGGTCCCCTGGAGAGGCTGTGCTGGCCCTGCTCCCTGCCTTGATGCCTTGCAGAATCCTCTCTGTCCAGGCTGGAGCTTCAGGCTATGGTGGTGGTTCCCCTTTGAGAGTCCTCAGAGGGAAAGCAAGCTATGATCCCCTAAACTCTGTGGAAAAATGTGGAAAGAAATGAATTAATAGTGGATTCAATACAGAAGGTTTGTGGGTTTTTTCTGTCTAAGTATGACTTTGCCCACCACAGACACAACAGTGGCATCAACACTGGGTAGGAACTCTTACAACTCCCTGAAAGGGGGCTGTAGCCAGGTGGGTGTTGCTCTCTTTTTCCCCAAGTAACAAGTGATAGGATGAGAGGAAACAACCTCAAGTTGTGCCAGGAGAGGTTTAGATTGGATATTAGGAAAAATGCCTTCACTGCAAGGGTTGTCAAGTGCTGGGCTAGGCTGCCCAGGGAAGTGGTGGAGCCCCCATCCCTGGGGGGATTTAAAAGGTGCATGGATGTGGTGTGTAGGGATGTGGTTTAGTGGTGGGCTTGGCAGTGCTGGGTTTACAGTTGGACTCAGGGAACTTAAAGGCCTCTTCCAACCTCAGTGACTCCCTGAAACATTGAGCCTAAGGTTTGCTGGGAGGCTCCAGTGAGCAGCAGCAATGAGACTGTGCCTGAGAAGGAGAAATCCTGCCCCTGCTCTGGTACTTGGAGAAGGAGGAGCTGTAATTACTGCCAGAGTGAACCTCTCCTCTCGTGTGTGCCCTCTTCCCATCAGAACACTTTCAGGAGGGCTTTCCTTTTGCTGCCTAAGGCAGGCAGCCCCTGGCTGCTCACCAGTGAGAGGCGACTTCTGGCTTTGGGATGTGAAGCTTTGTCCAAGCTGAGCTACTGGAATTGCTGGCTAAAGGCAGCAGTGCAAGTGAGAGGCCACAGGTGATGCTTTAAGACAGAGAGAGGTTGAGTAGGGTGTTGTGTGGTGCCAGGTTCTCCAGGCCTTCACCCAAGAGCCTGATTTCTTGTGTTTGGGTGGAATAGGAGAGGCTATCAGATGTGATCCCTAGTAGAAACACCTCCACTTCTCTTTCTTTATCAAGTTGCTGCATATGGATGCTGAGAGGGAGTGGGACCTGTTCCTCCTGGCAACCTTGCAATCCACATCTTGCTCCATACAGACTGATGTATTAACAGCTGAGTGAGGATGGGGTGGAAAACACAACTCCAACCTGGAGCAGGAGCTGTTACTGCTGCCCACTGCAAGCTGTTCACATGGGGTCAGTTCATTTCAGTTTGCTGCCTGTAAATCTGCCTGGAGTTTCCTGGGGAAATTCTGGGTCACAGATGTACCTTGTCTGCACTGTCATAGAAAGTCAGGGGCATTCTATAAACCACAGCACGTGGCAAGGTGGTCTGGCCCTGCCAGATGCCCGCTGCCCCACAGCACCTAGCAGGAGAGTTTAAGCCAAGTGTGTTTCCAGTTATGGTTACTGGTACAGAAGTGCTTATTGGTGGTGTTTCAGAAGCAAACCCACACTGGGTTTTTTTTTCCTAGCTGAGTACTATGCATCCTTTCTGGAGGGGATTGAAGGTGCACTTCTGTCTGGGTGCTATGGCTTCTTTTTGCCTCTGTTCTCCCTTAAATTAAAAATGAATCCATTCAGAGGGGTTTAACAGTGGTCCTTTCCTTTGGAGCATCCCTCAGTCCCCTAAAATAAAATCATAAGTTACTAGCCATGTCTGCCAGGCATGTGGAGTGAGGTATGGTGTTACTGGCTGTCCAAAGACATGCTTTGTCTCAGTCTAAAGCTTGTTTCTGTGTGAGCAGCTGTAAACACTGGTGAAAATGGCTTATTGATCCGTGGTGGTGGTGGTTCTTCAGCTGGGTACCACAACTTTCAAGCCAGCAGTTGTAGGGGCAGAGGGTTGGGATGCTGATGCATCCCTCTGTGACACAGAGGGGTGGTCCAGGACCTCTCTGTTTGCCGACAGACACACTTGAATCATAGAATCATAGA
>VZTU01031011.1:214-25847 GCA_013400835.1 Zapornia atra | reverse complement strand
AAGCCATGAGAGAAAAAATGGCAGTGGAAGCTGGAACGAGGGATAATATGAGATCATTTGAGGAACAGTCTCCAAGCCACCTTTCTGGAGATGACAGGAAGCCTAAACCCAGTGACGTCCATGTCAAAAAGCCATATTATGGTAAAGGTAATATTTCTATATACCGTATGTTATGTCATGAGAAAGTGTGAGCTAACATGTTAAGTTTTGCATAGATTTCTGAAATGAAGTTATTACTTCCACAAAATGGGAACTTATATTTAAATTGTGGTAGTGTGGCATGATTGTAAAATAGCATCATGCTGCGATTATAAAATGAAGGAATTCATTCTGCGGTGTTAGAAATATGTACGGTATTTCAGTGAATATCATTTGGCTAAATTAAAACTCTAACTTTTCAGGGAAACAAAACAAATAAGAGATCATGTTGAAAGAGGCAAAGATTTTTCTCAAGTTTTTAATAAATTTCATAATAATAATTTAAAAAAAATGAAGAGAATTATGTTGCAAACTGTATTGGAGAATGGGGTTTTATGTAGCAGGTAGTCAATCAGCTATGAAGTGCATATTTTACAGATTGGATTGGGTAGGTGGCATCGTGATTTATAAAATTATCATCAAATGACAGTTATTGATGAAGCCTCTCCCATCTAAAATGTAGAATTGCCTGATAGAAATTGAACAGTATCAGAATGACCGATAACATACGATAGGGGCAGTGACTGCACATTAATTATCTTAAGATAGTAAGGTAACGGAAACCATTTGCTATGCAAGGCATGGTGTGGCCTGGGCTGAGATCAATAGCAATTTCTTTCTTATGTGCATTCCACTTCACTGGTTTCATTCCATTGTGGAAACAGTTAAGGTGCTGCCTTGACCATAATTCAATATAAAAGAAAAAGAAAAAAAAAAGAACAAAAAAGAACAGACTAAAGGTTACCTTTTATCATGGTGATGGTGTGTTTATATTGCCACACCCCTCTTCAACGTGTCTACATCTGTACATGTAGGGCCATGTGGTATACTGTTCAATACCTCTTTAGACTCATTGAACACCCCTGATTCCCATTGACTTTAGTGGAAGTTGAGGATGTGGTATTTCTTGGGAGATGCTAAGCAGGGACTAGATTCATCTTATATTTGTTGTAAAAATATTCGGTTTTCTTTCTAAAACTGAGATGGTGGGCATTTTTCTCCTTTTTATAAATCCCTGTTTTGAATAGTAATACCCTAAGATCTGCCTGTGACAGTCAAGTAGGCAGACAATGTCTTGGTCCAGGAAAGGATTTGAGCTTTTTTTACGAGCCTTAGAGAAAAATAATGTCCAGCCTTTTAGAAAAACATGGAAATTACTGGTGTCAAACACTCTCCTGCAATGCATTTTAGTAAAGTTTATTTGATTTAAACACAAATATATGGCTCAGTGAGTGCTGTAGCAACTTTGGGTATTTGGGGAAGACAACTTTATTTAGTGTATTTCTTCATAGCCATGTGGATGTTGTGCTAAACTTTGTTTGTATATGACCTATTTTAGGTACATCTCCCGTTCAACACGTCTCTAATAAAACCACAGAAAGCATGGCAAACCACTAATTTTTAAAAGCTTTTTAACTCTGGTGTTGTTCAGCCCTTCCAGTCTAGGTATACCTGGGGAAGTATTTATCCATATAGATCTACTGTCTCCAAAACAATTACATAATTTCTGACAGTAACAAAAGTATGGACTTCCTATTTCAGTAAATTCCAGAACTTCTTTGAACCATCCTCTCTCTTGGGAACTGGAGGCTGAATTGATAATAGGTCCAAAGCCCATCCAGGGAATAAATATTATGGTAGTTTGGACCAAGAAACTTTGTGGAGTGGATCATTCTATACTATTTTAATAAAGGAAGAAAAAAAAAAAAAGAAAAAATCCTTCTTTACTTTGAAAAACACAGGAAACATTCTGGTAGTTGTTAAGAGAGGATGCTTTAAGTAAGACAGCTGCTTATATCCTTTGTTCTCAACTCACGTATTACCTTTCAAATACCCCCGGCAGAGATATCCACAGAGATGTGTGATATGGTTGAGCAGAACCATTTTGGGTACACAAGTTTGCAATGAGAACCACCTCTTGGCTTCAGGAGTTCTGCTTTCAGAGATTGCTGAAGCAACTTTGAAGGGACCACTAACCATTTTTCCCCCTGCCATTTAAAAGCCTTCTAAACAGGCTTTATTCTGAAATTTATGAATTTTAAAACCCTTTGAATCCTCTGACATCTTTCACTCAGGCAGTACTCCCATTGTGGCAAGGACTGAGGAAAGGTTGCAGAATTAAATAAGTTATACAATATTTCTCCCAATTACCAGGAAAGATTTTACAAAAGAGTATCCAGTGTTTTGTATAAAGCTGTGGAAATTTGAGTCAAAAGTCTTCCATTAAAAGCAATGGGAAATTGTGCAAGTACAATTTTATGCAAGTTTTGAAATCATTAAGAATAGTATACAGCATCTTTTCTGACTCATTGGACCATAAAGGCTCTTAAGGATCTGACACATGCTGTAAGTTTATAGCATGGACTTGAATATAGAGGAGTATTTGTTTGACACATTAGGATCTAAATGTCCAGATCCTCAGCTGCTCTAAATTTGAACATCTTCATTGACTTTGGTAAAGTTCTGGCAATGTGGAGTAGCTAAAGTTCCTCTAGTTTAAAGTCTCTTAAAAAGCCATTATGGTCTATTAATCATCTACATTTTTGCAGTCCTTGAATATTGTTATATTTACATTATTTATTTCATTTACATTACTTACTCACTTATCTAATACTTTTACACATCCCAAAGTACTTGACATGAAGAGTTGCTTAGAGTCGTGTATGTATGTAGCTGTGGGCTTGCTGTTCTAGTGGTCTCAGCACAGGCCTATCTGGCAGGAATTCAAATCCCTCCTCTGACATTGCTCCTTCTGTGGCCTTGGGTCTAACTTCTTGATCTCTTCGTTTCAATTTCCAGACATATAAGATTACAGTATTTCCAGGACTGTTGTGATAACTGTATAGCACTTTGGAGATAGATTTTTATGTGTATTTGTCATTAAAGAGCATGAAACAAAGTACTGTATTCTACAGTCAACATGCAGGTTAAGTAAAACAAAAGTTTCCTAATCAGGGATTCCACTTGCAAAAGACAAGGTTTAAATGTCATATTAAATTTTAAGAATGGATTTAAGATCTGGAGATTCATTACTATGAGCAAAATAATTTCTTTAAAATTAAGGTGTTTTGGAAGAACTTGGAATGTAAAAGTTTATATATATATAAACACACACATATATGCATGCACATATATAATCTACCAGAGACAAATCAAGGAAAAATAAGTCCACAACTCACTGTGAATTCTGGACTCTATTGATTCATGCTGAAAAAAAAATGGGTTGTATGTGAAGTTCTGCAAGTACTGAAATTTTCACCGATTGTACTGCAGATTGCATTTGTTGAAGCTGGGATGGAAATTAATGTAAGAAAGTTGGAACATAAAAAAAAGTAGCAAAGTCTTATTTTTCAGAGATGAAAACATAAATACTGAAGCAGAGTAATGATGAGAGCAGCATAAATACTTAAATGAGGATAGCTTAGATTGGGTATTGAAAGGAGGATGGACTTGAGAAAAAAATGGAAGGGGGATGTTGGTTGATCTTGAGCCAAAAAATGGTAGCAGATAGAGTATCCTGAATTTTATTCCTTTAATACTCATATGAAAATCAGAAATAGACTCCAAAATCTGGAAATGGCTGAAGATGATGCGATGTAATTTGTATCATGTGCTGGGATGGAAGGGCAGGGATGTTATTTTACAGATACTCTGTTAAAGGAAACAAGCTGATGAAGTATGTGGAAAAGTTCTAGTTCAGGATTAATCTCACTGGCAGGTCCACTACATTATTGACAGAAAACTTTATTTTGTTGAAGAAATGTCTATTTAGACTTTTCATTGATTTGTAGACAGAAGATCCAAGAACATTCTAAAAGTTTGTTAACCTTTTAAACACGTGAATATTCAAGCATTGTATATGTATGTTTGTAACGGCCCAAATTTACAAAGCAAGGGATACTTTCAGTAACTTTGATTACAATGTTTACCCCACCATAATTTATTGAAGAGAGAAGAATATTTACGTAATTTCTACCACTTCATAAGGAATTTAAAGAAAACAAGAGTTGTTTCCTCAGTGATACTTGGAAAGGGGATTTCTTGTGCTGAACTGTTGAATTGTTAAACTAAAGAGCTGGGTTTGCTACTCTCAGGACATTGAACTTCTGTGACGGTACATATAAGGCAAATGAGAATGTAAAGAAGGGAAACTCCAACTAGATAGTTTCCAAATGACCTGACACCTTTGAGATGATGCTCACCAGCAGAACACTGATTGACAGTGGTATGGCTTTGCACTAAAAAGGTCACTTTCCAGTCACTATGAATGGATATTGCTGTGATCATAGGAGCCTGCAGTCTGAAAAGAAGATAACGGGATAAAAGTGACAGAACTGTGTTAAGAAGTAGAAGGTGTTTTTTTTTTTCTTCTAGTTTTCATAAGAACATTTACCAACGAGTAAATGACATGATTAAATGAACCTTCTTAAAGAAATGTGAAAAGCATCATTCACTTGACACATTTGTTGTAAATTATAGATCCCTCAAGAACAGAAAAGAAAGAGAGCAAATGTCCTACCCCTGGGTGTGATGGAACTGGCCATGTAACGGGGCTTTACCCCCATCACCGCAGTTTGTCAGGATGCCCACACAAAGATAGGGTCCCTCCAGAAAGTAAGTTTACATTGTTTCATGGAAACCGGGGATAAAACTACAAAGATTTTTCTAGCATGCTTTTTAAACCTTTTATTTAAAAAATTAATTTCATATTTCAGTATGGTTTGTCTCAACTTAGTCAACTGTTCTGTGTTATACTTTTTCCTTTATTCCATCATTTCCATCCTCTACTAACTTTTACACTAAAAGAACAACTTTTAAAGCTGTATTCTTTGATTTTCAGAATGCTAGGTTATTTTTAAATAGATGTATTCAGTCAACAGAGAAAAAGGTTTCCAGAAGATGTGCACTGCTTTTACTTCTGCGTGCTGATGTCAAATCAACGGTCCCTCTTGTCTTGTGCAGGAATAATTGTAATTGAAAAACTTGCAACCCCTTTCCCTTGTTGTGTCTTAAACATAGTTTATATTTAGCTTACATTATTAAAAATAACAATTCGGCTATTTGCTTCATTATGAAACTCCTGATTTTGAGTAATATTCCTCTCTTAGTCACATGGGTGGAATTTCCTGCCATGTCAGTGGATGCTCTGCAAAGGAGGTTCACCCATACGAGCTTATGAACATTTGTCTGAAGGCAGAGGGCTCCAGTTCTGGAAATCACTTCCTTGACTGGTGGGATCAGTGTAGTTCTCTTGAAGCTAATTGATCTACGCTGGTTTACACCAGACAAGCATCAAGCTAAGTTCCACTTCTCTTTCACACCAGTTTTAAAATGGAGTTATTCCAATGAAGCCTATGGACCTAAAATCCCCACTGTTCATCAGCACTTAAGGACCTAACCTCAATGGATTAAAAAAACCCTAAAGGAAATGTTATAAAGGCAGTCAGGGCTAAAATGGTTCCCAGTTTCCAAAGGAAAGTAGATTCTGAAGGGTAGGAAAACAGACGTAGATGGCACACCAAGAGTGGCAGACATAAAAAGTCTCCTCTTTCATGGTAGAGTGGCTTTTTCTAGAAGTAATAAGGAAGTGCTTTGGGAAACTTTGCTGTAGCTTGGTTGATTTCTGAATACAGTAGAACAAATAGAGTAATTTCTCTGCTTTACAAGACCCTGCAATTTTCTGAAACACAAATACTTATTCAGTTGCTCAAAGAAAGTTCTGTTGTTTTTTTTACAAATGGTAAATAAAAGGCTCTTTAGAAGACTTTGCAAATCAAAGAAGAATATAGCTTTAAACTGTTTGCATGCTCTTGTACCTACTAAAATGAAAAGGTGAGCCCATCTTTTTATTTTTTTCCTGTGATGTTGGCCTTGTGAAGCATGTTTCAAGAACAGCTTTGAATAGTAGGAATTTCAGAGTAAAGCTTTTGCATCTATACACATTTTAGTACACTGATGATGAGGTAATGATGATGGTTATCTTTTAATCAGTCTATGTGGTTGAATTCTCAAGTCTCTGAACAGCTTTTATTCAGTTCTTAACTCAGTCGAGGAATTCACTGATTTTATTAGATTATTTTTTTTGAGTGAGAACTAAATACAGGCTTCCAGACTAGTTCTTGTATGAGAAAACCTGAACTGTAAAGGGTCTGGATGGCCTCCTTCCATGGACTGAT
This sequence comes from Zapornia atra, assembly GCA_013400835.1. Taxonomy (NCBI): domain Eukaryota; kingdom Metazoa; phylum Chordata; class Aves; order Gruiformes; family Rallidae; genus Zapornia; species Zapornia atra. The sequence goes on along the minus strand of VZTU01031011.1, from coordinate 19,473 downwards.
GTACTGCCATCCAGCTTTGAGACATGGCTTCTGATATGTCTCATATCATACAAAACTCTTTAGTGTTACCATAAAATTCTTGATAATTCGGTGCTTCATAGCATGAGCTTTATGATTTAGAGAAGTACAGCTCTGAGCAGTTTGGGAGTAAGTTTTCCATCCAGCTTGCAATGGATGCACATGTAAATCAGTTTTCTTGCTTAAGCTTGTACCACTTATTTTTCTTTAGTTTTCTTTTTCTTCTTTTCTGCCATCGCTCAATTTTAAGTGCTTATTTTTCGTTTTTAGACTTTTGGAAAAAATCTACTGCAATTTTCACATCTGTAGAAAATACGAGTAAAAATTAAAGAACCAATTCTGCTCATCATATAGATACAAATGATATATCTATGTGGAAGTGGGCAGAACTGGCCCTAGCTCAATTGGGTTGTCTTATAGTTAGGGTTAAATTCTGTTTAGGGTTGTACTGAGGTGTGTTTCAAATAATTCAGTGTTCTACCAGTATATCTTGAGAGCAGATTTTCATCTCTCGAGTTTGATACTGTGTGTATAAAGCTATGCATTATGAATGCGTACATTTTCTGAAAGCATTTTTCTAGTCTGTAATTTTGTATTGCACCGTTGCTAGCTCACACTTTACTGTTGAGCTGATCTTTGCTCAATGTTTTTGTATGAAGAAGATGTTGGAAGTCTTCTGCTTCACTGTTTCACCAGAGATGCATTTGCTTATAGGTTCTGTAACCTTCATAACTTTCACTGTTGCCCTGTGTTAATGAGCATAGGGTCACAACACTTACTTCCCTCATCAGGCTTTATTGGCTATGTGTGTCACGTGTATTTTGAGGAATGCTGGTTGTTAATGAATCCTGCTTTGTTTTAAAATGGTTTCATATATACTGGGATTTGATTTTTTTTTCTTGTTTTCATACTCTGCTGTTTTCTCTTACTCTCCTTGTCAAGTTCTTGCCATGCATGAAAATGTTCTTAAGTGTCCTACACCAGGCTGCACAGGCCGGGGCCACGTAAATAGCAACAGGAATTCCCACCGAAGGTAAGGATGCCGCCGCTGGACACCAATCTAGAGGGAACAGTGCCTCCAAACTGCAGCCCTCCTAGCAGTCCATTGGCAGGGGGGGCGTGAGTGTGTGTGTCGTTGTTTTGTTCTTGAGATTGACAGATGGTGCTTCGTGTGCTTTATCCATTTTAAAGAGTAACATTTTTTCATGCATTTTCTGAGGAGGACGAGTGTGCGTTTGCTTCAGTATGGATGAATTGATCCACAGAAGACATTTTAAGCATCCTTTAGCTTTTTGGGTGGATTTTTTTTTCTTTTCCTTTTTGTTTCGATGTTAGCTGAACAGCAGTGGCATGAAATAAATGGTATGACTCCTTACTGGTATGTCGTAGGGAGAAGGAAGAGTCTGCCAACATCAGCAGGAGTAGGGCAGAGTTCTTGTTCCCACATGTCACTCTCTTCAAGGATTATTTTAAGGTGCATTTAAAAAAAAAATCCACTCTATTCTGAATTTTTTTTTTTAATACACATGAAATGGGCATTTAAAGTACACAGACATTGTAAGACTTAGCTTTGACCACAATCTCAACCCCAAAGTCCTTATTCAACTAGAACTGAGTGAGAATTTTTGCCTGTTTAAGAAACATTATGAAAATGGCCCATTAAGTTTAAAAATGACAAGCCAGGAAAGTTAGACATAAATATTCTAGACAAACAAAAGAAGATCAAGAAAAAAGCTACTTTTTTATAGTTTCCTAAGATTAGTAATAGATTCTTGTAGAAGAGATGTCATTGCCTATTGAATTCCATCAAACAAATAAAATTATCAAAATGTCACTGTAATTTTTAGTACATACCATAATTTCCCCACAGAACAAGATCTTGCTTATTTCTTTAAAAAGTCCAGGGAGATGTTGCTAAGAGGGTAAAAGGAACTATGCAAGGTTCCTATTATCAAATTGTTTTTTTTTTTTTAATTGTAGTGTGAAGGCTTAAGGGACAATACAGGTACTGAGCATTCAGTCTTATCGAGCTCTGAGTTATCAGAGCCCCTCGTATTAACTGCATGTCTCCCAGAAGACTCTTGTGGGTACCAACCCATCTGCAATAAGCTCTGGTACCCCTTTCTTCTCTGCAGTGATGCTGCCAGTAGATGCAGCAAAAACCTCTGAGAAGGCTTTATGGGAATTACTGCTGCTTGAAGCAGCATTCACTTCTGGTTGAATATCCACTAGAATATTTGAGGTGTCTGAGGAAGAGCGTGTCAGTGGAGCGCAGCTGCCTGCTGGCTTGACTCCAAAACCACACAGTGCCCCCTCACTCTGCAGAACTAGGGCAGTGAGAACGGGAAGGAGGGGAAGCAGTCTGCAGTCTGTGCTCACCTCTTTCTGCAGCTTTTGGGGCATTTTGCTCTGCTTCACGTTTTTTTTATTCTTTTTTCCCCTCCCCCCCCACCTTTATTTCCTGTAGAGAAGGGAACATCTGGGAATGCACTCATTTGCCTTTCATTTTAATTTCTTTTCCTGTGGAGAACACAGAGAACTGCGGTCACATAAGCAGGCAATAGACTGTGACAAGGAAAGGACCCCCCTCCATTGTCAGGTCACAGGTTTTTACAGCTTCACTAAGAGCACCATCTGCTGGCACCGATATATTTATTTTTCCCTGTTCTCAATCTTTTCCAGAAGAATCAGACTTGTTATTGTCACTTCAGTAATAGCTCAGCATTTACAAATTTATTTGAATTTCAAGTGCAGAAGCTCTTTTCATGTTGCGTCATCTACTATTAGAAAACATACTTCAGTGGCTGAAATTCATGAACGAACACTAAGCATAACATAGTTGAGATGTAGACTTAGAGACACAAGGCCAAATTCTGCACTTATTCATATGCCTTGCCCAAAGATTGGCGTTAATGGAGCTGAACGAGGTGTGAAGCAGTGCAAGCTTTCGCTTATATGGTGGTGTTATTTAGTCATCTTCAGGACCCCTTTCATTGGCAATATTTGTAGATGCATAAAGGTCACAAGTCTGCTAGCAGAGCTGCACAGTAGATTCCAGTTTACATTCTCCTCTCCTACTGGTATGTTCACTGGCTGACATCCATGAATAATCTACCCATGTGCAGTCATAGAAGAAGAGCAGATGTAAGATCTACCATGCAACTTTGAAAGCAGAAGAAAGCAAGTCTATTCTAGAAAAAAATACCTATGACCGAAAAGCTTTTGGAAAATCTTTTCCTTCAGATTCTTCCTGATGCTGGCTAAGAAGGAGAAGGAGTAATTGGATCAGTGCTATAATGTGAAACTACGCAGGACAAGACAATTAAATTTCCTTTCTGTAATTGCAGCCTCTCTGGATGTCCTATTGCTGCAGCAGAGAAACTGGCTAAAGCTCAAGAGAAGCATCAGAACTGTGATGTGTCAAAATCAAACCAGGCATCAGATCGGGTTTTAAGGTATTAGAAATCACTATAATACTTCTTATTATGCAGAATTCATCACACATTCACCTAATCTGAGAATTTATATTTATATACGTTGTATATACATATATATCTCCTTTAAAGAAGAGTTAGAATTAGGGCTTCTGGATCCAATTCTCACAGTGTGTATTTCCCACTCAATTTACATGGGGGAGGGTTGGTAATTATTTTGGAAAATACATGTAAAGCTGAAAAGCTCATTTTTGTCTTAGGCATTGTTTGGTGTAAAGATGACTGCTGGAGTGCAAAGTCTAAGAACAATGTGAAAAAAGTTGGTATCTTTTTGGAATAAACTAATATTTACCGGTAAGTCTTGGTTTTTTCAGCAGGCTTTTACTAGTAAATATCAGTTTAAAATAAAACCAGAAGCCCTATTTACATTACCAAACTGGTAGTACACTTTTTGGCAGGACACTTGGAAAAATGCCAGATGCAGCTTAGATTCCAAAATAAGGTCAGGCTTAGTTCTTTGTCTCTGTTCCACCACTCACTGCCAGGAAAGATCACAAGAGAGAAAAATTGTCCTAAATTTTCATATGGGAAGGACCCTGAACCTATTTGACATAATTATACCCCTTATCTTCATCCATATAGAATTCCACATTTATCCAAAGCTATACCCAGCTTTGTGATATTGGCTCCTCTTTTGAGATATGTGAGTGGAAAAAAATACTGTTTCTAAGGAGCTGCACTATGAAGGATACATGTGAAGGAACGAGACTTCTGCATGATTGTACCAGCCTTATGCTGATGATGCCCCAAGAGCTGCAGAATTTCTCCATGGATCCCGCAGTATCTGTGGGCTGGGATAGGTACTTCCCTCCCAGCTTCCTCGAAGAGAGTGGAGGAAGGGCCGCAGCTTTAGTTCCCAGAATTTCCTACCTATCCCATAGGTTTCTTAGTATTTAGCTGTCTCCTAAAATTAAAATCTGATAGGGCTGCTTAAAATGAAAGTTTTCTGCTGTAATGGCAACATCATTCTTTGAATTTTCTCTTATAACTTCATCTAATCTTGATGGTCTTTTCAAACACCAGTTGCTCCGTAGAGCTAAGAACGCAGAATTATGGTTCACATCTACAGAAGATTTTTTGTCATGCCTGTTGACCTTGTTCTCCTTCCTCAGATTTTTTTTAATGGGCTTTATCTTAACTGCCCATATTTCAGGCTGTACATTTTTTCATACAGCATCCCAGACAGTTTTCTTAGAGAAGGGTTTTTCGATAAAAAAACACCCTTTGAGGGAATAACACACTTTCTCACTTGATGGAAAAGACAGATAAAAAATGCAGTGGCTTTTACCGCTGCTCATTAGAGGGAAGCCACTGAAGTCAGATGCCATACAATGAAGGGAACCACTCAGAAACAGCATCCGGTTTGCTGCCAAACTCCCCAGGAAGTTGCGCTGAAATCTTAACTTTGCTTGTGAGCCTGCCCTCTGTTTCAGATTTTTACAAACAGTTCAAATAAGTCTTTCATCTTGCCTCCTGCTTCTCTTTTACCTTTAAGTCATTGAAGTATTTAAGATTAAGAACTTGGGAGCTATTTATAATATTTGCATGCAGGCAACTGATGGACAGACGGAGATGTTCTAAGAGTAAATCTTGACTATTTGTCTTCATCCCAGTTACCATCCCACCTGCATTTAAAATTTCTTACTTAAAAAGAAATCAAATTCATAGGGCTTCTGTTCCACAGAAATTTTGGATTTACATTGAATGTACAGGATCTGAATTGCATGTTTTTAGCTAAATTTAGATTATCTTGAGACAGGATCAAAATATTATTCATATCAGCTCATTGTGTAAATGAGCCCACTGTATTCTGTGAGGAAGAAGTGTCTAAAGGAACAAGCATACATAAATCAAAGGGAATAGTATGACTAATATGATTTCTTGGGTGATCTTTACATAAATATCCTGACTAAATTCTATGAAAATGAATTCATTCAGAAAAAAAAATAATATTCAAAACCTATTTCTTACTATTTATCACATTCCATTTTGTCAGTCAGCATGATGATACTTCTGGTCTTGACTGAATTTGTGCCTCTTTGAATGTTCTTTCCATTTCCCCCAGTTATTAATGCAGTAAAGAGAAAAAAAAAGAAAAAAAGGAAAAAAATATTCCAGCAGAAGCACTTCAGGTGTGCTGTTCATCATCTTTACCTCCTGCTAAATGCAGGAGGCAGACATGCAGCACCATGCAGCATTTTCTCTGTATGACCCTGTCATATAAGTCTTACGTAAGTAAGGTTTGCAGGGTCAGACTTTCCTTTAACTGCTTTGAGAGGTGATGACTTCTGTGCCTGCGTGACAGCGGAAGACTTCACTACAGCATTCTTTCACTGAGATTGCACAAGTTTCTCCAATGGCCAAATTAGGTCAATCAGGGCTTTTCCTGACTATCCTGCCTGATCCTAAATGAAAGAGAAATTTAGCTGATAGTTTTATTCACTGTTCATTCGCAGGACCGTCTGTAAGGTGTGCATCTGCATATCAGGAATCGCAGCTCCTGCCAGAACCTAGCATTTAAGGGTGAGCGGGATCTGTGAGGCAGCAGCTCAAAGTCACCAGAGACTGTGAGATTCTTCTGTGTATTTCTGAAGATGAATGTGGATTAGTATATTGAGAGTTGAAACAGAACTAGATTCTTTGGAAAGTGTACAGGAAAACAGCGTACAACTCTGTTGAAAGAAATGCAGAGGAAACTCCATTAATTAAGTAGTGCTTCCAATGTTATTTTTTCTTTCTGACATTTAAAGGAATTTGTCCAAACTTCTTCTTTCAGTCTGCTTGCCCCTCTTTAATTCACCTCCCAAAAGAGAGAGTGTTCGTTATGTGATGCATTTACACGGGGAAAGGGAAACCCTGAAGTATTTTAAAACAGAATTTTAAAATACTTTTAGCTACAGGATACACTTAGTGATATTAGAATTAATTTTGTCCAGGCTTTGTTCAAGAAAATATATATTGTTTGTCTGCTGAAAATAACCAAACTAAGCAAATGCAATAATATATTGCTGTCTCTTGAGTACAAGAAATAACTAAAATATTCTAATCTGAACTATAAATTATGCACAAACACAGTAAACTGAACTGCATCTAACAAACTTTACATATCTTTAATTTCTAGGCCCATGTGCTTTGTTAAGCAATTGGAGATCCCTCAGTATGGCTACAGAAACAATGTCCCCACCACCACACCCCGCTCCAACTTGGCCAAGGAACTAGAGAAATACTCTAAGACTACGTTTGAATATAACAGTTATGACAACCATGCCTATGGCAAGAGAGCCATAGCTCCCAAGGTGCAATCCAGGGATATATCCCCCAAAGGATATGATGGTAGGAGGTGCACACTCTTATACATGAGAGACAAGTTTGCAGTTAATCATGTTGTTGTATATGTAAACATCATACAAAAAAGACATGTTTTCATGTTTATATACTATTATGAGGAATGCTGTCATATGTAAGTTATTTTAAAGGCCTTTTAAAAAAGCGTTGGTTTATACGGTGCTTGCTTTAGGATTGTTGCACTGGCAAAAGAACATCTCCAGCTATTAAGCTCCTGGGATGTGTTGAGATGGCAATAAAAGCGAAGTACTAGAGCTAGTCCTTACTTTGCTCTCTGGGAGACCTGGCCTCAAGGGTCACATTAGGATTCTCGATTCTGTACAGTAGTTCAGGTAATCCTTAAAGATAACATACTTCCTCTGTGGGGATATGGAAATAGAAAACCTGGATCTCATTGCACTTCAGAAATCACTGCTGCTTACTTAATGAGGCATTTCTGCCCATTTTATCCTCATGAATACAGCTGATGAAATTCTCTGGAAAACCTAACATGAGTAACATGTTTAGGAGTAGGCTGAAAGTGGCTTCAGTTCAGAAGAGGACATTGGATGGGGTCTGTCAGGCAAAAGGATTTTGATTAGAGGAGAAAAATGAACTGTAGGATGAAGATGAGGATTCAGATTGTAGTTTTTGAGGACACCGGTAATTTTTCAGAGCAATACAATTTTATCTCTGTGTATACATATATATATATATATATATATAAAATATGTGTATGTATGTATATATTTTAAACCAAACTCTGCATTTGTATGGGTTTTTTTCTTCTTTCTTTCTTTTTGAGTGCTAACAGTTCAAATTTTGGTTAAAATATTTGATGCTGCTCACTGACTACCATAGGAAATTTCAGGCAGGTGTCAGATTTTTGTTTAGGAAAACAGAAATAAATATATTAGATAGAACAATTTATGCTGCTACTGGAATACAGACTCTGACATGCAGAAGTAGGTAAGTGGAGAAAGGGAAAATTGCTACAGCTCTTGCCTTCATATTTTGGATTCTTTGGATATTTTTCTTTCTCATAGAATCAACAAGCATGTCTTGCACTGTAGCAGAAAGAAGGGTTGTGAAAGGCAACATATTTTTGAGTAAAAGCTCCCTTTTTTCTTCTCTCACACACTCATCTTGTTTGCCTGTATCAGAATAAGGTCTTGAATATTATTAAAGTTAAGGCACTACCTCTAACTGTGGTTAGCAAGCTAATGAACGCATATTAATAACAGGTAAATGAGATTCTAACTGGTGTGTATATGCTCTGTCTACTCTTGCAGAAAAGAAAGAATCAAAGTATTGCTGGGGATCCCGTGGACATGTGTATTTTCAGATCAAATTACTGATGCTTAAGCAACTGATACATACTTTTCTCATTTAAGACCCCTTTCCAGCAAATAACTACAAACCACTTTTTTCCCATATCAGCAGAACTTGAAAATAGCATTAAACAGAGTTTTAATGCTTGTCTTAATGAAAGGCTAGAGTGATACAGTCACTGTCTTTATGCACACTCATCTTCCTTTGAGGAAGGAAGTTGAGGAAGGAGTTTTGCTTGGAGATAGGGTTGGGACTAGGTAGCTTCACTCCTTGGCGATGTGAGGCAGTAGAGGACCGAGAGACACTGTATACATGTGATTAATGCTGGTATGGGAAGTATATGTGGTTCTTGTGTACTCAGAAGCCCATTGAAGCTGGAGCAGGTTGCTTTCCAAACAAAGGTTAATTCCCTATGGATTTGTTCCATACCCCTGGCTCTGCCAGAGGCAGCACATGCTGTACCTCTCTCCAAGTGTGTGCTGTTTGGCCAGAGAGACATGCCAACACGGTCCCCGTGATGGGACCTCGTTTGAATTTTTCTTTATATTCCACCAGTGATTTTCATGAAAACTTTAGGATTCACATCTCTCTGATGTTCCATAAGCACTCCATCATATTTGGCTCAAATTGATAAAGGGATTGAAAAATTAGCTAAATTCAGAGAAGGATGAAGTGAAATCCCAGGCACGCTGATGTTGGTCAAAGGTTGGCACTGACTTGCAACAGGACAGGGACAGGGGTTTTGCTGACAGTTACTGTAAATAACGGAATATGCAAGAGATTTCAAGAAGAGGCTCTTCACTTTTCCTCAAGGAGCTTTGTGATATTTCTAGGTGATTTCATATTTCTGTGTAAAAAATTGATAATTAATGCTACTAAAGCCATTATGGAGGTAAAGAGTGCACAACAGTGTCAGCAAACACATTTACATAAATGCAGATTTAGCCCTGGAAAGTCAGCCTCTAAAAAACTGAAAATAGGCCTGAGGTTTTGGAGAACTTGCACATGAACAACACTTAAGTTTTTCTGACTATATAAGATGAGAGAAATAGTCTAAGGATCTGAAAAACATCAATAATATAATGTCCCAATCCTTTTTAATTGTAAGCTAGCACTGTATTTCCTTATCGGAGAAAGGGATTTTATGTTCAGCAAGTGAGTGACGTGAACATAAATAGCTCCTTCAGATTGTTGATTTTTTTTTTCCCAGTAAGCTTTAGTAATAGCCAAACAGAAAATGGGCATTTTATATTGTAGGGTAGGATGGTCCGATAATACGTGAGAAATCTTGTGTTTGTGGGCTTGTTTTTCCTTTGAAACTAGTTCCATAGTGTATTGCATGTTGGGCTTATGGTCCACAGTGGCAGAAATAAGAACAGCTGGACACAGCAGGCAGAGAAGATAGCAACCCTTTCAGTTGCTCAGGTGGTGGCAGTAGCTACTCTCATCCCTCCAGTAGGACTGGACTCTTCCATCAAAACACTGAGAAAATGTTAGGTGTGGAGTTTATCTGATTGAATGTTCCAATTTGTGTCCCACTTCCTGTAGAGGAAGCCTGTAACGAGGAGATCAGGTATCTGAAGTGAGGTGAGGTGACTCTCTTATTGTGAAAGTCAGGAGAAGTGTTGAAACTAATTTATGTAACATATTCAGTGTTTAGGCAATACTGGGGATGGGGGTGCCTGGAGAGAATATAATTCAACTCTAAATACCTTAGTTTGGTCCTTTATGTTGTTGGGATCTCTCCCACTCCTCCATTTCTAATTACCAGAAGGAGCCTGTAGAGGTTCTTTGTAAATCAGTGCCCAGTCATGCCTGATGGGAGGCCAGTATGGGTATGCAGCTGGTTAGATCTGTTTCTGCTAAGTAATGGGAAAGGTGTTCTGCACATTTGATTTAACTCCGAATCATGAAGCGCAGGTGGGACTGCAGAGTTTCCAAAACCTGGTGCCAAAGAGCTGGGTAACATAGCAGAATTATGTGGTATAGAAACAATGCATCTTTCCCTTTGTTAGAGATCTACGTGATTTAGTTCATTGTAAACTGGTGATCTTTGTTTCTCCTAAAGCTAATGTGAAATGAACAGTCTGGGTTATGTCACTCATCTTAAAGCTACAGTAAAGTTTAAAAAAAAATGGCCTTTTCTGTAAGCGAGCTTTGCTTAAATTTTTGGTAAGCTAAAAGCTAATAATCGTGTAGCATGCTTATAGCACTTTACATGTTCAAAGTGTTTTGCAAGTTAATCACAACACAACTAAATTTTAGAAGCAACTTTTTATTTATAGGGAAAATGAATTCGAGGGATAATATAGTTTGACCAAGGCCACAGAGGAGTCCATATCAGAGCCTGCATGAGTTTCTGATGGTTAGTCCTATGTATAAAGCTGCCTCTTTCCCTCCCTTTCTTTAGCACACATTCTCATATATACATAATTTTCCATGTAGTATGTCTCTTATGTCTGTCTAAATGTGACCTGCTATAACACATCTAACATTTTTTTGCAAGTGACAGAAGTCTTATTTGTTCATATGAATTTTGAAGTATATTTTTAATTTGATAAGTTCAGTGGTACATGTTGCTGTATGTGTTAACACAGTAGAAACCAGATTATTCGATTATCTTCTTCCTTTAGTGTAGGAAAATTCTTGTATGTCTTGGATAGCATTACAAATTAACAATGGATAAATGCTGAATTTTTAATCACCACTGACAACTATATTAATAATGAAACTCTTGAGAAATAATTCACAGGTTTATTATTAGTGGATACCCTGCTAGAGTAGTGCTACTATGTGTTCAAAACAAAAAAATGTGATGAATGTTTAGTATTCACTTCACTTAAAAAAACTCACACCCTGTGCATTATGTGGCTTTCCTGAGAAAACTCCATCTGTTATGAATTAAGTGAAACACTATTTCCTTTACAGTAAAAATAACGCTGTGATTTTTTTTCCATTTTGTTAGAGAAAGGCGGATGACATAAACTGTAGCAGAGATACTTTGCTTTCAGATTCTTCTTTTGAACCCTACCTGCCTACCAAAGCAGCCTGTGGTTCACAAACGGCTGTGCTCATGGGAGCAGATTATTATATGTACGTCTGCTCAGACAAATACACCTGAAGAATCTGGCATTTAAATGGAGCCCATCACGGAAGAGCTCTAGCTAGGGCCTGACCTTTCTTTGTATAGCTCTCTAATCAGCATGCTAGTTGGTTATTGTTATACTGTGCTGTATGGTGTGATCTCTGCAGTATACATTTCCATCTTAAGGGGAAGTAGTCGCTGTAATATGCATGTATGTATCCTCTGACCTTGAATTTTTTTTTTTTTTAATGCAAATACAGAAACTTTAGATTTAGGAGATGATCTGACGCTTTCTTGCATTTTATATAAACATTTTTAAAACGGTTTATTTGAGAAGAGGGTTGGAGAATAAATGAGCTAATAGGGCTATTTTGCATTATTACTGTAACACTTTAGGCTGCCAGGAGCATTTCTTAAAACCAGCGACAGTGCTGGATTGTATTTAGAGGAGCTTCTGGTTTGTCAATGCCTTAGCTCTTCTGTGACCACTCACAGCTTCTGTTGGTTGGAGTATGGCTGAGTGCTGCTGTCTTCAGCATGCCTTTGGTCCTTACTGTTTTTATGAAGAGCTGTAGGTGCTTGGGTTGTCCAAAGGTGGAGACATTTCACTTATATCTGTTTCCATTTATATACAGCCACTGCTTCTGCCTTTGTGCGAGCCATGGTAAAAATCACGTGTGACCACCACCTTTCTTCTTCCATCATGTTCCCCTCCTTTCTGATGGCCAGTGTCATAATATTTGCCAGTGATGTAGGAAGAAGTCTTTTAAGAAGCATGAGGTGTTTGACGACATATGGGGAGCACTGTGGTCCAGAGACCAAGCTTGTCAGCCTTACAGGGGGATTGATCTCCAGCAGCTCTGGGGGGGTCTAGGCTTTAAATTAATGGTTTGCTGATGTAAATATGAAAGGTCCCAGAGTGTTATGTTGCCCCTCATTAATAAAAATGAATGAGCCAAGCAGATCCTACCTTCTGTCTGACTATATATGTGGGGTAAAAGCAGTGTTTCTATGTTTTTATTGTTTTCTAAATCCAGCCTGTTTGTCAGAACGAATCATAATCACGTCATGCAGATCTTTACAGGAGGTTATTTCATACGAACTCACATATGTAGCACATAAAACCCACAGACAGAAATCAAGAAATACAGCCATCATTCTTATTGCCAGCATCTTTTTTTCCTGCTTTTCTTATTTTCTCTTTTTTTTTTTGCTTCGGTTACTGTTGCTCATTATAAATTTCACCTCCAGCAGTTTGTTTTTCTCTTCACTTATGCAGAATGCTTGTTCTTTTGAGTCATCCTTGTCATATTTCTTCCCACAGCTAAACGCTACTGTAAGAATTCAAGTCCAACCAGCAGCACAACAAGCAGTTATGCCCCTAGCAGCAGCAGCAATATGAGTTGTGGTGGAGGCAGCAGTGCCAGCAGTACCTGCAGCAAGAGCAGCTTTGACTATACTCATGACATGGAGGCAGCGCACATGGCTGCTACTGCTATTCTGAATCTTTCCACTCGCTGCAGGGAGATGCCTCAGAACCTCTCCACTAAGCCTCAGGATCTCTGTGCGAGGGTAAAAATTAGTAATTCTGTTTGTTGATGAAGATTTCTTTTTACTGCACTTGCTCTGTGGCCCTAATAGACTGAAGAATAGCTTTAATACATCTTGCTTTCTCTTTTTTTTTTTCCTTTTCTCAAAATTAACATAATCTGGTGACTCTGCTAAAGCAGGGAGAAGAAAAAAAAAAGATGCAAATTGCTCACAAGTATCTCAGGAAATCCCGATCGGTATATAAAATGCTGATACTGATAGCATGTATTCCTTCTCTTTTTAATTTGTCTCTTACTAGTGGGATCTATAATTATAAAAGATGTTTGGATTGCTCAACTGGTATTAATTTTGCTAAATACAGTCTGATTCATACATTTTGTGAAAGGATTCAGATTTAACGATGCATTGGAAAGTCACAAACGGGACCTAAGGTTATGAGATGTAGTACAAAGAAATCTGTGCTACTTGTGTGTTATAATTTCTTGCCTGTGAAATCACAGCTCTCAAGTCATTGCATAATAAATTTGAAATTAACAAAATCTCCAGTGTGGGTGCCCTTAAATGCACTTAACAGTAGTTCAGGGTCACTGATGTTCTATGTGTTCATAGAGCCTCAGCGTACTATGAAGTGGCTGTACAGATACAAATAAAAGCCAATGTTTTTAGCCGTTATATATTAAGAAGTGCACTATGATTCATTAAAGATTTACTCAAAGCTTTCTTTTTTTTTCTTTATAAACATTAAGTTTCAACTCTGATAGCTGTTGAGAACTGAGTATTTAATATGCACCAGCCAGCAGTATGGTGCTACCTATAGAAGACCACTAGATGGCCAAGTAGACAGATGCAGTGCAGAGGAAACATTTTTATTGTGCTTATAGAGGAGCTTTTGAGCTGGCAGACATGTTCTGTTCTTCTACATATAGACAAAGGTTTTCTTCCCCTCACCATGTAAAGCCCCTTGATCAATCATAATGAACTAAACCCACAGCAGCAGGTATTAGTAATAATGATTTAAGCTAAAATGGCTGGCAACTTTCTTTTCAAATGCTGTTTTTTGTATTAATTTGTTTAATACTGTTCAAGAGGGAAATCTCTTTCTGGCATGTAAATAAATGCAGTTGTTCTCTGTATCAACACGACAGAAGTTGGAATACAATGCTAAAACTCTTCTGTCTCAAAACCAGAAGGGGACTCTTTCCTGATCTGTCACCCGATATTGAGACTGAAGGAATCAGAGAAGATAAACAAGTATTTTCTAAATTAAATTAGCAGGATAGCAGCAATTAGATATATGGTCTGACAAAGGCAGTAATTCAGAAAGAGAGATTTGCATTCACAGTGCTTTTCTGCAGCAATCTTTTTACTCCAGAGGCGAGAAAGCCATCAGACGTACAAGGAGTCAGTCACATTAACATTAGTTTCAAAACCAAATTTCTTGTGGGGCGTTTCATTTTTGAAAGGATGATTGATTCTCTGTGGGCATTTTTTTTTAATCTGTCCTTAGTTTTTTTTAAAGTTTGTCTTCATTTTAAGATATCTTATTTCTCCTTACCAGATTGAATAGAAAACCCTTTTTTGTTTCTATAAAAGAGAAAGTCAGAGCCCATACTCACCTTGTTTTTCCCAGTATCTCAGTCACCGCAGAAATTGCCACCACTGTTGTGGCAACTATTCTGTTACCTAAGTTTACTGATTATAAAGGTAGATACATGAAATGCTAACACATTTACATCTGCGGGGAAGGAGTTGTGAAATTTGAATGTGTTTCCTCACTGGCAAGTGGTGTCCAAAAGGGCTTCTTTTGGTACCCCACTTCCCTCTTTAATTTTCTGACATTACCTATTCAAGCATTGACTGATAATGCTAACTAAACAAAGAAACACAGATTATTTGATGGTAGCTGGTTTTTATTACTCTAATCATCCAGACAGGTGTCAAGACTGGAGACAAGAATTATGCAGATGTTACCTCATAGATACTCACCTGTCACAGAATACATCGAGAGCATAAAGAAAACAACAATAAAATACCTTTAGAGATTTCTCCTTTTCAGTCCAAATTTTGCACCTGTGTGCTGGCTGTCAGGAGGGGTAACGAAGACTCTCCCCGCTTCCTCCAAACATCAGATTAGCCATTCAGAAAGAAATCTACTTTAACAGCATTAATGTTGTGTAACAGCATCATGCTATGTGTGGGAGGGGGCTCAATGCTTACAATCTATACAGAAATGGAAAAGCGTTTTATCATTCTGCTAGGCAATCAGATTGAAGAACACAGAGAGGTAACAGTTTGCTAGTGTGAAGCCGAATTAACAATATTTTTCTTATTTTGACAGAATCCTGATATGGAAGTCGATGAAAATGGGACGTTGGATCTGAGCATGAACAAGCAGAGGCAGCGAGATGGTTGCTGCACCATTTTGACACCACTGGAGCCAATGTCCCCGCAACGGCAAGCCGTGATGAATAACCGGTGTTACCAACTGAACGAGGGTGACTGCTGGGACTTGCCAGTGGACTACACTAAAATGAAGCCCAGTAGGATAGATGAAGATGATTCCAAAGAGATTAATGTATGTCTTTTTCATCTATTAGTACTTATTGCAATCTAATTTTGGTAATTCATTAAATATCTGAAATTTTGAGGTAAAGAGGAAACAATACATGATAAAAATGGTGGTTTTCTACAAAAAGGACTTTCTGCTGGTTAATCTTTAGGACTATATCATGCTGGCACACATCAGATCTGTGACTAAGTTCCATAAGACAACATTTGAACCATGAATGTGAATCATGTTTTCTAACAGCATCATCTTATTAACAAATATTTTCTGCAGTAATGATGTTTCGCTATATCCAGATTACGTTACTCTATATAAGCAAGTTGACATTGCTGTGCAATACTGGGATAATCAGCTCTCAAGACAAGAAATTCTCCTGAATTTGAAAACCATAAATGATGTGCTGAGTATCTGAAAGCATGTATTACTTAGAAATCAATTTGAACAAAAGCAGCAGAATATAATGTAAGCTTTCAACTATTTCAGCTAATCTTCTTCTAGATTATTTATATACTCCTGATAGCTCTGTGTGTGAAAGAGCCTGTATTAATGAAATACTTTGTTTCAAGAATACCAAGAAAGGATATTAGAAAGAAGTAAGAATTATTTTCAATTCATAATCCCAAGACAACCTCAAAACCCTTTAAACAGAAAAGGCAAAGAAGGAAAATATGTCAGTGAATTTATTTTACTTTTCAAAATTTAGAAGAGCCTGGACACTGACGAGATCTCCTAAGTTTTAATGTCACTGCTTCTCTTCATCAGGTTTCAACCTTACCCACTGGGCCGTTTACAATCGCTCAATGCACTGTATCCATTTGGAGACTTCTAGCGATTGTTCTCTGTTTTTTCTTGGTTTATAACAGTAAATAAGGCTAATCATTTGTGTGTAGCACAACTATTACCAATTTTAACTAGAACACAGAACTGTTTTCAGTAACATTGAAACATATAACAGTGACATTTTCCACTAGATACACTGAATGTATTCTAGCTCTGGTGTTAATTACAGTTTTGCTATTAATTTTGCTGAAGTTAGGAGGAAATCAGTCCCTATCAAGGAGATGTGAGGTAAAACAGACAGAATAGCGTGGTTTTTTTCAGGGCAAAGAAGACTCACTATTTTTACTGTGGTGTTTATAGCACCATCTGCAGGAATCGCTAAATCAGTGCATTCAGCAACTTCATTCCGGAAATAGATCATTTTGAATTTCTGAATGCCATCAGTAAACTCAATTACAAATCATGTAATTCTATATTTCCAGACAGATCCATTTGCCCCAGATTAAGACTCTGTGTGTAGATGTTAAGATTGCTTCTGTTTATTCTTTGAGATATTCTAAACTCTTAAAACAGTTCTTTGAGATGTCTTTTTTCTTCTTTTTGATGCTTAAGATAATGTATTTAGTCATCGTTCTTCCCTTTCCTTCATTTTGTGGTGACGGTAGGAAAAAATACTGATTCTTTTAAAGCAAAATAACATGATAGTTCTAGAAAAAGATGTGTCTGCCCTTTCCCCCCCACCGCTTTTTTTCCCTAGTTGAATGAACTATATATTCCACATAATTTTGAGTCTTCATCAAAATACCAAAATATTATTTAAAAGTTTAATAGGTGAAGGAATATGAAATAATCTCATTAATTTTCCCTGGCAGAATAGCTCAAAGAAACAGTCTGGTTTGCATTAACTTGTGTAAGTTGTCACTCGTAGCTGAAACTATAGCAAACTGATCTGTGTATATTTGCCTGTAGCCAGAAGATTTGGATCCTTTCCAAGAGGCGCTTGAAGAAAGAAGGTATCCTGGTGAAGTTACAATCCCAAGTCCTAAACCCAAATACCCTCAATGCAAAGAGAGCAAAAAGGATTTAATAACGTAAGCATAATGTGAGGTGAAATTATTTTTCTCCTTTTAACCTTTTCTCTCTTTGTCTTTTTTGAAACAAACGAGTACATATACGCCTTGCAGTACGAGCATGCAACATTTGCAGCATATAAATGTTTCAAACTGCCAGTTAAGTAAAGTGATAAGCTAACGTGTATTTGCTTGTTCTTAATGATGCTATAGTGTATCGAGACGCCATTTTCATTTAAACCTGTTCATTTTGCAGCTTTTCGATTAGGATGCTTAAAACCCCTTGCAGTCATTGCAGCTAAACTGGAAACAATGAAACTTTTAAAAGTTTTTTTTTTAAACATACTTACTATTTTGGCTGTTTTTGTTTTTGTTTGGTGGCAGATGTCCAACACCAGGGTGTGATGGGAGTGGTCATGTGACTGGTAATTACGCCTCACATAGAAGGTGTGACTTCATTTTTTTCATGGTGGATTCTGTCTTTTCAATTTATTGTTTTCAGCTTACCTCAACAATGCTGTCAAAGTAAAACGTTGAACTATGTGTTAACCCTTTGAGTAATATATGTTGATCTTAAAAGCATGCTAATTTGTGTGTTGTATAAACGTCTTTTATTTTTAAATAGATTACTAAAATTTCCAAAGTATTCTTAAGCATTTAAGTAGTTAACCCAGGAATCTCGAATCTTTTTTGTTACATTTTACTAGTTCATGGAGAAACAAACAAACAAACAGAACATTTACAGTATGTAATTTTGGAAGTAATGTTGATAACTAAATATATTCAGAGGGTTAACTATATTACAAAATTCAATATTACAGCACTTGCCCCATCGCTTTTCTGCATTACAAACTTTTACTTTTTAATTTTTATGTTGTGTTTGTTTCAGAGTGCTCAGTTAATGAGAAGATTAACTTACTTGTATGTCCTGCCATGTCTTACAGTTTATCTGGCTGTCCCTTGGCTGACAAAAGCATTCGAAGTATGCTGGCCACAAGCTCACAAGAACTCAAGTAAGATATAAAGAACAAATATTTTCTTTATTTATTTGACCTCAAATTGTGTATAATTGTACCAGAAATTAGAAAGGCTGTCTGGAGAGCTGCTGCAGAAGGAGCTGATCCTGCTTGGGACATGTGTTAAAGTCTCTAGAAATTCAATACAGGCTGGCTCTATACAGAAGTCTGTTGACATAGTATTTCCTTTTGTGTATACATTAGGTGATAGGGACGGACAAAAGTCAGAAGTTCTGGAATTTCATCTAAATGTTTCAATTCCTATTCATTTTTTTTTTCTGAAAGCTGGAGCTTGTTAGCTAGAACAGAAAAATCTCATGCGATTAACCTGATGAAATACTTTGATTACACAGCCAGGAAAATGCTGTAGTTTCACAGGCATAGAACTGAGGGAATAGAAAACGATTTGTTTTTCCCTAATGCTTGCATAATTTTACCCAGGTTTGTATCACTGCTATCAGCTTAATGCATTTTCTTATTTGACTATGTTTTTTAGTGGTTACTTAGTTATCCCCTTAAAATACACTCTTTACAATTCCTTTCAGTTCTTTGGAGTGACAATTGTGAGCAATGAGACTTAGAGCATCGTGAGACTTAGCTTTGATCTGTCTTCCTGCTTGACTGAAACTCTGCACGTGGAAGAACTATAGCATTTGTTAGTGCAATGAGATAGCGGGACTCCTGAGTTGGTACTGTGGTTAACATGGAAAGTTGTTCACAAGTAAAAGGAGAAATTGGGTAGGGAAAGTATGAGTGGATAGCTTGTGCTGCCATGCTAAGCAGTGTTCTGTATTTACTATACACAAATGCCTTAAATAGAATTTCTTGAGTTCAGTAAATACCTTGATGGGAAAAAAGAACTGTAAAGCATGGAAAAGATAAGAAAGCAAGCATGAGGAATCTGCTAAAGTAAGATATCTCTCTAGTCTTAGCTAATCTAGTCACTAGATGCAAACAATAGGTACAAAATTTGCAATTTATTTGCAACACAGGCAACCCCCACACAAAAACATTATTAAAACT
>VZTU01031010.1:19035-44514 GCA_013400835.1 Zapornia atra | reverse complement strand
GACAAAAGGCGACCAGGCTAGAAACGTTAGATGCCTAACTTTTAGACATCTCAGAACAGATGGGTTAAATTTATTTCACTGCAGAGGACAGTGGACAGTGGAAAAGGATGTATACACTGTATAAACTCTGTTTTGAAGCCGAACTTTATTACACCAGAAAAAGTGATGTTTGTTCAAAAATTTTATAGTCACGATTAAAGGATATGCTATGGGTTTTGGGTTTTTTTTAATTATTATATCATCCCCTCAGAAAAACTTGAAATAACCTGAAAAAAAACAAGAAGAAAACAATCTCCTTACCAGCTACTACTTTTGGTTTTATACTGCTTAAATTACCAGGACAACTCCGAGAAATTATAATGATGCTGCTTATTGTGGACAGCAGCGGTCTTTGGCAGGCTTTGAAGAGACAGTCATGTTTCTAAATTTTAGACATGCTCCAGGAAAACTAGTCTTACACTGCTGAAAATATTTCTTTAGGTTTACATTCTGGTTGGTAGCATTGTGTTATTCTCTTGCATTCTCTGTGTCTGAATAAGTCAGGAATATAGAGAAAATATATGTAAACCAAGAATTGTGTCTTTTGGTGTGGGTAATCTTTAAAATGCTATCATTCTCTGTGCAGCATATCAATACATCAAGGTACAGTAATAAAGAAAAATAAGTCATTTTACCACTCTATTCTTCTGCCATTACTGTCATGCTAATTAACATCCAGTCTTTCACAAATGTATGTCAGCAGAGTCTCTCTCTTTTTGAGTCTATTACTTTGTTTTCAAAGGTAATCAGATAAATAATGTGATTAATGTAGTGTAGTTGAGGAGGATATTAGATGAAACTCATGCTTTAAAGGAAAGCAAATACCCTACTGAGCCTTCTAAAACAACATGGAGCATAATTATTTCAGTTCTTTGAAGTGTCAGATTTTCTTTCAGCAGTGAATTAAGATTATAACAAATACATGTTTGTCAGTCCAGAGAAGAGTTCACTTCAGTTCATTTTTCATTTTGCATATATATAAATGGTTATACAGGGTATGAGTAGGAGAATCATGGTCAAGGATGCTTAAAATCATATTAATACATTATTATTGTGAATTGGCTGTATGTCTTTATCTACCTATATCCAAAAAGTCTACTTACTATTGTCTTATACCTCACCCCTGAAAAGAAAAAAACAAAACAAAACAAAACCAAAACAGAAGCTGACAAAAAACTCCCTCATCACTGAATGGGAAAAACCCAGCAACAACTGATTCATAAAGCATTGAAACAACAAATCATGAATAAAAGTTAGTAAGATCACAAAGAAAGGCAAGATATCCTTGGAGCATCTGAGAAATTATACTTCTTTTTTTTTTTTTGGCAAAAAGAATAGAGTTTTCAATGCCATGAAATAAAAAGCAGAGAACTTCAGACAGATTATTATAGAAAAATATGTAACGCAAGAGAGAACTGAAATCAGTTGATTTCAGTAACTGAGGAAAAAAAATGAGTAGCTATAACCAGAAGCTAAATCCATTTCAAATAGATGTGGGAGCAGACGCAAATGCACAAGGAGCATACAGCTGCACAAGTACAACTGCGCATGACTTTGTTAAGCCTCCTCATTTACTCCAAGGATAACTATGAAGACATGGAGAACACATACCCACTGCTGTCCTGATGTAAATAACAGCCAAGAAGCAAAGAAAAAGGTAGAATTTAATTTATCATAGAGGAAGAGGTTGATAAACAATGTGGATACATAGTATTTTGTCGCTGATTAATGTGTTAATATATACAATGTGACTTTGTGACCAGAAAGACAGCCTATAAACATAAACAATCCTGACCCCCAAGAGAAAGAATAACCTTCAAATACCAAAACACGACACATCCACATAAGTTCTTTGCTACTTTAGCAAAGCAAATCGTTAAGGACTCACTTTGAAATAGTCCAAGGTCACAAAATGTGTTTCTTTTTTGCAGAAGAACCAGCTGGTTTCAAAGAAAGATGCAACATAATCAAAGACTGAGGAAGAATATGTAGATGGAAAAAAAAAGTTTCACAACTACATAGACATTCATGTAGTATTTGATTATCTTTTTCAGGGAACATGATGAAGACACAAGTGTCACCAAGGGAACAATTGTGATCTTGAATATGTTCCAAGTGAGAGAAGTGCACACATGAACACTGAGCGACTGTTGTATCACAGCATGAAGCCTGTCTTTTCTTACCTTATATTCCCTTATATATTTCACAGGAGCCATATTCATAAGAAACACAACCTCCAGAACTAAAATAAAACTGCTCATAAATTAAAAATAAAGTGATAACAGTAAGAATGTATTTGAAATGTTTGAATTTAGATTCTAAGGAAATTGTAGAGAACACAGGACATATGATACTATTGAAGAAACAGACTAGAATTTTTCAAGCAGATGTAAACATCTAGGAATGCCATCGACCTAAATTCTGTTTAGTGTTAAAGGAAGGAAAATGCATTTTTCAGGATTATTTTTTCTCACATTACTGTAGACACCCAAATAGATCCGAGGTACCACCCCTTACAAGTGGCATTTTCCCGTCCTTAGACTTCAAAAGAGTCAAGGATGCATACTTCAGATTTGGAAACCTCTGCTATCGGTGCCCAAAGGTAAGTGAGAGCAACCTAGCAACACTAGGTCCAAATGAAGACCAAATATAATAATAATCACAGAATCAGAATCACAGAATGACTAGGTTGGAAAAGACCTTTAAGATCATCGAGTCCAACCATACCTGTCCTCTACTAAACCATATCTCTAAGTACCTCATCTACCCGTCTTTTAAACACATCCAGGGATGGTGACTCAACCACCTCCCTGGGCAGCCTGTTCTACATCCCAACAACACTTTGAGTGAAGAATTTTTTTCTAACATCTAATCTAAACCTGCCCTGGCACAGCTTAAGGCCATAATAATACAGTCCAAATGAAGCATCTTAGACATTACCCAGAACAGGTCTAGTCGTTAACATTAAGATGACAAGGGATTACAAGCAATCTTAAAATGAACTCCGTGTGACTTAATCCATTCCATAATATGGAAGGGAAAATATCCTTTCATCTGGATATTAAAGGCTTTACAGAACTATTTACTAATATTTCACAACGAGCATCAATTATTATTAAAGTTTCAACATAAAAATAGCTAAAAAAAATTTTCAAAGTCGACAACATTATAAGGCACATTCTTATTGTGTAAAAATAAGTAGAGTGTAACGGTCCATCACATAGGAAAACCTGCCAAAATTAATTGTGCTGCATGAGCAGAGAAGGTCAGAGACAATCTGTTCACATTCATCAGCAATTTTGAGACTGGTAATATTTTACTCCAAATAAAACTTAAGTAGATAGAGAAACATATAAATTTATTTATATATCAAAACAATAAAAGTGGTACAGCAGATTCCACAGCAAATAAAACTGACAACTTCTCCTTTATATAATGGTCTCAGTTCAAAGCAGAAGGAGCAATCTCATCAAATGTAAATTGGCATTTCTGTATTGAAGTAAATGAAACATTTCTAATTTGCATCACAGATGGAGCTGGACTGGAATATTCATTCTTCACCTTTTTCAGAAGTTAATCTTGATAAAATAATTTCAGTTCATTTCTAAACTGGAATTCCTCTTCAAATTATTGTACCTGAAAAACTGTAATTGAATTTCACATTATTTTCACATATTAAAATGTTGTGATTTAATCCAGGAAGGCACTTCAGCACCACACTGCCACTCCTTCACTCCTTAGCAGTGGGATGGGGGAGATAATTGGAAGAGTAACAGTGAGGAAAAAATGTGGGTTGTGATAAAGACAGTTTAATAGGTAAAGCAAAAGCAAGCAAAGCAAAATAAGAAAACCATTCACTACTTCCCATTGTCAGGCATTTCGGAAAGCAGGACTTCATCATATTGTAACAGCTACTTGGGAATAAAAATGACATTACTCCTTTCCCAAAGCTTTTATTTCTGAGCAAGATGCCATATGGTATGGAATATCCCTTTTATCAGTTTGGGTCAGCTGTCCCAGATGTGTCCTCATTCCACTTCTTGTGCACCCCTAGCCTATTTCCTGGTGGACCAGCATGAGAAACAGAAAGAGTCTTCATAGAATCAGAAGCAGACAATGGTTTAGGTTCTAAACCATTTAGCTCTAAATCTCCTGTCATTAGCAGGGACAAAAACTCTACTAGACCAGGTTACCCAAAGCCCCATCCAGTCCACCACTACTCTGGGCAACCTCTTCCCATGTCTCACAAGCCTCATAGTGAGGAATTTCTTCTTTATATCTCATATAAATCTCTACTGTCTTCATTTAAACCCACTACCCCTTGTCCTGTCTCTACAGTCATTGATAAACAGTCCTTCCCCATCTTTTCAGTAGTCCCCCTTCAGATACTGGAAGGTTGCAATTAGGTATCTGTAGCCTTCTATTCTGCAGGTAGAACAAGCCCAACTCTCCCAGCCTGTCTTCATAGGAGAGGTGCTCCAATCCTCTGATCCTCTTTGTGACCCTCCTCTGGACTCACTCCAACACCTCCATGTCTTTCATGTACTGGGGGCTCCAGAGCTGGACACAGTAATCAAGGTGAGGTCTTCCTAGAACAGAGCAGAAGGGCAGAATCACCTCCCTTGACCTGCTGGATGCACCTTTGATACAGCCCAGGGTACAGTTGTCTTTCTGGGCTGCAAGTGTCCATTGACAGCTCATGTTGAGCTTTACATTAATCAACACTCCAAAACCTTTGACACTGTGTAAAACACTGTTCAGCAATAAAGCATAGGTGTTTCATCAGAACAGTTCTGGTCATGATTACAAAACATAGAACCATACAAACTACTACAGAGAAAATTAACCCCCTATCAGCCAAACTCGCTACACACAGGCAAATCATTCCTGCTTAACTCTTCCCCATATCGATACTGCAAAGCCATTTCTGCTTTCTGTGGTACTCACTTCAGAATGTCTTGAATTACTTAAAATAATATGTAGCTTTTCCACCTGTATAATTATCCATGGTGGCTTTGTGTTCTCACTCTTCCTCACATGGTTTTAGCCCAAACCAATTCCTTTATGGAAATATCTAACCAGTATTAATTAAGTGATTCCAGAAACTGTTCCTAATAGTCAGTTTAAATGTGGCCACCCTGTTTTGTTATTTCTCTGTAAATATTTTAAAAGAATGTATGTATCCATACTTCTGTGATTTTTGACAAATAAATGTGAGAAATAATATTCCTTCTTTACTCTTTTTTACTCAAAAAATTTAAAAAAAATTCTCATTGAATTGCCTGTATAAAATAAAAATATCAATATAGATTTATTATGTCAAGCTTATGTTTTACTTGCAACTAAGAATAAAAAAATGTACATAATTTCTAGATAGATTCATTGATACAGACACAAAGTATTTCTGCATATGGTCACCAAAACTTTTATTGAAACATTTCTGTTATTATTGTGTTCATTGTGGGTTTTGAAACATGGAGTCAATCCAGACATTTTTGTTAGATCCTGGAATTCCCATAAAAAGAAGCTTTACTGCATCTTTATCAACATTTTTATCTCTACTCAGAAATGAATAAATAAAGAATCTAGTCCAAATAGTCTTTTCTTAAGTAGATGGTTGTTAGTGTTGAGATAAGGGAATGTTAGAAGTAGGACTTCAAACACATGCATTAAATTATTTTTAAATCATGTACCCCAGTGTATTAGAACTGTTTGTGTATACTATTTTATATAATATCTTTAATCCTAAATATATTTTATGTACGTAAGGGTTGCAGAAATATACACCTGAGGTATAAATACATGCCATAGTAAAAGAAGCAAAGCATTTCCTTAGAAAAATATGAGTAACAGTGCCCCTCATATTCAGAAAAGAACATGGCCAACCATACCCTCACAATCCAGCTTTTCAACTCTAGCCTTACTTAAGTCTCTTAAAGACTACCAGCCAGTTATAGTAAGGAACTTGTGAAAGACCAAACAGGAGGAAATAATCTCCAGCTACCAGTCCAGAATGACTGCATGTAGATACCTCAGTCACTAGGTATCTGGAAAGTATTGCATTTATTTCAGATTTTATATATTCATCTATTCACTGTGGGAGTATATGTGATCTAGGTTTATAAATTCTCAGAAGAGATTTAAGCCTACATTTAGCTGCTTAAAGAAATATTTGAAATGCCACTTGGCACATTCTACCTGGCCTGTGGTTTTCACTGTGGGAGAGCAAAGAGCCTCCTGGAAGTCCTGTGTCATATCTTCCTGCTGAGTTTAAATTAGATTCTCTAGAATGTTTCAAAGGATTCTAGATATCAATGTCTAAACAAGAAACCCAGTATATACAGTTTTTTACAGTCTAGAGACCTGCTCATCTCACTAAAAGCAGTACAGGATTAATAACTCTCTAGATTCCATTGAATGTTCTGACTATATCTTCATCGACTATAATTGTTTATCCATCTAGTCCAAAGGTCGAGAGCTCTCATAGCCACCTAAATTTAGGTGTCTAAACAAGGGAGCAAATTTCATTGTAGGTGGATTTCCCTTGTTGCAGGTATTTTAGAGAATTCCCTACATATTAAAAAAAAGTTTCATTTATTATTTCAAGTCAACACCACATTATGTTCCTTAAGAATTAACAGCCCTAACTAGAGCTGTTTTGTAATATATTGTACTGATATTGTTACATATATATCCTTATATACACACATGTGAATTAGTTTGGGCTTTTGATAGCATCTCAATTTAAGTTAATGTTCAAATACTGTAGATTACTTAAAACTTAAACGTCTTGATTACTCTTTATCACACTTAGCCTATATATGTCTAAGTAAACCTAAACATGTATTTCACTATATTTATATGTAATAGAATTAGATAATTATGCAGTTATCTTCCTGATTCCAACTGCTAGTTGATAAAAGTAAAATGATGCCTGTTGTAGTTTTGCATGTCTACGTTCTGGTGGAGAAGGGTGGGGGACTGCAGAGAATATAGACTATCTATGAAAAAATGCCTTATTTTAATAAGAAAATAAGAAGTTTAATACGAAAAAAAGAAGTTGATTGCAGATTGAAGGGTTGAATTCATGGCACAAGTCTTTAATACAGAATGAATTATTCCTGAGAGAGTAAGAGTACGTAAGTGTTATAAAAATTAAAGAAGTCATGCATATATATTCTCTTACATGTCTTGTGACTTGTACTTATCATAACATCTACTGAGTCAGACTTGCATTTCCGTATCACTTCTGAAGGAAGCATTACAGGCCTTACAGTATAATATTTTAGTCCTTCACAAATCCTGTAGGACAATGCTACATGTGATTGAGTCTTATAGGATTACCTCACAGTCATCTAAAAATCCCTTTAATCCATCAGAAAATCCTATAGGATTGTTTTGTAAAGGCACAAAGGGACATAGCTCTGACCAGGGCTGTTTAGCTCACAGAGCAGTTCCTTCAGGATATATGAATCACATCCACAATATTATGCAATGGCGGTGATGTTTTCCATTTCAGTTTAATAAACTCTTTTGGGTTTTATGGTTTGGATTCAAACACAGAGCATATGTAAAGATTCACATTAGATCAATTTATCTAGTATATTATGTTGGTTAGCTGTGTGTAAGATTCTAAAAAAGAGAATTAATTTGCCAAGTTATTGTAACAGCAGTAAGATTCAGGGCCAAATAAAAGTGATCCCTCTAGCATCTGGAAGCATCATCAGATTGAACCATAACCCAGATTTATGAGTAAATACCTTTCCTGAATATACTTAATAAATATGGCTGCTATCAGCTTTTAATAAAGAAAAATATATGCATAATTATTTTGAGACAACATAGAGACAACATACATGTAGACTACACTCAAATATGCAAACAGTAAGAGATGATTGGTTAAGAGGAAGACTCATTCCCATATTTATTTGGTTGGAGTTCCCTGTATAAATTTGGAAAAGTTTGAGAATACATATGTGTATGTGTGAAAATATACAAATTTTCACTTTTAGGCATCTCCAAGTGTGCAGAGATATGGTTTGGAAAACCCATCTGGGGTTTTACATGTTGAAGCATTTTATATTTGGTCTGTCGGAGATGGAGTTAATTTTCCCCATAGCAGCCCTCACAGTGCTGTGCTGTATACTGGTAGCTAGGAAGGTCTTGGTAACACACCAGGGGTTTGGCTATTAATGAGCAGTGCTGGCATGACATAAAGGCTGTCTCTACAACATTTCTCCCCCCTCATCAGTGGGCTGTGAGTGTGAGAGATCTTGGAAGGGGACATCCCAAGCTGACCAAAAGGATATTCCATAGTATACTATGTCTGCTCGGCAATAAGAAGCTGAACAACTTTTTCAGGTACTGAAGCCTTGCTCTGAGGTGGCTGGTCATTGCTTGATGACAGGAAATAGAATAGATTTTTGTTTGTCTGTCTGTTTTTTTCCTTTGTATCCACACACGGCCTTTACTTTTATTGAACTGTCTTTATCTTGACCTATTAGGGATTTTTCCCCCTGAAAAAAATGACAAAACCAAAACTCCCCACTCTCCCAAAAAAACCCCACAGATAATTTAAGTTTTATATAATGGGGCTTTTGTAAATGCTAACAGTGGATAGTAACATAGTATTCATTTTTAGGAATGAGATTGGGTAATTAAGCAGCAAATATAGGTTATCATGAGAATGAACACATTGAATTAATACAGCTTGATATTTGATATTAATGTTGCTTATTTCAGTAGGAAAACAAATTTTAAAATGTATAAATAATGAACTACAAATTATTATAGCTATAATACAGGGTACCTGGTCAAGATACATCCTTCCATTTGTAGTAAAAATATTCCAGCAGAGCATATGTTTAAAATCCTACTGTCTTGTTAATATCCATGGGCTATATTCATAAAGTAAAAACAAACTTCAAAACTTTATACAGCAAGAACTGACTGTTAACTTAATCAGAGACAACAATGCCTTAGAGGCTATAAAATCAGAATTGAGGGAGGTGTGTTATTCTCAAATGCTGTTTATTATTGTAAATTTAATTAAATAAATATGATTGCAACATTATAAACCAGATTAGTATGACATGTTTTATAATTTTCACTGCTCTTCTGAGATTGGCTCCTGACATATTTAAACTTAACTGAATCACCTTAACTGTCTGAACATTTGGTTTCAAATACTTGAAATAAAGTAATATGTACTTACCTTCTCTGATAGAATTGTTTAAAATCCTTTGTAGGAATGAGAAGGAACCTTAGACATCATTTTGTTCCACCCTCCTGCTATGGGCACAGACACCTCCCACTAGACCAGGTTAGCCAAAGCCCCATTCAATCTGGACTCGAACATTGCTACATATTCTTCCCTGGGCAACCAGTTCAGTGTCTCACCACCCTCACAGTGAAAAATGTCTTCCTTATATCTAGTCTACATCTCCCCTCTTCCAGTTTATAGCCAATACCCCTTGTCCTATCATTATCACTTGTCTACTTTTACTATGTTAATATTTCAGTCTAAATTTTAGTCCATTCTAGACTTGAGTGATGTTTTACCACTAAATAAAACCCCACATTTTTATAATCAAACATGAAATTGCATTGTTCCCTTCCATCATGAAAATCAAAAAGTAATGATAGTTGTTCACGTTTTTTTACAACTTAGCTAATCACACTTGTGCATTTATTAAAACAAAATAAAGCCTACTTGTAGGACAAGTTCTATATTGCATCTCAGTGCTTTCCCACTGCTGTCACCGTTGCAAAAGAAGTTTGTAATTGTGGTGAGTTAAATACTTTTATCCTGACTATTTCCCTTTATATATTCACTCTGCATACACTAAAAGAAGTTGAACTGATAAGTTTAAAGGATCAATGGTTCAAGAGGATGATAAAGTACTTTTTGACCAAAACTAGCTAAGGTTATGGGAGGTTAGTTCTGAATACCTACCTTTGTAGATGTGGGGAGAGGTGTACTGAGATAAAAGGTGGGAGGTGCTGTTTCAAGAAATCAACACAGAAATGGGGACCTCAGGACTAGCCTGTGGTATTAATGGAAATTAATAAGGGTCAGTACATTGCTCTGAGACATACTAGCATGCTATGGCTCACATCCATGTAGTTAAACTACCACATCTATATTGCTTACTGTGACTAGCTATCCCCACTTCATCACTGCCTGAAACAGAAATGTTTGTTATGGCCTGGAACTGTGCAAAGGCACGTATCAAGTAGCCAGCATGGATAATTACAGGCTATTGCTTGATGACATGTTCTAATGCTATATAGTTTACTAGTATAGACCCTAAATATGACTTTCCATCTTACTGTGTTTCTCACGTTTCTCATAGCTCCTGGAAGTCCATGTGACATTTGCTGAGCTCAGCAGGCAATGATGATGAATTGATTAAGAAAGAAAATACAATTCTCACCGAGCTGAGGGATGGACTGCAAGACCTTCCTGCACAGAGGTAAACCAGAAAAACTGTTCAGAAATCTGGTATGACTGTAACAGATAGGTCTACAGAGTCAGAAGAAGCTGCCTGTGGCACAACTTTCAGTGGAGACACTTACTTATCCCTCCCTCAACCCCATTTTTTAACCCTTTTTCTACCACTATCTCATACCACAAGTGTCAGAAAATGGTTTGCTACAGAATATCAGCTGAATTTCCTTGAATGTCACAAAAGGACAACCACAGAGGAACTGTCATCCAGTTATGGTAACAGGTAAGTAGAATTTAAAATAAAATTCACACAAAAATATTTTAAAAAAAATAGTTCATGCATTATCATGAAGAAATTCACCCTAGATTTCAGTTTGAAATCCAAGAAGAGATATCGTGCAGTTATGTGTTAAATCTGCTGGTTTCTGTTGCTATATGCTGGGAAGCTTGATATTACAATAGGAGCCACAGAATATGCCACTAGTTAGAACAACACTAATAATTAGGGATACTAGAATGTCACTAATACTCAAAATTACATTTGACTTGCAGACTCTGTAAGTAACTAAGAAGTTGAGTACTAATTCTCATCTCAGATGCTTTTGTTTTCTAAATGTACTTTAAGTTCATTGTTATGAATGTAATTATGTTAGAATTAATTTTCTTTAATGTACTTTTTATAGTTAGCAAACTCATTAGGTCCTCGTTATTCAAAAATCAGACACTAAAAGAAACTCATTATACAACCAGTTGGGAGCTTATTGACTTAAGTCCAAAGCTCACTGTACTCTGAAATTTAAAGAAAGTCCAATACAAAAGCATGCAGTGAAACCCTGAACCTTTTAACTCACTGGCAAAAACTTATTTTGGCCTTTGTAGGGTAGCATCCATATATATTCAGAACACTGCATGAAGTTAACATCAAGAATAATATTTTCTTGTTTAATAGGTTCCACATCTTTCCAGTTGCTTCTGTAGAAAATCTGTTAAATGCTCCAAATTGTATTCATTATATTACCTACAGCCATAATATGTTGGCTGAGATTTTAGAAATCGGCTTTCAGTTATTAGAATTATTAAAACCACAACAGAGAAAGCAGCATGATTTGTCCAGTTTACACTTTGTCATTTATCATTTTAATTATGTTGAAAACAATGTGGTGTATCTGTAAATCAAGAGTGAAACACAAGATATGCAGGTCAAAAGTTTAATTCAGTATATTTTGAAACTGACAGGTCCCTCACTCTGAGCAACCATAGTCTAAGGCCCCAGCAACAAGAACTTTATCACAAAGAGAAAATAGTCAGGTCATGGGAGGCTTAGTCTTGTTTTTGAGGCTTAAGTTTGCACACTTATCAAGGCTATAGGTTGTTATAGTTGTGTGGGAAAGGTAGAGAGCAGTACAGGGCTAGGGGTAACACCTGGAGGTCCTGGTCCTCATCTCAAACACAGATGCCCCTTAGTAAAATCAATACAGTTGTTCAGTAGGTTATTAAAACTTCCCTTACCTTGTTGTTGTAGTGCAATTCCAACTATCAGCACAGCCATATAAGTGTAGGTATTTAGCATGAAATTTTGATCCAGTTGAAGGTGATAGGGAACATCTCAAAAAAAAAAAAATCAGACAGTGTTATTTTTGGTTATTTTTTTAACTGTGTTGTGGTTTGTTCTGAGGCAAATGTTACATTTTGAAGCATTAATCAACTTGTTAAACTTCAATCACGTTTCTATTAGCCGCTTTCATCAAAATAGATTCAGCCTACAATATGTGACTTTGACTAATAAAGGGTATTTCTACTAATTAAATATAGTCAAAAGACTATAAAAGTAAAATTAAGAATCCTAAGAATCTGAATCAGGTAAAGAAATGTCATTGATGTTCAGTGGGATGGATTAAAGAATATATGAGTTCAGGGGGATAAATTAACTTCCATGATACTACTCTACACATGACATATAATGTAAAAAAGATGCATCATTTCACCATCTATTTCTGTGTTTCTTATTTGGAAATTTGAATATTTACTGACTACCATTTAAAAGAGTAAGCACACAGGATTTCTTCCTGCAAAATCATGAAGGTGCAATTGATAGAACTTAGGGCTTCCCTTTCCTTGTAAGTAAACATTATTTGAGTTAGGAAAATAATTAAATCCTAGTTTTACCCTAAACATAGCATTGGATAACATTCCCAGGTTATTTTTTAATACAATTTTTAAAATAACCATTTATATAACTTTCCACTTTTCAAAATGATCCAGACAGTTCTAGAATAGTAATTGCTTCAAAGGTCTTCAGAAAGCATGAGCAGATGAACATTATGAATTTCAGTGAGTCTATTCACATCTTTCATGTGCAATAAAACCAGATCGGAGGGAATAAAGCCAACAGTCCTTGTTCCTTCTATGTAACACAGCCACTTTTACTTTTCCACTTCTGTCATCAGTTATGCAAAATAAATCATGACTCATCACCTGCAGAAAGAGTGAAGAACTCTTACTGTTTTCCTTAGAGTGAGAAATCCTCCAGAGTTTTCCAACATGGGTTGAAGCCCATCTCAATGAATTTCCATCAAAACTATATCAAAGAAGTTATTGCCAACCTCAGAATTTACCCATGCCTTCAGACTGTCTTGTTATTTTCCTTTACTTCTTTAGAAAAAAATAAACCCTTCTTTTAAAAAGATTCCATTTGACCATATGAGAGCCATCTAAGCTTCCTACGCATTTATACTAAAGTTTCTTCCTGTCCCTACAAAATTTCTCCAAGAATAATTCTACATTCTGATATAGTTTAGCTGTCTCAACACATCACTTTTTTACTTCTCATCACTAATCTCACCAGTCTTTTTCCCCTCTGCCCTGACATCTTCCAACTTGTGAGGACCAAGCTTAGTTGTTTTAAACTCCAGAATTTCACAGACTGCACAAAAATCATATATTTTTCTTCAGGTGCATGGAAATGTTTCAAGATCCATCTTCTATCCAAAAAGCTATCTGCATGAATGGGAGCCCACGGTCTTTTATCTTACCTCTCTGCTGAATCCTAATGTTTTAGGTAATTACACTGTCTTGTCTGAAATTAAAATGGAAAGTGTGACTCTTATCTTTGGCTTTGTGGTTGGTTTTCTTTTAATTTTATTTTTCTCACCAAAGTGACTACTTTGAAAAGCTGAAACACAGAGACCAAATCAATCGCATAAACATAGACATCAAATACTACTGTTTAACATATTTGCTTTGGCCTCTGAATGCTTTCTAGAACATGGGCTTTCTCAGTTCTCTGTCATACTGTCAACTCCAGGAAGATTTTTGTGGGTATCTCTAGGGATTCAAATATCATGAATCTTCTGAATTTGGGTGAATAAATCTGACAGAGGGGATTTGGTATGTTGTCATGAATGAAAACAATACTCAGTGCTCAATTAACATAAAGCACAGTTATATCCTATATGCATGTCAGTAAAGTGTGCAGTTTTTTGGGTTTTTTTTTAATTTGAACACATATTTGGGGTTGGATTAAAAAAAGATTTCTTCAACTTCTAATAAAGAACCATTTGAAGTCAATAGAAAGAGTCCAAAATTACTTTTGCTTTGAATCAGGTCATAAATTGCATTGCCCATGTATCTTTGACCATTATATCCTCCTGTCAACTTTTCAATCTGTAATGAAGTATTTTTTTCACTATTCTTAGTAATGTTAATTCCAATCAATATTATGTTATATGCCATACATGAAAGCTTTTCCTGAAGAGATGCAAAGAAGTAACAAGTTTTCATGACAGTTGACACTATCTCTGAAAGCCATATTGATTATTAGAGAGGAAAATACAGATTTATTAAATTTAAAATTAAAAAAAAAATCCCTCTTGAAGTGAAATATAATGTTTCATACAGATAGTTAATATAAGCAGAAATGACTTTTCCTTCATGGAAAATTAAGTTGGTTTTTTTCTTCCTATTAACATTTCAATTGAAAGTATTTCCCCTCATTTCCTTCTTAATGGAAGCATATAAATAGCAATAGCCTTTTAGTACTGCTTTTTTTTTTTTTTTCCCCAAAGCAAAATATCCTTTTACATTAAGAACCTTAATAAAGTCTCTAAATAGGAGCGATGCAAACAGTAAAGCAATCAAATAACTTGCTTCAATTCAGTAAATACATATTGATTTTTGTACTGGTTCATATTTATGCCCAGAATGGTCCTTAGCACTTTTTACTGATGGTCACTTTAAGTAGAAAGCTCATGCATACAGTGTAACAGATTCAGGCACTTTTTTTAGGCTAATGGGACCGTATCTCTTGCAATTGTGTGATTCTACAAAAAAAAAAAAAAAAATCCTTGATCGAGGCATTTGAATTTTTAAAGTTTGTGTTTTGAAAAGAAAAGTAAGTATTACAACAAAAGTAAACTACTAACCACCAGGAAGGTCCTAATGGAGGCTAAGTGGCATATGTAAATAACTGATCACAGTATATACAGCTAAAGCAATCATTTTGTGCAAAAAGCAGGCATACTTCACACGAGTGGATTGGTAATGCAATGTAGGCTTCTATGGGGCACGAATTAGTGGATCTGCTTAAATCCTTTTAATTTCAGTTGGATTTCACCAAACAGCAGATGAAAAGCTTTCAGAATGTGAAGCATGTATACCAATTTCTCTCTCCTTATTTCCCAAAAGATTAGGCTTTTAAACTTATTTCTCAATATACCGTATTATTGAGACTCTGAAGATTCTTAAGGTATTTATATAATTTTAAATACAGTGGTATTTGACGATGTCATTTTATTGTATATCTCCATTTGGCAGAATCCTTAAGATAGGAAAATGTCAATGACTTCAATTTTATTTCAATGTTATAATTTTGGCATTTATAATAGATAAAACCAAGTAGTCCCTAACTCAAAATTTAACTTAATGACTTAATGTGAATCCTTCAATGATGTGATTGTTTTTTTAACTATGAAGTCAAAAGTTATTTCAGTATCTGCTGTCAGCTTAGTATGAAGAGTTCCCTATGTATCTTGATATTCAAAGTGGGAAAAACCAAACCAAACCAAATCAAACACAAAAAGAAAAAAAACCAAACAAAACCAACACCAAAACAAGTAGTAATCTTCAAATGATGAAATATGTGTTTCTTACATTTAGGTCTGAACCAACAGGGAAATTTAAGTAGGTTCACAGAATTATGGTATTTTAAGAGGATAGCAATAGAGATTTAAAAGGGGGAATTATTTGGGTAGGATATTGGAGAAATTGAGATATTTTGAATGTATGAACTGAATATTTTTGTCCAGAAGAAAGCCACTGATCTGTCTACAGGGTCACACACACACACACACACACACATGCAAACACAACCCCCTACATTTTTTTCTTTTTTAATCTAAGACAAAGGTGTCTCGAGCTTAAAAAACTTTGACTTGTAAGCAAAAAAATCAAATGAAGGTTATTAGTATTGCAAATGTAAGCTTATGTTTCTTTGAACTATGCTATACCAAGCATGTTTCCATTCAATAATGGACTGTGTTAATACTAGGCGAAAGGCCAAGACAGGAATAAAATTTAAATGGTCTCCCTATTAAGAGAGTCTCTAAAACAGTCTTAATGGTGACTTAATGGTTCATTTGTAAACATTTCTTCATCTATAGAATTAATATTAACATAGGCCCTCCTCCCAGACATCAGGGAAATAGAGTAAAAGATCTACTCAACCTGGCTTAATCTTAGCGTAGATGACTTAAAAGAGCAACATTAAATTTAGACAGAATTGTTAATCAAGATCTTATACTAAGCTAGATCTTCAAAATGAAAAAATAATAATTTTCTTAGGAAGTACTTATTACTCTTAATTAGCCATAAATGTACTCTAGAGTGAGTAGCTTCAGTGTAGACAACTTAAAAGACATCTAAAGTAATGTAAGATTAATTGCAGTTATGTTTTCTTTAGTGATAATTTCTGTAAGCATCTGTTGTATGTGAAGGGTATGTAGAGACCTGGAATGCAAAGACATGTGATTTGTTAGAAAAAAACCACAAACAAACAAACAAACAAAAATCCCCACCAAAAAAAAAAAACCACCAAAAACCCCCAAAAAACCAACACAGAAAACTGCAAGTATAAGGTAGGGAAAGTTAAAAAAAAAAGAGCTAACTGAACAGAAGAAAAACCACAAAAAAACAACATAAGGCAAAAAAAAAAAACACTGAACCACAAACAAACAAACAGAAAACAACAACCCAAAACCCAAAAGTCCTACTGAATAAGCAGGAGGCAATAGAAACAACAGCAAAGACTGTTAAATTTTATTCCATTGCCTCTTGGGCTGCTAAAGGAACTCCTTAAGCATAGTCTTGAAGAGGGTCACCCAGAACTTTGCCAAATGTTAAGGGGAGAAACAGACTGTCATGGGTCTCACTGAAAACAGGAAATATGAGTACAGATTCATCTAGTTTGAAGTTTTTGTGCCTACTGTGTTTCTTCTATTGGTAGCTAATCTAGAACACAGTTCTAATACTATTAGACGGGCCAGTAGCATAGTATCACATGCTACAATCACACTTTTTATTCTAAATACTACAAACAGGAGAGAATGAGCCTTTGCATGTGAGTAAATGTAGCAGCTTAGTCAGAACTTCAATCTTTATTCTGAAAAAAATGGCTTTTTGCCATACTGCTTCATTTCTGCATAATATTAAATACAGTTAGCATAATTGTCCTGGAATTATCTGGTCCAACAAGTTTTGTTTTTCAAAACCTGTCTTCTCAGCTTTGTATCTTCAACCACAGTTTGGAGTTTGGTTTTTGGGGGGCTTTTTTTTTTTTTTTTTAAGTATTCTTTCTATTACTACCTTTATGGATGAGAGTGAGGAAGACCTGCTCTTCTGTTGGTATTTTAGTCAAATATACATATAATAATATACAATGGCTGTAAGCTGGAGCATAGGAAGTTCCGCACCAACATGCGGAAGAACTTTTTCACAGTGAGGGTGACGGAGCAGTGGAATAGGCTGCCCAGGGAGGTGGTGGAGTCTCCTTCTCTGGAGATATTCAAGTCTCATCTGGACGCCTATCTATGTAATATGAGATAGGGAGCTGCTTTGGCAGGGGGGTTGGACCCGATGATCTCTTGAGGTCCCTTCCAACCCCTAAGATTCTGTGATTCTGTGATAACAAAAATAAATACAGAGTTAACTTTGAAATAAATATCTCCTTAAATTATACAATCATAGAACAAATTCTTTCATAAAAACTTTAACTATTTAAAGATTCCAATGGACATATATACAACATTCACCAAAACACACCAAAATAAATCTCTTCGCAAGCAGCTCCTTAGTACCCTGCTTAATAGCCATCTTTTCTCCAATAGCACGGAATGGAAAAGCAGGAGGAAGGGTTTACTTCAGTTTCTGTCTTGTCTTAGCTACCCAGCTGGCAGAGCTTCTCATTGTCCTTGAGAAACTTCTGGACTAAATCCAACTTACTATATATATAAAAAGGGACTAAGATCTATAATTAGTAGTACAATCACTGAATGAAATCAGAGGTTTGCTGGATAGCTTATTAAGGTGGCAGAGAAGGGACAGATCTGATCCTTTTCCCTGCCACCTTTTAGAGTAGCTTTTGCAATAGAATAAATATCCCAGGAATAGACTTTTGTCTTCTTTCTTTCTTGCATGCCCCCTATCCTCAACAAGAGAGAATGTGGTAAGAGAGGTATATAGTGGCTGTCAGGAGAGGTCCCTGGGGACTGGAAAAAAGGTCACATCACTCTCATTTATAAGAAAGGGAGCAAGGAAGACCCAGGGAATTACAGGCCGGTGAGCCCCAGGTTGCCCAGAGATGTAGTGGATGCCCCGTCCCTGGAAGTGTTCAAGGCCAGGTTGGATGGGGCCCTGGGCAACCTTGTGTAGATCCAGGCCTGGAGGTTGGTGGCCCTGCCTGTGACAGGGGGGTTGGAGTTCTATGATCCTTGGGGTCCCTTCCAACCCAGACCACTCTATGATTCTATACATTTTTATATATACACTACTTCACATTCAAGGAACCAGTCCTTGGCCAAGAGATCAACTAGCAATGGCCACTGGACTTACTCCATAAAGATTTTGTCTCCTTGAGAAGAGTGAGTGCCACCAGATAACCTAGCTCTGTATCTCTACTAGACTCTGAGTAGCTTCTGTAGCTGTATAATGTGATTATTTTCTGTACTTTCCTCATTTTAGCGTTAGATATAATGGTGTAATGGTGTGTGAGTGTGTTTGCATTTTATTTTTTAAACATGAATCTGAAGCTATGCATTGCTTGCACCTTGCTGTACCATGAAAGTATATGAGAGATTCTTTGATGGAAAAAAGTAGTGCTGTCTTACCAATATCGCCTTTTGGACGTAGTCCCTGGAGCAAAGCATCCACTGAATGAAGCCTACACACTGTTTTAGAGTATTGTTGTTTAACCCAGCAGGCTGCTAAAACAACCACACAGTTTTTCACTCACTACCCCCTCAAACAGTGGGATGGGGGAGAAAATAAAATAAAAAAAAAAAGCAAAACATATGGATTGAGATCAAAATTTTTTAATAGGACAGAAACTGAAGATGGCGGTGATGATGATTGTTAGAAAGAGAACACAAAGCATATAATACGCACACAATTGCTCACCAACTGCTGACCCATGCCCAGCTAAGTCCTGAGCTATAGCCCTCCATGGGCATCTTCTCCCAAGTAATATACTGAGAAAGACTTCATATGGTATGGAATATCCCTTTGGCCAGTTTTAGTCAGCTGCCCTGTCTGTGCTCAGACACAGATTTTTGTGCAGTTCCTGTGGAAGGCCCATGCTTCCACACTGTCAGGGCGTGGGGAGGTGAAAAGACCTTGACTTAATTGTAAACACTGCTTAGCAACAATTGAAACATCAGTGTTTTATCAACATTATTTTTATACTAAAACCAGAACACAGCACTACATCTGCTACTAAGAAGAAAATTAAGTCTAACCCAGCCAAAACCAGGACATAGAGAGAGGTAGTTAAAGCACTGATTTAGGAAGCAAGTTAACAATTAAGTAACAGAAATTCTGAGAATGCATACTACTTTTTTAATTTTACCCTCTTTTGTTTATTAGAATAGATATAGCTTGGGAAACATTATGTTCTATATTTGTCTGCATCTCCATAGTAGTCATACTAGTATTAGTACAAAAGTTTCAGAACATTAAAACGCTTGGTGTTCCTAGGATAGTTTTTGAGGTACCATAATTGCAATATCATTACTGCTGCTGGCTGTGCAAAATACAGTCATTGGTATAAATAGTTCAGACCTAATGCTGGTTGAGACAAATTAGTACAGATGCAGGACTGGCAAGAACTTAACTGCCAAACAGAGCAGATGATTTTATTGTCCATTCTGCCTTCTTGCCAGTGGGAACATATTCAGGTTTTCCCAGTCCAGCTGGAAATTACACTAAATGTAATTTAATGGAATATTGAGATTTCTACTGCTCCCTTAAATGTTTGGAATTGGCCAACACATTGAAAAGAGTTTAGATGGATGCTGACAGATAGAGAAAAATTAATCTTATGAGATTTCATGAGAAATTCATAGGCTCAAAATATTAATATTGACTGTTCATGATAAAGGCAGCAAAAGATACTATCTAGTTTAAAATGAGATAATTTTATCTATCTCTTACTAATTCATATAATGTACATGTACATACACATTTTCATTTCAGCTTTCTCTTTAAATTTTCGTACTTGTGTGATGCCTAAGTCCTCCTGATTCTTTTTGCCCAACAGATCTACTCTGTGGACAGGTGCCATTTCATATATTGCATCATATTCTTATGTTCCTACCTGTTTTAAACTGTTCTTAAATAATATTTTCCATCTATTTTACTTGGATTGATTTGATGTAAGTTGAGTTCCTAAAGGCATCTTCAGATCCTTTCTGGCTATAGGATGCTGCTTATAAAGCAAGGAATATTTTTACTACTTGCAGATACAAATTTCAATCTACACTTGAAAAATTATATTCTTTAAGGAAAAAGAAGGAAATTATCTCCTTTTGGAAAATTTCTGTTGCATTCATTCATCTTTCCTTTTGCCTTAGCTGACTTAACTTGCTACTACTGTACTCACTCTCTTTTTTCTATAATACTTTTCATACTTTGAATTTAAATGCTATCTGATAGAGAATATGTCCTTGCATATGCATTTCTGTTTATACAGAATATCATTGTCGTAATACCACGTTGGTATAGGTAAGAGGAGGGCTAAGGGATGGGAAGGCACAGGAGGCAGGCAGGCAGGCAGGAAGGAAGCTACCTTACTTTATGGCATTTTAAGTGCATTTAAGTACATTTGGAATTATACTTTGGCCTAAGGGCTTTATTATACAAAAATTTTTAAAAAGGAGCTCATGATCCCATTTTTATCCTTCAGTCTAATAATACTTGCAAAGCAATTTATAGATATTTTAAAAGGGTTGAGAAGTCAGTTGTAAATAACAAAAAATGAATACCCTAGATCCAATTTTGAAAAGCCAAGAACATATATACAACGAAGGCTTTGAGACTGATTTGATTCTGGAATGATAGTATTATTCTTTATCCACAAACACTAAAAGTTATAATGATCATTATGTCAATTTCTCTCTTCTCCCTTGGGTCACAGGAATAAAACAAACAGATTACATTCTGTTTTGTTCATTTGGTGGTTTCCCTACTCCTACTCCTTTTCTTTCCCATTCTTTTTGGTTTTTTGCTTTACTTTTTATTCTCCTTTTGATATTAACAAAGTTATTCTCTTAATTTTTATTTCATTGCATATTTCTACTCTCCTGCTTCCCCCAACCTTAAGTCCTTGTTCTTAAAGGTGTTCAGTGTGTGCACTTTCACCTATTATCCCCACAAGGATCAGGAGCACTACAAAAGGAAACATTAATCAAAGGTTGTGGTTGGGGAAAAACCAACAAAGATGATGCACTAATATTAATGGCAACAGTAACCAGGCAGGTAGAACTGACACTGCTTTCTTTTCTACTGATCTTCATTCCTTTTCATTTGCTGAGTATTCAACATAGCAATGTGGCATTCCTTAAACAACTGTTTCACCAGACATATTCACAGTCACCTCTGCAACACCTTTTCATTGTCTTGTTTGCTGAAGACATTAGTCTCTTCGGTTTCTAAAGAAGCATTGCCCTTCACTTCCAACACTCTGAACACTTTGTGGTAATTTGCCTAGTTTACTTGTCTTTGAGGTTGAGTTAACCGCAGTAAGCAGCAGTTGGTGGAACTCTGATGTGAGAATGTGTAACAGGGCAAGGAGTGGAGCAGAATTTAATCTGTGGTGATGCATTTTCTTTACCTGCTACAAGGTAGCATAGCTTCTTTTTATTACTACTACTCTTGAACATGATTTGTGCATTTAAGGAGATTGAAAGTGGCTGTGGCATTTACAGTGGACTTCCTAGGCCTGTGTTCTGCACATCCTGAGTTCCCTTGGCAAATCCATGTATGTCTACTTATATTTTTATGCTACTCTTCACTCAGTCTTTTACTTACAGATATAGTGAGTGTTAGCTACATTATGCAATGTAATTTTTTGTAGTGTACCTAAACTGGATCTGTATGAGGAGGGGGAGTGTCATAAGCAGCCTAAAGAAAAGGAGCTCTGCACGGGTAGATTAAGTTGACTTCTCATCTGGGGTACATAGCCATATTGAAGTCTACTAAGGTTGCAGAACCATGGTCCACTAGATATGGGTCATATTGTAGGTACATCAAACAGCATATCTTCTTCTAATGCCAACATGTGAAATCTCTAATACACCACACATGGCTGGTTTCCACTCAAGTCAATCCATGGACCCAAAGAACAAAAAACTGCAAAGATGTGAGTAATCTGTGGGGAGGTAAAAGGTGTCAAGAAAATCCATATACTTGTTCTGCCGTGGCCAGCAAAACCAACCTCACTCATTTCATATAAAAATCCTCCATTTGCTCTACTCTAGAATTACTTATGCTTGGCAGACTGAAGTTTTATGTTTCAATTTATATCCTTTATCCTGCTGTTGTAGTATGAAAAATGCCATCTGCACCTGGTAGGAGTGATCAGCACAATTTAAATTAGTGTGATAGTGTTGGGGAAGACAGCAGGCCTGCCGGCGGCCTAGCTCTCTTCTCCCAAGATTTAGGCCCTGACAATGTTCTTCTGTTCCCATTAGAGAAGAAAAGTTACCTATGCAGAGAGGATCTTAATAATCATTCTCAAAACATAGCAGCCTTGTTGATAGGGGTACAGGCTACCCTAAAGCACGAAGAAGTTATGGGAAGGTATTTGGGAGTAACGGAACATGTTAAGAACCAACCATAACAAGAGGTTCAAAACAGCAGGTGTGTGGGTGCTTTTAGGTATTAAAGGTAAACTAACAATATTTTGCTATAAGATAGGTTTATCAGAACTCGTTATAATTATTAACCAATCAATACTGTGTGAACAGTGTGTGTAACCAGTTAGCAGTTTTTTAGCTTGCCATGTTTGCAGTAATAAAGGTATAGAATCTGTGTGATTTCACCTAATAAAATGGCTTCACCTAAAATTCATATCGAATTGCGTGTTGCTCTCTGCTGGTCGCTACATGATAGTACATACAGAATTTTTCAGCCATTGATATATATTGATAACATATTGCATTATTTTAAATATGATTAATATATTTTTCTGCTTTCTATGTGTCTGTCTATATATTGGTGAATTGATTTTTTTTTCTGCCTTCTTTCTTTCTTTTTCTCCCTTTAGTTCTCATTTGAACCCAAATTCTTCTCTCTCAGCTTTCTTCATTTTAATTTTTTTTTTTAAATATTTTTATTGCCTGTCTTTCTTCCACTCTTTTATTGTAATCAGATATAGCATAAGAAGTTATAGATATGAAGATAAGAAATAGACAACTGGTATATTTCCTTCTCTTTGATGTGATTCCCCATAGCATGTCTGTGTTCTATGACAGAAGGAGAATTTTTAAAGAGAAGTAACATGGG
This sequence comes from Zapornia atra, assembly GCA_013400835.1. Taxonomy (NCBI): domain Eukaryota; kingdom Metazoa; phylum Chordata; class Aves; order Gruiformes; family Rallidae; genus Zapornia; species Zapornia atra. The sequence continues at coordinate 20,975 of VZTU01031010.1, read as the reverse complement.
AACCCAGAGGTGGAAGGAGCACTGCTGCAAAGACAGGATTTTCTTATTTTCCTTGTCTGATTTATCATTATTCCTTTCATACATGGAAGGTTTATAAAATTAATATATTTTATGTTCTATTTTATAATCTTTGGACAACTCGTAAATGACAAGATTTTGGAGAATCTCCATATTTAATTCAGTGTTTGCTGCCACAGTTATTTGGCATGTCTATAATTGCATACCATTTTGATTTTAAGGAGTAGTAATCATATGGACCTCTGGTGCTCATCCATAAGATTTAAAAAAGAAAAAAAAACTTTTCAACTTGTAAATTTATTGTTTTACTTTTTATGTTGCATATTTCAGATCACTTTCTGAGGAACAGTTAAAATTTTCTTAAATTTGGTGAGGTGATAGCAGTCATTCTGTGACTTGCATCAAAAATGTCCTTGTTCTGTGTACATTTATAAGGATAGGATACACATCCAAAGCACAACTTATGTCTGACTCATTCTTATTCTATTGTTCTTATGGTACAAGAACAATCCGTGATATAATCCACATTCTTGATTCTTTCAGAACATATCCTGATTCCATGACAATGAAGACTTATACTGACATCTTTTCTAATCACCACCACCTTTCCAAAGGAAACCAAAGTGTATCAGCAGAGAGGGGATGGTAGCACACTTTGATTCTCTGAGGATGACCAAAGGCTAAGTGTGCAGACCTTCAGAGACCATACTTCCTCTGAGGGCAGGACATGCCTAGTGCATTCCTTTTGGAACCCAGCTTTTATGGCACACTATCCAAAGATGCCACCCACAGTGTAAGTTTAATCATTATGGAAAATGGCAACAGAATTTGTTGGGGGTATTTTTTTTTGGAGGTTTTAAAAAAATTATACACTTAAAATACTCTATACATAATACATATTGTTAAAAAGATTCAGGAGAGAAAAAAACTGGTGAATCAGTAAGAAATGTTTTAAAGGGTTGTATCTCTTAGTTGAGTTTTCAACTGTGTTAAATTAAAGGAGTTAGTGGTCTTTTAAAATTTTGTTTTGTTTGTTTTGCTTTCATTTTTGTCTCTCCATATATATATATATATATATATGAGCATGTCTTTAGATGTTTGCAAAGTGTGTGTCTAGATATGACTCAGTGAAGAGTAGGGAGAAAAATTCTATTACCTAAATGAATAGGTGCCAGATGCCATTTCTGACATCCTAGAGCATCTGAATTGCATGTAAGGAAACAGAATCAAGTTATTCCATTCATAGGATAACAGGATTTAAAAAAAAATAAAAAATTCATCGCATTGACACCTATAGTGTCTTTTCACTACCAGATAAATTAGATTGAAAGAGAAGTGAACCAAATACAATACCGAAGATAAAAATATCACTAGAAAAAGGATTTTTCATGGAAAGTCAGAGTGAAGGCTAAGGTACTCATTGGGGAGACAGTCTACAAATTAATTCAAATGTAGTAAAATTGAAAAGAGCAGCATACACATTCTGAAATGTTGTTGTGGTGGTTTTGGCCCTAACCAAAGGCCAAATACCCACCAAGCCGCTCGCTCACTCCCCCCTTCAGCCGAAAAGGGGGAGAAAATAGATATTGTGAGGCTTAGGACTTGAGATAAGGACAGAGGGATCACTCTCCAATTAGTGCAATGGGCAAAACAGACACAGCACAGAATAAAGGAAAGTGATTTATTACTACTTACTACAACTAATACCCCCAGTGAACCGGAACGAGATAAGAAGCGGCCAGGTCTTAAAGCACCTTCCCCCCACCCCTCCCTTCTTAGCAAACTTAAAACTCATCACAATTTTACTCCCTTCTTCCCCCCCAAACATGCCGTGGGGAGGGGCAGGGAATGGGCAGTGGGGTTCCGGTGATCCCTCACAAGCTGCTTTTCTTCCCCAGATATTATCACTTCTACTCCCCCCC